>CM060564.1:72928445-73510016 GCA_030625065.1 Alectoris magna
AAGGTAGGAATATAAATGTAAGATGGGATGTCAGTCCATTTGTAAAAGTCTCACAAGCACACAAACACAGGGATTAACGCAGGCCATTTTTCTTATTGTTTCCAATTTATTTTGCTATTAATAATTCTCCACATCTTTTTCCAGTGCCAAAAGGAGAGTAACTGCTTAGTGAGCACTTATTAAATGCTAATTTTTTTTCTTCATCAAGCAAAGAACAGTCTCATGATATGTTTACTACAGATTATTCAACTTTTATTTTGAAGACAGAATAATTTATTTATTCCCAAGCTTTTCAGCAGTTCTCATCAATGCACCATCTGTCTGCTTTGTTGGCATGAATACATTTACCTTTGCAACCAGCCTAGCAGTATGCTATATAGGTTGAGATACTGAGGCACAGAGATCAGCTGAAAGATTCCGTCTAATTTTGAGGGGTGAATTTGATATGAGAGTAATGTGACTGAGCCTTCACACTTCTTTTTTGTTATGGTCATAATCATTTCTATTAGCTCCTTATCCAGCCTTCACTACTGTTCTGTCAGTCAGAGGCTGGCCCTTGAAGGAAAATAAGCTGGGAACTGGGGACAAGTAACAGGATCAGTTCTTAGCTGAACTGGGTGTCCCCCAAGGACAGATGTTCTGAAAGGATCCTGTGTGAAGCTGGTCAGGGCCTTGAAGGCCTTCGTGTGCCCTGGTGCACCCAATAACATGCTGCAAGGCATCCTTCCCATCCCTTTCTTTTTTTTTCAGATACACTCCACACAATGAATTTCAACTTTCTTCTTTTCTCCACCTTTCCAATCAGTTTCATTATCAGTCTGCCCTAGACACCTGCCTCAGATTTCCATATTAAAACCTAGACTTCACAGTTAATAATTGCACTCTCTTCGTACTCACAATATTCTCCAGGCTAGATTTGTGTCCCAATATTCTGTGGTTCTCTTGCGTCAAAACCAGGACAAGTCATTACATTCTTAACTCTCCAATTCCAGGCCAATTTCCAATTTCTCAGGCTAACAATATCTCTTGTTCTCTTTTAGTCAACTTTTACCTCTCTTTTAGTCTACTTCGCCCCTCCCCACCCCCACAAACACACACATCTAAACTAAAACATGTTCAAGGACCTTGCATTCAGATGAAATATATTTATTTTAACATTTACTCTAATACAGATTGCTTGCTAAGCAAATTTAATTTGCTTTTGGTAAGACTTACATGCACTAAATAGAACTTACATGCAGCAATAGAGAGCAAGAACAGCATGCATTCTCATGCACACAAACAGAAATACAAAGCCATCTTTCAGCAGCCACAAAACAAGGAAAATTTCAACTGGATCATAGAAATTGGGGTCTTCATAGTAGGTAATGCTGTCAGCCTCACTTAGAGTATTTTAACAAAGATTCCTATTGTATCTAGAATAATTTCCAAATTTAATGTCTAGAATAAACAATGTTTAAATAATACGTACACTCTATGACATATGGCATCCGCAGTTACATTTAGACCAGTGAGTTTCCTTAATCTGGATCCGTGTACAAGCAAAATACTACTTTAGGAGACTGTGCTCAAGATTTTCATATTTTCATTCATAAATTTGTATATCTAGTTAGGTATTAAAACAGATAAAATATACACCTGTTTTTCAAGTGCTCTGAGCACACCACTTCTCCAGTCTTTTCTGCAGAATTTACAGATAGGATAGTGCTTATTTTTACTTTGAGTTAACTATAAATTCCCATAAAGCTCAGCTTTAGGAAGTCCGAAGCTGATTATGAAGTCAACAAATATTTGGTGAAAATCTTTGGTCCAAAAAAGAAAAAAAAGAAAAAAAAAAAAAATTGGCTTCCTTTTAAATGTATTTTGAAATTCACTGTTGACCTACTATCAAATTGAAATAAAAGGACACTAAATGAAAGTTACATTTTACCACAAAATAGATTCTTGTTTTTCGAAGAGGTGGAAGGAATGAGCAGAATCTTTTTCAATAAAATAAAATGTATTTCTTTATTCATAATATTATTTTCCTTTCTATTTTTTTTTTTATCTTACCTAGTAAACAAAATTTTCCCTACTATCATAATTCTCATCTTTCATCAGAAAATCAAGTTGTCTTTTGTGTTGTGGTTGTTGATATTGTTTTAAAGAACATATTCAGAAGCATGCCAGCATTTGAAATGGTACTTTTTAATATTTTTATCTTCAGAAAAGCATGCGGCAGCAATAATTACCTGAATCTGATGATCTCCATAGCTAACACTATTACATTATTCTGTGTCAATGACAGAAACTGTTCCCCCATGGTACCCTGTGACATGCCCTGTTGCAATAACATCAAGTTCTTGTGATTTAGTAAAATGTAGATGAAGATTTTTTTCACTATTTTTCTAAGGATGTCAGTCAGGGAAATGTAAAGGGCGAATGTGAAAATACAAATGTTTTATGCTCTTCAGAACAAAGAAAACACAGACCTGGGCTGTGGGAAAGTTTGTTTCCTGAACTCACTTCAGAATATGTGAGCCTTTAAAATAAGATGAGCATCTTATTTCAAGAAGCAAAAGACAGACAAAAAGAAGCAATATTTCAAAAGTAGACATCCACATTTTTTATTTTTTTTCCCCGTAAATTGATGTCTTGAATTTGTTTCCTGACATTATGTTGAAATGTCTTTTTCTTTTGCTTGAGTAGACAGATAGGGCATGTCTCCTCTACTACAACTGCTGTTATATGGTATTTATTTTGCATCCACTACACATGATCTGGTTTAATCTTTGTGAGCAGGACTGAATTCTATTAATCCACCTCTCTAGTCACAGAAAAGTACTGATTCACCTGAATGCTTATATTCCAAATGTACAGTAACTGACCCATTAAGCTGCTTATGGAAAGTCTACGAAAAATAGAATCAGATTTCTCTTAGAACAAATCCAAAAGTCTTAGGTCGGAAACACTAGAAGAAATGTTCAAAGCTTATTGGATTGACTGACACCACACTGAATTTAACACAGTGGTAAATACTAGCACAATTTGTGTATGTTTCTTCAGGAGAAACTCCGGTACATGAACTATTTCATATAAAGAAAATTGTATCTTTCTTAAACATTTGCTTTCCCATTTGGGGGATATTTTTCTTCCAAGATGATATGTAGCAGAAAGTCATTACTTCAGATAAGCTAGGAACAGAGCCAAAATGCCACAACTTGATTATGAATGAAATGCCATCTGGATTCCACATTTAGGCTGATCAATGAAAGTCACTAGAACATTCCTTCTCTCTGTATCCATCTATAAAGTTAGCCAATGGTAATAAAAATGTCCATTCAATAAGGTGGGGGTTTTTGCTTGTTTGTTTGTTTGTTCTCCCCCCCCCCCCCCCCCAATATATCTCAACCTCTGTTAGGCTCTAGGACTTATAATATCATACTTCCTCCAATTATGCAGCTCTCTTTGTAGAGAGCACTGTTTGGACCAGGTATTCTGTTGAAATGCTTTGTCTTTTTCTAAAGCAGCTTGCAATTTTCTGACAACTTCTCACAAAATACTTTTTACAAAGGATTTTATGTTAAATTGTAAAGTTAACTCCCATTGTTGAAAAGTCTTTATCTTTGTTCTTGTTGTTAGACCTTCCATGTTATTATTGTGTCTTATCTCACCTTTCGGAGCCTCAAATGTCTCATTAAACTTTTCAAAGGCATCACTGTATTTTCTTGCAAGAACCCTTTTATCTTTTCCATGTATGTGCCACACATCCTCTCCTTAAGATTCCCTTTCAGTGCACACCAGAAGACATATTTGAACTTGTCCACAGCTATTTCTAATTTGCCTGATCTTCATCAGTCAGTTTAAAGGAGCATAAAATGTCATCTGCCTCATCCGTCACCATGTGTGTATTAATGTTTTTATCTGATTCACTTCCTTTTGCTCATCTAGGCTTGATGCAATTCTGAATCTTTCAAATCTCCTAATTTATTTCAGTCACTCTTCAGGCTTCTTGAAGTTAAATTTCTCAGGTGGACTAGTCTGAAATGATGCTATGCTCTAGCAGTTCTATAAGCAATTATCATCTTAGCAGACTGTAAGCCCTGTTTTGTATACTCTCTTTTGGTCTGCAGTCAGGCAAAGAAGTCTGTTTACCCCAAAAACTCTTTCTTTATGAGCACAGGAAAATAAGAAAAGCAAGCAAACAAGAAAAACAAACAAACAAAAATATTTTCACTAAGATATATTAGCAGAGCCACCATGCCACGTTGACATGAATGTTGATGCTTCAGCAATGTCACTTTGCTTTGTACAAACCACATCTGTATCTGTGCCTGTGATCAATGGTGGCTGATCCATTATATTACAGATAACCTGAATAGTACATCTGATTTAAACAGACAGCAAATGACCTTTCTCTCAAAATTTAGTTCACATTGGTATCAACCTTGCATGAAGTATAGAAAAAAAAAAACTTCACTGAACTTTTTTCTTCCTTTATTTATTTATTTATTTGATTAATTTTTCAACTGTGATTTAGATTACTGAGAACGTATTCTATATTGGTTAAATTTAATTTTCAGAGACTGAGGCATAGGTGATATGCCATAAACATTACTGACGCTATTTTTATAGTCCCCAGAAATGGACCCAGACAATTCCAGAGAGCCAGTCAGGTTAAACTTATATGTATTCTTTCTATATTCAGTTTGGAGCTAATGAACATACCTGATAAGAATTTTGGAGAGTTCTTCATTCCATCTTTAGCTGAAAGCCTGTGTTTAGTCACCTGGCCTGTTCTGTAATCTCTCCCAGCTGTATTAAATAAATTCCCTTTCTTTGTTCATGTAGAAATAACTGATGACAAGTGAGATGGATCCACTCCTTCCAGAACTTGACAACTGAAAATATATATATATATATTTTAAACCACTGCCATGGAGTCTTGATGCAAAACAGATGGAAAAATTAAGGTAGGATGGTTTTGCTTTTCTGGCATTAACAGCTTGGAGAAGTTCTCTGCTTTCATTAGAATCACAGAATCACGGAATCACCAAGGCTGGAAAAGATCCTACAAGATCATCCAGTCCAACCATCCACCTATCACCAGTAGTTCTCACTAAACCATATCCCTCAAGACAACATCCAAACATTCCTTGAACACCTCCAGGGTCAGTGACTCCATCACCTCCCTGGGCAGCCCATTCCAGAGCCTGTCCACTCTTTCAGAGAAGTAGTATTTCCTAACATCCAGACTGAATCTTCCCTGACACAACTTAAGGCCATTCCCTCTAGTCCTATCACCAGTTACATGAGAGAAGAGGCCAACCCCCAGCTCACAACCACCTCCCTTCAGGTAGTTAAAAGGAGTGATAAGGTCTCCCCTGAGCCTCCTCTTCTCCAGACTGAACAATCCCAGCTCCTTCAGCTGCTCCTCATAAGGCCTGTGCTCCAGACCCCTCACCAGCTTTGTTGCCCTTTTTTGAATATGCCTCAGTGTCTTTCTTGCAGTGAGGGGCCCAAAACGGGATGCAGAACCCTGGGTGCAGCCTCACCAGTGCTGAGTACAGGGGGACAATCACTTCCCTGTTCCTGCTGGTAACACTGTTTCAGATGCAAGCCAGGATGCCCTTGGCCTTCTTGGCCACCTGGGCACACTGCTGGCTCATGTTCAGCCTAGCATCAATAAATACCCCCAGGAACATTTCCTCTACACAGTCTTCCAGCCACTCTGCCCCAAACCCGTAGCGTTGCCTGGTGTTGTTGTGGCCAACAGGCCACAGTGCAGGACCCAGCATTTGGTCTTGTTGAACCTCATCCCATTGGCTTCAGCCCAGCTCTCCAGCCTGTCCAGATCCCTCTGGAGGGCCTCACTACCCCCAGACAGATCAACACATCCAGCCAACTTGGTGTGGTCTGCAGACTTACTGAGAGTGCACTCAATGACCTCATCCAGGTCATCAGGAAAGGTATTGAAGAGGACAGGCCCCAGCACTGACCCCTGGGGTACACCACTCGTGACTGGTCACCATTTGGATTTAGCTCCATTCACCACCACTCTCTGGGCCCGGCCCTCCAGCCAGTTCCTTACCCAGCCAAGAGTGTACCTGACCAAGCCACGGGCTGCCAGCTTCTGCAGGAGAATACTGTGGAAGACAGTGTCAAATCAGTAATTAATTAATGCATTATTATTAAATAATAATACTTGAAGAAAAGAAATGTGAAGAAATTGAAAGTTTCCATGATTACAGAGGTGCCTGAGACAGCTCTGGAATTCATTTTTCTCTTTCTTATCTACTCATACAAATTCTTTCCATCCCAAAAACACATTTTCAATATGATAGAGATTTCTCCCTCCTTCCCATCTTTCACATTTACAGAGAATTACAAAAGTGAGCTCTTTAATATAAATAAATAAATAAATAGATAGATAGATAGATAGATAGATAGATAGATAGATAGATAGATAGATAAATAGAGGTCTATGATATTATAAAAAAATTGATTACCATACCATTTTCCACATCCCCTAACAATGAATACTAACATGAGCTCCTTAGGGAAGTTTGACAATGGTGAGAGATAAACAGGAATTCTATTTAAATTTGTTGGAAATATTGTGGCTGGCAAGAAAACAGAATTGCAGAATCACAGAATGGCCCAGGTTGGAATGGACCTCAAGGATTATGAATCTCCAACCCGCCTTCCACAGGCAAGACCACCAACCTCCCCATTTAATACTAGACCAGGCTGCCCAGGGCCCCCTCCAACCTGGCATCCAGGGAGAGGGCATCCACAACCTGTCTGGGCAGCTTGTTCCAGCACTTCACCGCTCTCATAGTAAAGAATTTCGCCCTGATATCCAGCCTAAGTCTTCTCTCCCTCAGTGTAAAACCATTTCCCCTTGTCTTGCTGTTATCCACCCTTTCAAAGAGTTGACTCCCCTCCTGTTTATAGGCTCCCTTTAGGTACTGAAAGGCTGCAATTAGGTCACCCCGCAGCCTTCTTTTCTCCAGGCTGAACAAGCCCAGCTCCCTCAGCCCATCTTCATAGGGGAGGTGCTCCAGGCTCCTGATCATCTCTGTGGACCTCCTTCGGACTCTCTCCAACTGCTCTCTGTCCTTCCTGTATTGGGGGCTCCAGACCTGGACACGGTACTCCAGATGGAGCCTCGCTAGAGCCGAGCAGAGAGGGGCAATCACCAATCTGATGGAGCTCAGGATACCACTTGCTTTTCTGAGCTACAGTAGTACACTGCTGGCTCATTTGCAGTTTTTCATCCATCAGGACCCGCAGGTCCTTCTCTGCAGGGCTACCTTCAAGGACTGCTCCCCCCAGTCTGTATAGATGTCTGGGATTCCTCCAGCCCAAGTGCAAAACCTTGTGCTCTGCTGTGTTGAACCTCATTAGTTCCACCCAGATCCACCTTTCAAGTCTGTTGAGGTCCCTCTGAATGGCATCCCCGCCTTCCTCTGTGTCAACCGTACCACTCAGCTTGGTGTCTTCAGCAAACTTGCTGAGGGTGCACTCAATTCCATCATTGATGTCATTGATAAAGATGTTAAAGAGCACCAGTTCCAGGACAGACCCCTGGGAGACACCACTCATTACCAGCCTCCACCTGGACATAGAACCATTGATCACCACCCTCTGTCTACGGCCTTTCGACCAATTTCTTATCCACCGGGTGGCCCACCCATCAAATCCACATCCCTCCAATTTGGAGATAAGGATGTGGAGGCGGACCATGTCAAAGCCTTGCTCAAGTCCAGCTAAATGACACTGGTTGCCTCCCCTTTGTCCACCAATGCCATCACTCCATCATAGAAGGCCATCAGATTGGTTAAGCATGACCTTCCCCTGGTGAAGCCGTGCTGGCTGCCTCAGATCACACACTCATTCCTCATGTGATCAAGCATGTCGTCCAGAAGGCTCTGCTCCATGATCTACCCAGGTACAGAGGTGAGACTCACCAGCCTGTAGTTCCCCAGGTCCTCCTTGCTCCATTTCTTATAAATGGGAGTGACACGACACTTCCTCCAGTCACCTGGGACCTCACCTGACAGCCACAACTTTTCAAATATGATGGAGAGCGGCTCAGCAATCACCTCAGCCAGCTCCTTCAGAGCCCTGTGGTATATGCCATCCAATCCCATACACTTGTACACATTCAGCCTCTTGAGGTGGTCTTGGACTCGCTCTGCCCTTACAGTGAGGGGGGATTTACTGCCCCAGTCCCCTCCTAGAGGTTTAGGGATTCAGGTCTCAGGGACATGAGAAATATTAGAATCCTGGCTGCCAGTGAAGACTGAGGCAAAGAACTCATTCAGTACCTCAGCCTTCTCTTTGTCTGTTGAAGCCAGTTCTACTTTTACATTTACCTTCCAAGTTTATAACAAGAAGTACTTGGGGGTTCTGGTGGGTGAAAATCTGGGCATGAGCAAGCAGAGTGCTCCTGCAGCCTGGAAGGCCAACAGTAGGAAGGAAGGCTGCATCAGAAGAGGGGTGGCCATAAGGGAGATGCAGATGATCTTTCCCCTCTACTCTGCCCTTGTGAGTACCCATCTGGAGTACTGTGTTCACTCAACACAACAAAGATGTGAAGTTGTTGGAATGGGTCCAGAGGAGGGACAAGAAGATGTTCAAAGGGCTGGAGTGCTCATCCCATGAAGCCAGGCTCCTAAGAGGCAGCATTTCTTTTTCACTCAAGAGAAGAGAAGGCTCTGGGGGTCATCATCATTGTGGTGAGATGCTGGAAAAGGCTGCCCAGAGAAGTTGTGGATGTTGCATTTCTAAGTGTTCAAGGCCAGTTAGATGGGGGTCCTAGACAGCCTGACTGTAGGGTGGTAAATGTACTCATGGCAAGGAAACCAGAATTAGATGATCTTTATGGTCCTTTCCTACCCAAGCCAATCTATGAATCTGACTCTATGAATAATATGCTTCTCTGTCTGCAATTTTTATACTGCTACACTGGTGCATCAACTGAAGCTGACCTGAGGGTTTCCATGGTATAAACACAGCCCCCTCTGTGAAGTAGTGAGTTTTATTTACAGTGACAGGATACTCTTTGTGGTTGTTTCTATTTCTGTGTTACAAGCATAGATCTATTTAGAAGTAGAAATACAGCACTGACTACTCTTTGCTGCAGACAGCAGATGAGCTCTGCACTTTATTTAACTGACTTTATGTCAGCTTCAATTTCTTGACTGCTTGGAGTACGGGTTCTGTTGGTCTTTCCAAGGTATCCTTTGATCTTGTTCTGTGTCTGGTGTCCTGCCCTAACCCTTGGGCCTATAGTTTGATGCAAGAGTCATTTCTCCACCTCTTTCCTTTGTGTCTTGAAAGAAAACTACTTCACTTTCACATGTATTATTTTACATACTCATGTTACCACAGGGGAAGGGGAAATAAGCTTTTCCCTTACAATGTGCACTGCTACCTATGCTGCCAGTTGGCGTAGCCTATGCAGTCACATCAATTGTAAAAAAGATTCAATTTTATAATTTTGAAAAAATAGAAATCAACATTTCACTTTTTCTTTAGAAGAAAGATCCAATTTTCTGCTATATTGCTTAATTCATGAACAGTGAGTGAAAATGAATTAAGTTTACAGGGGCTGATTTTGCATCAGGTTTTCTAAATTCATCAATAAAGAATGGATTTCCCAGTTGCAAGCAAACACTAGATCAAACCTAGATTTATGCTCTCTCATACTTGGAAGCCTGTGAAATAAGAATTGGCCTAGTTTTGTGCTGCCTGGTCAACAACTGGAATATTCACTTTCTTTCTCCCGAGATAGAGGTAATCCTGTAAATGAACAGTAACAATAATCATGGAAATTCCTTGTTCAAAAAACATTCCCTGGTTTCTTCTTCCACCTTCCTCAGTGCTCTGTTTATATTATCACATTAATGTCAAATGATTTAGGTAAAATTCAGACTCCTGTAACTGAAGTATCAAAAATGGCATGAGAAAATCATTTTATTGAGTTTGGGGTCTTCATTAACCAGAAACATAAAAAACTATATATCTCAGCTCCCAGAAAAGAAATAAAATTATTTACCTTCTTTAAAATAGAACCCAAGAACACAAAACCACCAATATTTTTAATCTCAATAGAAGTTAAGACATACTGGGAGATAATTTGCAGCAAAATGGAATTTTAAAAGAATCTAACATTCTAAATGTTAATTCTAAATTTTCTGAGTCTGGGATGAACTGCACAACTAGAAAACTATGGCTGGGTGCTACAGGTCTTTTAGAAGGAACAAGTAAGGTAGAAGGCATGGAGAAGTTGTACTTTTGGTTAAGAAATGGATAGACTGTAAAGAGCTGCCTCTGAAAAATAGCCTTGATGAGGCTAAGAACTTGTGGGTTAAAATTAGGGACTAGACCAATAAAGGGCATCTTGTGGTCAGGGTCAATCATAGGTCACTTGATCAAGGAGAACCTGCTGAGGAGGCCTTATTATTTCAACTGCAGAGAAGTATCATATTTGTGGGCTCTCACTCTGATGGATCGATTTTAACAACCTGGACATGTGCTGGAAAAACAATACAGTGAGCTGCAAGTAATCCAGGAGATTCCTGAAGTACACTGAGAATAGCTTCCCAGTCCAACTATTGGACAGACCGACCAGAGGGGAAGTCTTGCTGGACCTGATGCTTTCCAACATGGAGATTTTTAAAGAGATTACGGTAAGAGGAAGTCTAGGCTGCAGTAATTGCTCCCTTGCTGAGTTCATGATCTCAAGGATTACAGTCTTGGCAAAGAGAAATTCAGGAGGGTGAACTTCCAACTTTTTAAGGAATTATTGAATGGGATTCCCTGGGAAACCGTCCTGAAGGACATAGGAACAGAATGGAGCTGGCAACACTTTTCTGAAGGCAAAAAAGCTCACCATCCCCCAGCATAAGTAATGAAGCAGAGGAGGCATGAAATTGACAGGGCTGAGCAAGGACTTAATGAGGAAAAAGAAGGAAAATAGGGACAGCAGAAGCAAGAACACATGGCTTGGGAAGAATATAAGAATGTCATGCAGACACATAGAGAAGGGATCTGGAAAGCCACAGTTCAGATGGAACTGAACCTGGTGAGAGATGTGAAAAAGAATAAGGGATTCTACATTGACACTGGTCAGAAGAGACAGACCAAGGAAATTGTACTCCCACTAATTTGTACAAAAAGAGAGAACTGGTTTCAATGGATATTGAGAAGATTGATGAACTCAGCAAGTTCTTTGCCTCAGTTTTCACTGGTAGTTAGAGTTCCCCTGCCTCTCACATCTCTGAACCATTAAGTGAGGATGAGGGAAGCAAAATCCCTCCTGCTGTTAGAGTACAGCAAGTATGAGACCACTTCATAAGGCTGAATGCATACAAGTCTATGGGTTTGGATAATATGCATCCCAGGGTCCTGAAGGAACTGGCTGATCTGATCACCACACCATCTTCCATCATTTTTAAGAAGTCATGGTTGTAAGGTGAATTACCCAGTGAGTGAAAAAAAAAGGAAACATCACTCCCATTTTCAAGAAAGGGAAAAAGGATGGTGGTTGAGTCAGCATCCCTGGATGTGTTTAAAAAACATTTGGATGTGGTGCTCAAGGACATGATTTAGTGGAGGGTTGTTAGGGTAGTATGGTTGGGTTGTGATTGGACTCGATGGTTTTTAAGGTCTTTTCCAACCTGAGAAATTCTATGATTCTAAGGCCTGGGGAACTTCAGGTTGATGAGCCTCACATTTATGCCTGAGAAGATCATGAAGCAGATCCTTCTGGGATTTGTGCTAAGGCGCATGTGGTTGTCCACTGTCCTAGATACATGTTCATACCATCCCACATTCCCTGCCAGACATCATCCGTTCCAGCCTCAAGGCAGAACGCTGGGAGATATTCACATCACCTGTTTAACCATGAGCATAACCTAAAACAAATACAGTAGGTACAGCAATTGAAGCAGGCTGTTTTGAACACTCCCATTTGTCTCCCCAGTGCCTCCCTCCCACCCCAAGAAAATGAGGTATATAGTTAAATTATTAATAGCTTCCCTGGTACATTTTCTGAAATGCGAAGATCATTGCAGTATCAACTGAAAATACAAGATTTGCCTCCCGACCACTATTATACCATACAGAAAAATGATAATCTCAATCCAACTTCCCCAAAACGATAAACAGTGAAATAGCAATCACACACAGCAAGTAATACCATTCCATGAAAAAAATTCTAAAAGATCTCTAAAAATAGAAAAAAAATAACATTGTGGCCATCAACTATTAAATTATTGCAACACATATAAAAATACTGATTTATTCTGGTCTTATCTGTCACCATCTCAACACTTTAAGCCTCATGTTGGGTGCCACCAGGACTGTTGCAGTTTAACCCAGCAGCAGCTTAGCACCACATAGCTGTTTGCTAGCATCCTCTCCTAAGTGGGATGAGGGAGAACTGGAAACAAAAAGGACAGAAAATGATAATGGAAAAAAAAGGCTATGATAACAATAGATATAGTTGAAATGCAATTACTTGTCACCTGTTGACCAGCACACACCAACAAATACAACTGCCTGACAAGCACTGACCTACCTGCAATGCAAGGTCTCATCTGCCACGAATGGATACCCAGGAAAACCTAAGCAGCAGCTGGTCCCCAGACAACTCCCCACAGCTTCATGGACTTATGCATGGTGTCATATGGTATGGAATAACCCTTGGCCTAACTCAGGTCAATACCTAAGACAGGTTGTTGACTGCAAAGCTGAAGTATGGAGTCTTCTGGGAATATGACTTTACTCATTAGGTACTGGGAATGAGTTGGGTTGTGGAAATCTGGGAGTTCTCAGACACCATAGAAGTCAAATGTAGGAAGTAATTATCAAGTGATATTTCAGCAAATTGGAAAAATCAATCAGAAAGACGGATGAAGAATAATGGAAATTTTATTTATGTATCACTAATTTTATTTTTTTTATTATTATTATTATTTAAAAAAAAAAAAAAAAAAAAGTCCTAAGGAGTTACAGGTCAAATACAAAATCCATTATCATTTCTGTTTGAAGCCAGTGGTCAAAATCAAGCTAATGTTAAGATTCATCATTTCTTAAACTCAGCAACTTTTAAGTTCGTCTAGAAATGAAGTTCTTGAAATAGCATATATTAGCTTTTCTCTCTCATGCTTTAATTGATTTTTAAGGTACATGTCAAATTGGAATACAATTGTCAGTTCACGTGTTAATGCAGCTATACAAAGAAGCTGTACAACACTCACATTTAATCAAAATTTAATCAACTCTAATCAAAGTGAGTTGGAGAAGGAAAGATAAAGTAGAATTTCAGATCTGTCTTCCAAAGATGTTCTGTGTCTCCAGGAAGTCAATATATAGTCCGCATACTTTCCAATACTTAATTATTTAACTGAGAGTTTCTTTTTTGAAAGGTCAAATCTAGGAAACTCTCTTATGTCAAGCCCATCCAAAGCCCAAAGTATAAGCTTCAATGTGATTAACTAACGGTCTCATAGGAGAGTCTGAGGATCTATACATGATAATCAATAATGTGCCTGGAGCTCATGTGGATTACCATTAGTGGCTCTATATTACTTTTATTGTTTATAGTGAATAGGTTGTCTCCATGTTAGTTTTTGATGCAGGCTGAAAAACTCAGCTGGGAACTAGAGTAAATCCTTGGAACATTAGCCTGCTTTGGCTGTAGTCTGCTACAGGCTTCCTACAGTCATACTAAATGTTGTCCAGTTAATGAAGTCAATGTGACTGCTGTTGTCTTTTCTGCACTCTGATGCTTTATTATCTCCCAGATGCCTGTTTCCTTGGAACCTGTGCAGGGCTACCTACTAAGACTTCCTCATTTCCAAAGATAATAAAATCTATTTCTTTATGAAATACCATTAAATTCTCACATCTAGTTCGTATGTCATCATGCCAGACGATGTGATTTTTAGGGCCCTGGACAACCTGATCTAGTGCCCAGTGTAGTGGTTGGCAACCCTGTCTGCAGGGTTGGGACTATATGTCCTTTGAAATCCCTTCCAGTTCAATTCATTCTATGATTCTATGACTCCCTAGAGTAAATGTAAATTCTACTTATCCGCACTCAGTGTAACCAAGATCTTCCAAAATCATGTGTCACAACTTCAGTAACTCCATTAACCTGCAAACAGTATAAGCAAGAAGAGTTCATTTTCTGCTCAGTCCCCACCAGTTCCCAGGAGCTCTCTGCAGCACTGACACACTGCCTTTGTTTCAGGTATTTCCAGTTCTAGCCTAAGGACTTAAGCAAAGCATTTTTTATCCTTATATATAAAACAGCGCCTTCCAAAAACCTGAACAGTTTACACCTGATTTTACTCTCTTACTCTGTACACTGTACAGTCTGTTATGATTCTTTTCACAAAGTTTCATCATGTTTTTCAGAATCCTATGCATTTTTTTTCCCTTTTGTTCTCTTTGCATGTTTCAGTTTATGTCATTTTCTTGTTTTCTCTCCAAAACTTGAATATTTGCCTTGTTGGTTTTTTTTTGTTTTGTTTTTTGTTTTGTTTTTTAAACTCGATATACTGTAATAGCTTTTTTTTTCCCCTCCCCCCCCCCCCTACGTTTAGATCAGAGTGCTCTAGGACTCTTGTCTCACTTTCCAGTCTTTGATTTCTACTATAATCTCATCTCCCATTGGAGATTCATTGAACTCTGTGAAATGATTCCAACCACTCATGCATTTTTGCCTCAACTCTGTTAAAGGTTTCCAAAAGTTCTCTCCAAAGTTTTAAAATTCTTCTATGAAGACAATCTCTTTTAAAATATGCAGTCTTTTCCAGATCAAAAAGTCTTCAAATTTAATTAATTCTTTCTGAGAGGTACCTTACACATCTTCATTCACATGCAGAACATTCCGTGAGATTTCTAATAGTGCCTGAATTTGCAGCTGCTGTTCTTTGTCTTCTAATCACCTTCTTTTATTCTACCTTCCAGTTCTGAGATACAGTCATCTACTTGTAACCCTATCCTATGTAAAATGCAGATCGATACTTGGTGATTAGTTGAGACTAATAGTGACACCTAAAAAATTTGAATAAAACCATGTAAGTTATACAGTATAATAACAAGTATGCTAATATATTGGCCTGCTCATCCTGGGAGGAAATTTGTGAAAGATAGGAGCTTGTATACATAACTTTGTTTGGCAGCAAATTCTGTGAAATTAATTAGAATATTTAATTAATTAAAAGTTTCAGTTTGGGTCTCTGAAGGTCCAAGTACCTTTTCATATTTATTAGCCTTATGCGATCTTAAAACAAGAATGAATTAAAAGAATCATGTACTCACGTATTATACTAAAGCAAGTCTATCCATTCATATAGTTTGAAAGACACAGGAAGTCATAATTCTATTTTACTTGCTGTTGTGTTGCCCATGTTGAGATATTGTCTTCAAGAATGTTGTAAGACTACTGGAGAGAGTCCAAGTGACAGCAACAAGAATGACCAGAAGTCTAGAAAATAGGACATATGAGGAAAGACAAAAAAGTTTTAGAGTCGCTTGGCTTGAAATTGAAGGTGACTGAGAGGAACATGATGACAGTAACCAAGTACATGAAAAAGCTTAGCAAAGGGGAAAGAAAAGCTTTGTTCTCCATACCCATTAACTAGAAATAATAGGCTTAAGTTTCAGTAAGATTACATTTTCTAATGGAAGAGACACTGAAACATCACTTTTGATTGCTTAGTAATGTTGTGGATCTTCCATCACTGGAGATTTTTAAGAAGAAGCAGATAAGCATCTGTTAAGAAAAGTATATTTGATTTTATCTTGAGAGGCACAGATGTTAGATGATTGCTTTTCAATACTCTTGTACCTTTTAAAAAGTTTCAGAAGTATAGACATAGGAGTAGTCAGTTTAAAGCAACTGACAAGGTAACACTCCATGGGCTATATATACTTTGCAGAAGATTTACACCCCAAAGCATGTTCCCTGGTTTCCACTACACAAATACATCAGTGATACATATCTACACTGAGAGAAGGTATCCCTCTTATACCTAAGGGACATGTCCTCACTATTTCTAAGTCTTCTCTGGGCTTCATTGGTACACCAACAGCTCCAAATCTATATTTGCATTTTTATGTTTATGTTTTATTTCAAGTTTAGAGTATGTGAATTACTGTTGCAGACCATTAGAGTGTTGTATTTACAGCATGAAACTGAGATTATATGTTATGCTCCCCAAACTGAAGCAAGAAAACACATCACTGTCTGAGGATGCAAAGGTGAACCGTGTAGTTCAGGCAGACCAAATCAGGAACGGTCTTGACTACACTGCCTAGACGTGCTGGGCTCATCACACTCTTCCTCCCAGATTGCTGCTTGGGTTAATCTCAGAGAAAGCTGGAGACTTTCTGTTTTAACCCAGAAAGTAATTCCTCAGTCATGCTGTGTACCTGATAGAAGGATCTACTCCCAGTATTCTACTTGGGACTGTTTCATTTGCCATTTTGATAATGGCTTTCATTGACTTCTCTGGACTGCTTATAACCATGCAAAGATACCTAGTGACCTACAGATCATCCAAGTTCCACAAAATCTTAATGATTCTTTCATTAATGTGGAAAAAATATATATATATACATATATATATATACGAACCAAACTAGGTACTACAACACAGATCCACTGGAATAGGTAGCTGACAGTTTTTGATGTTCATCACTACTCTGGGTGGCTTTCATCTCTGGATAATTTATCCTCGTTATTAGTGAAATGAGTCTGCAATACAAGATCAATAGGAAGCAGAAAGTTTCATGCATATATCTCCTTTCTCCCCTGTTCTGACCCAGACATTGGCTTTAGGTTTTTTGTTTTGTTGTTGTTGTTGTTGTTGTTTTTGATGGATTTCAATGTTGTCATGCAGAAAGTCAGTGTATCTTATAGCATCATTACTATGAGTCCCTGTATTGTCTTTCACACTGGCTGCTCTGAAATCATGGTGACAAATGCAGCCCAAATGATGAGAAAGACTGTCCTCTGGTTTCATGTAGTTTCACTGAATGTGAATAGGTGCCTGATTTTTCTTCTCCTAGGTTGGTTGAAATCATTCCTTTTTCTCAAATAACTCAGTCATTCAACTGTAGTTAAAGCAGGCACTTCCATCTGTTTCCACTGGACTTACTCTGTGGTGTTGACTTCTTTGTTACAAAGCACATCATCACATGAAGGCTTGCTGACCGCATTCCTCTCATCTCCCTACATTTGCAGAAAGCTTTTTTTTTTTTACTATTGCCCTTGTCATTACCCCATGCCAACTCCAGCAGTTCTTATTCAGGATGTGAGAGCATTTCTTTGTAATGTTCATAATAAACAGAGTCCCCTGCTAACAGTTCCAATGCACCATACAGCTTGGAATTTTTCAATATGTATTTAAAACAACAACCCAAGACAAGCAAGTACCTTTCCGAGAAATTGTCAACGTATGCTTCGAGATCTCTTGCATTTTGCATTGTGTCAGTCTGTGTCAGAGGCTTCAGGAAAGGTAATATAGAAGATGAATGGAAGTCTATCATCGCAGTGCCAAGATGAAAAAGTGACAGCTCATAATGAAAAGAAAAATAGTTTCCATTTTGGTCCTCTGTAAGTAAGAAAGTGACAGAGCCATGGGAGCTGTGAGGCTGAAAAATGGTCCCTTTGACAGACATGCCCGTAAGTGAAAGTGCACGGGATATAATACTAGCCATAATATAGGGAATAATGATTATTTTAGGGATCACATGATTTTGAATAAATTCTTGACTACTCCAGAGAAAACAGAATTAAAAGAAAACTAGGAAAACCTATAGTTTCGTTTATGGAATAAATTACTTAAGAATGTTTTTTAGTCCCTCTGTATATGAGATTGAAGCGTATAAAATGACTCTGGATATACACAGGGTAACCATAATGAGAATCAAAAGCCTCCTGTAGACCTGAAATGGGATACATTGGTCAGGGTTTTTTTGTTGTTGTTTTTGGTTTTGTTTTTGGTTTTACGAAGGGAAAAAAACAATACTGTCAAGTGTGAAGATTCTGGTCATGAAATCTTTCATAAGGCTTCTTTTTATTAAACCCACATATGACATTTGCTTTCAGGTGATGTGAGATAAGAGATCTTTCCTATTCTCAAAATTGCCAACTAGGGGCAGGTCGTATACATCTAACTTAAGGCTTAGATCAAAAGTAGTGAAAAACTCTGCAAGATTCTTATTTTCAGCTTAAAGGAGTGTTTAAAGTCTGCTTAAAGTAACTTGACACTGGTAAGTCCATGAATGCCAACATAAGACTTTGTGTAGTTTTAAACATATCTGTTTCAGAGATGTTGTTGGTTAAATCAATGTAATTTCCCTTTATAGACAAGGCCTTGGGGCAAAATTTACCCCTGTGCAGAGGACCACCAATACAGAGTTTTAAAAGAAATTACATGGTGCATGAATTTCACCCTAAAGCCTATTTAAAATAGTTTCCCTGCATGGCTTCTTCCTTTGCTGCATTCCTCAGGAGGAAAGGTTAATAAGAATAATACTTTCTCCTATGAGTGTCTATTTCAGAGTCTCAGTGAATTCTGAAATTCTTAACAAAGCATTCATAGACTTTTATGAGACGATGCATTCATTTCTTTTTATGAGCTCGTTCAGAAAAAACAAAATGCTAGGAAGGAAACTGAAAATAATAGCAATAATAATAATAGTAAAAAGAAAGATAAAACTATTCCTTGGGTTTGGGTTTGTTGTTTTGTTGTTGTTATTGATTGATTGTTTCTGACAAGGAAAGAAAGAAACTGAGGATCCGTTGGATCTCATCTTGAAATATCTTGAACTCTTTGAGCCATGTGTTATCTTCATGACAAAATTAGAGAATATATTACCCATCTTGCCTCAGTTGAAATTAATGAGAAAGCTACTAATTTGAATGGGAATAAAATTAAGGCCAATGTAATTTGCTAAAAGTCTTGCCAGGCACAGTTCACTTTGTGAAGAGTAGAAGCAACCTCTCTGCCACCACCACCACTGCATTATAGCTTTAAGAGATTATTTAACACAGCTAAATATGGAAGGAACATGCTTAGTACTGTCTAGCATTCAAAGAATTTAAACTTTAAGCAAGAAAAGGAATTTTAAGTTACTCAAAGAGACTATAACTAGGACAAATGGGATGAATTTGAGGAAAGAAAAGGCTGACAGCTAGGGAAAAAAAGCCTTTCATAGCAGCAAGGACTATTAGACTGCAGAGTAGTCTCCCAAGGGAAGTGGTGAAAGCCTAGTTTCTTGAGTCATTTAATACTGGACTAGACAAAGCACTCTGGAATATACTCCAGGGAGCAATCCTGCCTTGGTAAAGGGATGCACAAAATAACCCAATAGATTTCTCCCATCTTTCCTTCCTATGATTCCCCTATTTCATAAACCTCTGTGATTGAATGGAGGGCAGAAAACTTTAACCCCTTTTTCAGAAACAAAAAGCATGTTTGACAAATATTGAGGAAGGAAAATCCTCTAGCAAAGAATTGCAGGAGCTGCATTTTCCATAGTGAATTTTCTGTAGTATGAACTATAAAGGACAGCCCAAAAGTACCTACTGGATGGTTGCCATTTTCAATTCAAGTCAATGTTTTGTTTCGTAATTTCCCTAAAAGCCTCGGTGGTTTAGATCCTACTTGGTCTTGGAGGTTTGTTTTCTGTTTTTCCCCAAAGGTTACAACTAAATTTCTGATAACTGAATGACTGTCTTTTTAAAACAGAATGGACTGGTTACTCTTAGCAGGTTAGACTGTGATTACACTATATTCCTGCCCAGACTCAAATTGAGAAGGAACTACCAGCCCTCCCCTTGCACAGCTCAGACCTTGAATCGATGTTAAGAGGTATTAGGAGTTAGGAGACATTATTCTCCACTATTCCCCTTCTCCCTCAAGCAGGTGGGGAAGCAATGGCCTTGGCTTCTGCCTCGCAAGACATTAGCCAATGGAGCAGAGCAGGTGCAGGTGACAATGTAATCCATTGCTGCTAAAAGCATATTTTTGCTGCACCTCTCAAAGCAAGGAGACCTTGCAGGGAGGTGGGAATGGAAGTCAGGCTCTGAAGAGTATTTCAGAGGAAATCAGGCTTCTCAGGGCTGCTCAGGCAGCTTGAAGAAACACCCTCCTAGTCCTGTGTAAGAGTTACAGGGGCATTTAACTGTATGCATGTGTTTTCCATGAAGTCCTGCTGCTGTTGCTGCAGCTCTGGATCTGGTGATACAGCCTGATATGAAGAAGATTAAGGCAGCTGCACAAGCCTGGAGGAGGCAGCTGATGTGGAAAGCACTCTGCTTGGAGAAACATCTAGGAGCGGTCCACAGAGCTGTGATGAAAGCAGATATGTTTATTTT
Organism: Alectoris magna; assembly: GCA_030625065.1. Classification (NCBI taxonomy): domain Eukaryota; kingdom Metazoa; phylum Chordata; class Aves; order Galliformes; family Phasianidae; genus Alectoris; species Alectoris magna. The sequence goes on from CM060564.1 coordinate 72,948,838, forward strand.
ATCAGAATGCATTGATCCTTTTTGTTTGCTTTTATCTTCTGAATCCTCTGGTTGGAGGGTTACCTGAAACAAGCATGGACTTTACATGTAAGCACTGACTGTACACGTATGTTTAGATAACATGAACATAAAGTGGGCGTACCAGATCAGATCAAGGATCTACCTAGCTCTGTGACAGGATAATAGAGTGATATTTGATAACTAGCAACTTAGCAATGCCTAGGGAAAAATAAGTACAGCAAACATATATTTGTACTTTCTCAAAGCACTTCCCTAGCCTCTTGCAATTTCCTCTGCAACTTTCATTTAATAACACTTGCTGGATTTATCTTCCAGAAACTATCTGATTTTTTTTTTTTTTTTTTTTTCGCAATAACTTTCTGAAACTTTTTTAAAGTTACAGCATCCAAACTACTCTTTATAAAGGAATTCTCAAGATTGGAGGCATATCATACAGACAACCACCTCACACTGGATTGCTCTGAAGGTGATGGTGGACAGCTTGTTCTGATACTTCTCTCTGAGGTCTTGTATAGCAAAACATGTGATGATGGAAACAGCAGTATGTCAGCTGTAACTGCCTTAGTTTGAATCATTCTTTGTTTGTGAGCAGAAAAGCTCTTAAGCCTGCAATGGTCATTTTGGGGAGGAGATTCTGTAGTTTATGGCTCTCATAACTAAATTTAGAAGAAGAAGCCCTAGACCTTTCCACATTTGCACTTGTGCACTTGTCCACGAACACTGAGACACAAGTCCTGATCATTATTGAAAGGCCAGATGAGAGCATCAAAACGTTGAGGAGGTACACATGGCCTTTGTGTGGCTTCTTTGGGAAGACTGTGGAAGGTGAGGCTGAGCTAACTTGTGAGGTGAGGCTAGCTCTTGATCTGGGCTTTAAAAGAGAACAAATTTGGAATGATTTCCTTTTACTGTAGAAGAACAAATACAGAAGGATAATCCTCATTGTGTTTTTTACCTGGGTGGAAATGGGTGACATTGGAGGACACTCAAACTTCTTGAACCACAATATTCCTCCTCAGTGAAAGGAACTTCACTCAGCAACTTAGGAAATTGTTTACGCTGAAAATACATGGAGTAAAATGGAAATGTTTTTACAAGAAGGATATTAAGTCTAAAATATTTTTCAGTGTCATCAACAGAGCAGAGTTGCCCTAATATTCTCAATTCTTGTTTAGAAAAGTAAATACTAAGAGTTTAACATGTAAAATTTCAGCCTGTTTGAGAAACATGCACTGTTACTAGCTTTCTGTTGAGCTATGCTGTTCTGACAAAGCACAACAAATCTGCCGCATTCTGTTTGCAAGAATGAATCAAAAGTTGCCCAGAATTAGAACTGGTAATTTACCAGGAATCTGAGCTGGATTTGGAGTTGCACAGTGCACACATCTGTTACAGAGATCTAGATCTCCTTTTTCGCCTCCAAATCACTTTGCAAATATTAAAACATACTGAGTATTGCTCTGGAAAAGACATGGGGCAGTATCACTTCTGCTGGTGTGATGTGACAGCTCTGTACAGTACCTGGGTTGTTTAATTGTGAACCATCTCCACGTCTGAAAGAAAACTAATATTGAACCTGTTTTCCAAAGTGTCTCAAACTGCTGAAAGAATATAATAAGATCACAAAGAGAAAATGCATTTAAAGAAGGTTAGAATATATCAGAAAGTCATACCTTGACACTGTAGAGTTGTCTGGAATAATTTCTTTTTTAGTCCTGACACAGAGATATGGCCACAGACATCATGATTTGTTATATCAACAACTGCCAGGATCTTTCAGTTCTAACACCTCTGTGAACTGTCTCCTCAAATTTGCATTGATTCTCTGTAACCACTCTAAAAACTTGGCCAGGTCCTGCTGTCTTGGCAACCTAAAGCCATTTTCCAGTTAACAGGAGGCTTACCAAGCCAGACTCTGAATTTGCCATGTGGCTGTTGCTGACCTAGGAGCAATGTGTTGGACGTCTCCAGCCTCCATGTTCTGGAAGGAAATCACAGCTCCTAAATGTTGCGGTAGAAAATAGATGCCATGCCACTTGTGGCAGCTGCAGTTCTTATGGACAATTGGTTAGAATGGATAAAACAGATTTCCCAAACCAACTGTATTCAATGCAACATATTTTTCATATGTTTAATGGAACAGAAATTCTTATTTTAAGAGGCATTTATGAGTACTGCTAGCTCTCTGCCTAGGGAGTGGAGTCCTAGTAGGAGGGAGAGATAGCAGGTGTAAGAATAAAATTAGTTTTATCATAAAATTGGAAAGGAACTGAGATTTTCTCTCCCCACACTTGCCCTTAATCACAGATGAAGCACAGTCATCAGGCGCAAAAGATCTTCCCATGCACAACTACCTTAAAGTTTAACCCTTTGCTGGGGAGTTCAGTCAGGAACAATGTATTTCTGTGACTTGCAAAACAACAACAACAACAACAACAAAAACACACTCAAGGCTGTTGGCATTGTACGCTTTGATTTAAGCCAATGTCATTAAGAATAACAATTGCTCGAATCAGTTCTGGAAGCTTCGGAAAGTTGGAGCATTTAGCACTGTTGCAGAGGAGACTCAAATCCCTCAGCATGGAAGATTAGGCAGTGTCTGTCTGTCCTCTCACAGTCTGGTTCCCAGTTTAGCCAAAGGAAGGATTTATGCTGTTCTATGTGCTGATATCGCCTTTCACTATATATTGTCTCCACACACATTTATTTCCCTCTATTTAGTGGAAAGAATAGGTACCAGTGACTCTGACACTGATGGAAGATAATAAAAAAATCCACAGATTTGCTTTGCTGTATCTACTTTCCTCTTCTTGAGTATCACAAAGAAATGGAGGTTAGTAGAGCTACTTGCGTAGTCTAGATACAGACTTTACCTTAGATGTATTTACTCATCACCTATTAATGTCTCCTTGCAATCATGGGGAACACATTTTCTTCTGAGAATAATTACAGTTCTGAGGTTATTTAAGGTCTGTATGGTCAAGTTGATCATGTATTTGTTTAATTACTTATGTTCTCAAAAAATGAAGTACAGCATCAATTACCTTATAATTGTGCTTAACATGATATTCAGACTTACTGGAATCATTTTGCCCAGAATATCAGCTATTTCAGATTTTCATTCTCTTTGCCAGTTTTGGCCAGTTTGAAGTAGTGGCAAATGCTCTTTCACTTGGAAGACCCATAAAAAATATTCCTTCTCAGACAAAGTATGAAAGCAACATTATTTTTAACAGAGAAGTTAACTTTTCTGTACTCTGTACATAGAGAAACCAGAAAAAAAGAGATGACGTGTTTCAAATCCTTTTTTTCTTTCTAAATTCAGTTAATTTTACATGCTAAACATCATTGTAAAGGAAAGGGAGGGAATAATTTAAAAAAAAAAAAAAAAAAAAAAAGGAAACAGTTTCTAACCAAATAAGAAAATAAGCACAATAAGCAAGCATGCAGAGAGTGGGAAAAAAAAAAATGATGCCTCCCAGCAAGAGGAGTGGGAAGGAGGAAGATGAGTAAAGCTCCCTGAAAATAAAAGAGCAGATAGAAATTGAGAGTTGTAGGAGATGGATAAATAAACAGCAAGGTTACAAGTTCACAAGCCCACCCGGCAGGCACTATTAGGACTTTAATTTGCTACAATCACAAGTGTACATAGTGTGTGTTTACTTCAAGGGGAAGGAAGTCGATTTTCTGCTTCTGACTAAATATGCTACCAACATATCACGATGCCTGGCTGAATTCACCAAAGCATGTCTTTTCTGCTCTTCATTGGATTGCGTTCAGAACAGTTGTGGTACCTGTTAAAATACTTTAATGAATCTGATACTCATGAATGGTGCTGAAATGACAGCCTTGGAAATTGAAGTCTTCTATCAAACCACAGAACTTGCACAGTATGGATGAAAATAGTGCCAACTTCTGCCATGCTATCTTCTTAAAGTGTCTCAAATTTAACCTGGAAAAATTATTTCTGGTGGTAACAGCACTTCAGCCTCAATGCCTGGTCATTTCTTACTGCTTCAGATATAATTGCCAAGCAAGCGTATGGATTATCTTGGTGATTTTCTACTGCAGACAGGAGCTGGGCAAGGCATTTTCAACAGAATTACTTCTTATCAGAAAAAAACAGTTGCATTGAAATCAGAAGTGTTATGTAATTATAGATTATACCAGATTTTACTTGAAATGAAGCACTTCATCTTATCAAATTTAAGCATTTTGGTGCTTCTTAAATGCGTGATTTCTGAACTTACATAGCACAGACAGTTTCAAATGGAGAACTTTATTTTGACTGAGAAATAATAAGGAAAAGAAATATACTACCCTAGTTAATTCTAGGTTTTGCTCTGTTGTGTTTTGTTTTGTTTCGTAGAGAGAAAAGAGTTAGGAAGAAATTTAAAGTGCTGCTTAAACTGCAATATTCAAGAAAATATTGAAAATATTGTGATCTCAGGTGAGGGTGGAAGGGCATAGCCACAGTTAGTATTATAGGTTATTTATGTATTATACATCTACTTTACCTCTGTTCTGAACACTTAAATCTGAGCTGACTGTGGAGACAGGAGGGAGAGAAAATGCTGTGAGCTCTCAGTGCAGAGAAAAGACCTGAATTTAAAGGGAGAAGAGGAGAGGGTGGAAGACAGATCCCTCTGGTGCTGTCACAGAGCTGAGGGTGGGGAATAAGGCTCTGCTAAAAGAAGCACAGAACGAGTGATGAGAGAGGTAAGAAGAATCTGAAAAGACCAGCATGCCAATTGAGCAGCTCTCATCTTGAAAAAACATGTTTTGGCTTAAATGATAGGTTGGGGAAAAGAAAAGAAAAAGAAAAAGAAAAAGAAAAGATAGAAAAGAAAAGAAAAGAAAAGAAAAGAAAAGAAAAGAAAAGAAAAGAAAAGAAAAGAAAAGAAAAGAAGAAAAATAATTCCTTAAGGAGGTGTCTGAGAGTTGATACAGTAGACCTTTACACAGAAAAAACAATGTTCATGGTGTGTACCATCTGATAGCTATTTTCTTTTCTGACCTTTATCTTCCGGTATAAGGACAGACCTGGAAATTCAGTCTTGGCTGTTCCATTTGAGAATTACTTTTCCCGTCCACTTATTACATGTATACAAAGCAGTCCTTGACCATTTTATTCACCATTACAAAAGTATAATTGCATTCTCAGTATTCACTATACACAGCTTTTTCAAACACTCATAGCAAACAATATATTGCACAATATTTTTACCCTTATTTAAAGCCTGTGGCTCTGCCATCCATTATCTCATCTTACTAGTTCCTGTAATAAGTTTTTGTTTGTTTGTTTGTTTGTTTTGTGAACAATTATGCAGTCCTCACAGTAGGCATAATGCCTGCCTTATGGCTTTCAGAAAACAAATGACCAGAGAGCATCAGTCCAAAGGTAAAAGCATCATAACTTGAAAGTTATGTGAGGTTTACTGACCATGTGTACTCACTTTAACAATGTCAAAAACCCCATTCGTTCCACCTGTTTCCTCTTCATCAGTATCCATACCTGTTATGGGTATCATGATTTGAACAGAGTTTGGAAGACAGAAGAACCAGTCCCAGGTTACACAGCACTGTTCAACTTGAGTGTTCAAAAGTCACTTGTTACGTTTGTTCACCTCTTCAAAACAAAATTTGAAAAATCTCTCCATTTTGTTAGGCACAGGCACATCTGCCCACTCAGTACGGTTGTGGGATCCAGTAATACATAGATGTTTAGGCACTGCAGTCCATTCCTGACTAATCTCATAATAAGAACTGTCAATAAATTAATCTCTATCATTAAGTGCATACTTAGATCTGTTACTCCACTCTTCCAGGCTTTAATGACCCAGAAACTCCACCAGGCTCCTGGAGGCGTGCATGTGATCCCTTTCTAGGGCTTTCACTCTGCACTGTGTTTGGCCAGGGTGTCTTGGGGCAGAGCTGGGGGCAATGGCTTGGAGATGTGTCCTGTCCCACCTCCGGCTGGGCCATGAGTTGCTGGCCAGACTCAGATCTTCCTTCTGCAAGTGCCTGTTGTTCAGGCCCAGAGCTGTCCCCCTGCATTTGTGCTCTTGTTAATGAGAAAATCCTTATTTTTCAGACAGCAGCTTTCTGAAATCCAGAAATATAATGGTAGGTGGTCTGCCTACAAAAGGTTTCACTCTGATAATGTGCAAGATTTTCCTATGACATTCTGCTTAGTAGGGCTTAAATTCTTGTATTACCTAGGAATAGTGCAGGTACAACAAACTGCAGCTAGTTTCAGTGGTTCTGGAGCTTGTCCTCCTCTACTTCAATCTCTGAACAAACCCAGCCACTCCAGGCACTGTCCACCATGCAATCCTTTTCTTAGATGCTGTTTTTTTTGCAGAGCTTCTACAGTGAGAGTGGTGAGGCACTGGAACAGGTTGCCCACACATGTGGTTGATGCCCCATTCCTGGAGATTTTCAAGGTCAGGCTAGATCAAGCCCTGTGCAACCTCATCTAGCTGAGCACGTCTCTGTTTATTGCAGGGCAGTTGGACTAGATGGTCTTCAACGGCCCCTTCCAACTCCAAGGGTTTTATGATTCTGATTCTACAACTCTCTCCTCAAGCACCACCACTGACCATCATGCAGATAATCTATATTTCAAGGTAAACAGAACTTCTCACCTTCTCAGCAGCTCAGGTCGCTGCTAACCAGTTCTATGTTTTGGAGGGTAAATGACATCTCTTCTCCCTTGAGAGCTGGGAGTCATCCTCTCCCCTATTGGGATGGTGCTGACAATCTTTGGGTCAGGTTTTTTCATAGAACAGCCTTCTGGTTCAGGCCTTTACCAGATCATGTATGATGTTGCAGGGTTTATTTTTTTGTGTTTTTTTTTTCTCTCTGTTTTGAAGATTTCACTCCACTGATTCATAATTGGACTTGTGCTAGGCCTAAATTAAATTTAAAACTCACTAGTAAACAGGTTGTTTTGCACAGGTATTTCATGCATACAAATATCTGTAATTCTGTCGAATGCACAAAATTCATACATATTTAAATAAATGGCAATAGAGACCATGTAGCTCCTTTCAGAACTCAGCTTGTCTGAGAAATGGCTGAGTTAACATTACCATGTTGTTCAGGAAGAACTAGATTATTTTGCTGCATTGTTATGTTTCTTAACTCGCTGTGGTTGTTTCTCTTTTCCCTTTGTCTGTTGCTTGTTGCTGATGAAACCCATGCAGATCTGAAAAGCTGCAGAACCGCATCGTCTGCATATTCCTTTCACTATTTCTCATCTGAAAACAGTACCTCCTGGCACCTGGAAAACCATCACAGATGCAGAACAGGTGATCTTTACAGAATGCTATTCAAAGTGAACAGTCTGCCAGGCCCATAGACAACAAAACACACTGCTGACTCCAGCTGGAGCGAGCGATTACTTTGATAACAAATTAAAACAGGCTCAGAAATTGGAAATGAAGGAGCTATGCAAGGATGAATAAACTCCTCAGATGGCCCCAATTTTGTGCAAGTCTATCCAACAAATGTGCTATAAATTGGTACTCTTCATTAATAGCTACTGTTTAGCCATCAACATTCTTCAAGAGGACGAATCAGGATCTGGCTCTTTGCACAGTGCTTACTTCCATCCTGATTGAGGAGACTATTTTCTCTTAACATGTTCAGAGCAGTTCCTTGGGATCTTAAAAATTCTTTATGTCATTTTGCTTCTTGCATATGCAGACAATTGTAATGCTCAATTTAAAAATGTTCATATATTTTCTGTCTATAGGATTTTTACAGCACTGGATAATTCCTTGATGATTACTGTTTTTAATAACCACATAATTACTACATTAATCAGAACTGTCCTATTGGCTTCTGTGTGACACAGAAGGGCAGAGGCACGATAAAGATATGCCATATTTAAAAGAATCCTATAACATTTTCTGTGTTCACTTTGCAGTATGGTACATGCAGAGGTCAAAACATAGGAACAGCGTTATCAGATATCAGACTGGAAGTTCATCGAGCCTATCTTTCAACAGGAATCAATTTGCAAGAATCAGAAGAAGCTATAGCACGTGAAGATATCAAAAATGGCACTTAGCAGGAGAGAATGCTTCTATGGGAGCATCCAGAACTTAGTAATGAGCACAGGGGTGTGAGTCAGCACAGAAGCACAGATGAGAACATTCCTTTCCCAAGGATTAATCATCTCAAAAATTCTGAATTGTTGAGATCAGAAAAGAGAAGGCCAGAACATTGCCACAGACTTCAGGTTGTGAGATGACAACAACTGTGCAGTACAGGGAAAAGGAAAAAAAAAAAAAAAAAAAGAAAAAAAAAAAGTATAAAATTATTGTACAATATGTTGTTTGGTGCCAAAATACTGAGTTTAATAAAACAGCGACTGATTGCAGAACAGCTATACTTGCAAAGTAGTTTGGGATTACCAAATGCAAACCCTATATTATTTCCTGTTATGTTTAACAACACTGAGGATTTCCTGTTGTCTAAAAGGAAAAAAAAACAACCCACAGAGTGTTTATTTCTAAGTCATTGTTTCTACCTGCCAGTCTAAAAGAATGAATATGTCAAAGTTAAGGCAAATTTCCTTCTTGCTTTTGATATCTGCTTGAGCCCTTTGTATTTCTTCTTATGGTTCACAGCAATGCTATTTCCCAGCTGCTCATTTTCTCTCTACTGCGAGCGTACACAAGCAGGCAGTGTACACAAAATGCTCAGCATTCAGAATCTGAACCCCTCACACAAGAGGCATCCTTTAATGGATGTGAACCCTGAAAGGAAGGTTAGTTTCATTAGCAGGACTAGGAAAACATCCCCCTGTTGGTTTGATCATCCACTAGTTGAGCCTGATAGTATGAATCTGAAATGGAAAGCAACATCTTTTTCATATTTTTTTTTTTCTTTCCTAACTGATTTTGATGGACAGTTCTTTTTTTTATAATGTACAAATAATCTTTGTGACCCTAATAAGCAGGTCTGATGATACTCAGCTGAGTAATGTACCAGAACTGAAATTTCCATCTACTTGATGTTTTGCACAGGGCTTTTGATGAAGTCACTGTCACCTGCTATTAACTTAATATCAAGTCTTAATAGGGTCCTTTTCTTTCCATCTTCACGCTGTTGGGGTCCGAATTAATTACTAAGAGAAAAAAAAAAAGAAAAAGAAAAAGAAAAAGAAAAAGAAAAAGAAAAAAAAATCTTCACATAAATCCTTAAGCTTCACAGGAAGGAAAAAGTTTCCAGCTCTAGTTGAGATCTAATGGCTCATTAGAAATGTCTATCTCAACATCAGTGCCGTTCCTCCCTTTTCATGTACCTTTCATACAGACACTTGAAAATGTACTTAACTTTAAGCTGGCGCATAGTTAAGTGCTAAAGGATATATGATGTATTTCAAGTTAAGCACATGTTTAAGCAATTTGCTCAATCAGAGCCATATACTGGCGAAAGAAAACATTTTCTTAAGGCTTCTTCATGATTTGGCTCCATCCTTAGTCTGCCTGAATGAGCTCATCTTTCCCCTGCTTCACCAACAGGAACTGGCAGCTTTAGAGAGATTATCAGGGAGATTGACTCAGAACTGAAGGACACATGATAGTGGAATCAGATTTACCTACAGATGCTGAAATCTTTATCCTTGGAGATTTTGTGCAGGCAAAAGGCACTAACAAATGAAAACACTCTTTTCTTCTTAAAAGAAGCATTGATCAAACAGTAGAATACATGCATCTTTATAGACATATCAAATATATATATCAAATTATAGAAAATTAAAAAATTGTAGATAGATTAATTTTACATTAGTTATTTAACTGCGGAGGATCTTATTCTGCGAAATGCTTTTTTTTTCTTTTTCTGTAAAACTCAGACAAAATCAGCATTAATAGTATTAGGAAAATGAAAACATTTTATTTTATTCTTGGAAAAAGCATATTTAAAATAACAATTTGCATTGCAGATATATTTTCCTACTGTTGCCTCCCTTTCTTTCTTTCTCTAATGACCGCGAGTTTAAAGGCAGCTATAAACAGCTAAGGTATGTTCTATTCCTGTCTTTCTTGTGCATTTCCAGCTATGTTGTAGATCTAAAGAGAAAGAGTGACAGCCCTGTCTGCAGTCTGTTTTGTAGAAATATATGGCAGGCTTCTATTATGAGATATTTACTGCTCGTCTTTTCTTTCTTTCTTTCTTTTTTCTTTCTTTTGGAGTGTGTTTGAATTACATATTGCTTTGCTGTAGAGGGATAATTTCAGTAAAACTAATGGAGTTAAGCTTACTAACAAAAAATCTGAACTTCATAATTTTCTCTGTTATCCTGGTGGTAGTACCCATTTGACTTTTTGCAGATAGAGAAATGGAAACATTATACAGATGGGCTTTTTCCAACTTATTATCATCACCCTTTCAACACCCCTAATATTATAGTAAAACAGCAAATTACATGTTTAGAGCACTCTGTCTTTCTTTAGAAAGTAACAGTATTTCTAGCAAACTCTACTAAATATAGGTTGAGAGCAGTAAACTCTTTTCATGGAGAGGAACTCCACAGCTCCTACAAGAGCTGCTTCAAGTCAGGTTTAAACCACTTATGCCATGATATGGTCTACTGGATGTTATCCCAGTGTCAGTAAAAGGTATCAAGTTTTGCTTTCTATTAAAAATGTAGCTCTTCCTGAAAATGGAGTTTGCTATATGGAATAGATGAGAGTGCATTTGTTTACTTATTTTTAAGTGCTGTCTATTGAGGCATACTCTTTGCTTCTGTAAAGAATTGCAGTTCCCTCTAAAATCAACTGAGAAATGCTGGTGGAGAATTAACCAGAAATAGTGGGGCTTCTCTGAATGCAACTTCACTGCCCTAAGACTAAGCTTTGACCTCCGCTCCCAGCACTTGCTCAGGGTGGTCTGCTGACCAGGGGGTAAAACACAGTTCTGCATCACTAAGAGTGTCTGGCAATGCCCTCTGCAACCAGTTAGGAGTGCAAAGTGTCTGCCAGTATATGCTGCTGCTTCTCTTCAACTCAGGCTAAGGCAGAAATCTTCGCCTGTTTGGATTCACAAAGAATTCCTTGTTTTTCAGGCATACTCACAGAAAATTGCCTCTTCAGTTTTCCTGGGTTGCTGCAATGTCAGCTTGAGCCTGGTCCCATCCAGCTGCATCAGTCAAACTGAACTCCACAACATGACATAACTTGACACAGCTGACACAGCCAGGTGTTACAAACCAATGGACACCATGGTTCACAAACTATTCAAATTACTTTCAGATGCATATCCTACCTCTCTGCTCAAGTCCTTCCCAGCTGTCTCTTTTCTCAGCTCCATATGAATCAGGGTTGGAAGGAGGAGAGGGGGGAGATGGGGGAAGAAAGAAGGAGGCAGGAGAGAAAACATCCTTGCTGGCAAAAATAAATAAATAAATAATCAGAATTCTTGCAAACCATATTGCCTGCAAAATTAACTCTTTAAGGGAAGCTGCAACCTCCAGTTTCCCTTCAGGCTTACTAGAGAAGGCTTGCAAATATCAGAGCTGTAAATACATATCCCAATTAGATAAAACATTTAGGGCCTGAAGCACTGTATACTCAATTAACAATAATAATGATCGTCTATCTTATGTTTTATGCTATTATAGGATGAAAGACTTGAAGAAACTCTACAAACCTGAAAATAATCAAGCCTTGCCACATCAAAGGGCCAGCCCAACAGGTTGCACGCCTGTCCATGCTTGGGAATACGAGGTGGCTGTAATGAGTTGTGGCCCACGGAAGCCAGTGAGATGATCGGTAACAACTGCTGCTCACCAGGACAGGTCTGGGGTGATGCTGGCACACAGTGAGAACAGACTGACAACCATCCTTTTATAGATGGGAAAATGTGGGTTGCAAAGATGCAATGACTAGCTGAAGATCATACCAGGAGTCTGTGGCAGAGTCAAAAAGTCAAGCATAGAGTAACTTATCCAGCCAGACATTGATCACCCTGGGTGAAAGGGGAGATTCAAATGCAGCAAGTGTGGCTATGTACCCAAATTTCATCCAAGGTCGATGAGAGTTGAATGCCTACTGTCTGTCTCCCATTACCTTGGGAAATCTCCCCCTCAGAAGCTAAGTGCTAAAAAGCACTACCTCCCCCCTGAATATAAATCTCTTCAATTTCATTCTACTCTTAATTATAATGGTCTGAAGCAGAAGAAGTAGGTTGGAAGTCAATGGATTTATATGTCCTTAGTCAAGAAAAGAATTCACCCTGTAACCTTCATGACTTCAGTTTTATACTTTGTCAAAAGCAAATAAAAATATGAGTGAAACTATCACCATAGTCCATTAAGCAACATTTAGCTGGCCTTTAATGTTGTATGTGTAAGAGAAACCCCATACCTCCCCCACAGTTTGTGCTCCTTTTACCTATCACAGATTATCTCTCCAGGATGCATCTCCCTGTTCTCATTTATTTGCAAGTGCAGAATAAGAGAGAAGAAAGACAGAATGAGGGACAGAACAAGAAAAATAGAGAGAGAGAGGGTGAAGAGAGAGAGGAAAGAGGAAGTAAGAAAAGGAGGAAGGCAGGAAGGCAAGAAGGAAGGAAGGAAGGGGAAGAAAGAGAGAAAAAGGGAAAGAGACAGAAAGGGAGAAAGGAAGAAAGGCAGAAAGAGGGAAAGAAAGAGAAGGGGAGAGAGAGAGAAAGAGAGGGAGAGAGAGAAAGAAAGAAAGAAAGAAGGAAGGAAGGAAGGAAAGATGGAAAGAAAGTTTCAGAAATATCAGTTACTCTGATATTTTATGTGTATTTCTTAAAGAAACACAAAGAAGAAAAGCATGCAAACAAAAAAGCAAGAATAACATTGTTCCTGGAGCAGCTGAACTAACTTAGTACAGCGAACAGTATACAGGTGTCTTGTGCTGCTTTTATTTGCTGTATAATAGGTGCCTACTGGAATGGGAGAAAGGGCATGAGAAGCTGTCCTTGTCTTTGCAGAGCATGAATAGCATTTATCTCTGTGCAGTGGGCATCGCCAAGTTGGGTTTTTGTCAATCTGTCAATTTTTTTTCTTTTTTTTTTTCTTTTTTTTTTTCCTTCTCTTTTTTTTTTTTTTTTTTTTTTAACAGAAAGCAGAGTTCAGTAAATAAAGATAAATGATTGTGCTCCTTGTCTGCAGACCCTGGAGCTAAACTGAACAGGCCTCTTATGGTTTGGACCTGCTTCATTGACTGTTCAGACAGCCCAGTAATACGACAGATGTACCCAGCCGTTCCCTCTTCCCCGCTGTCCATTAGATTATGTTCATTTTGTCTGAGATGCCATTATAAGTCTCAAGGTCAAATAAGTCACAGAAAAGAAATAGGAGGACTAATTTTTTTTTTTTTTTTTTCCCTGCCACCCTCCATGCATAAAGACTCATTCACAACTTGCAAAGCACATCATCTTTTAAGACACACATACATCTCAGCAAAATTTATTGAAATAAAATGCAGGTGTAACATTCACCTAGAGGCCATGACAGCAGAGGAGAATTCTCAAGAATGATTTGGTCTTCTTTCCTAAATTTCTAATGAATTGTTAATGACATTTACTAAGAAGGATCCTCGGGGGAAAAAAAAGAAAAAAAAAAAAAAAAAAAAAAAGAAAAGAAAAGAAAAGAAAAGAAGAGAAAATAAAAGAAAAGAAGAGAAAAGAAAAGAAAAGAAAAGAAAAGAAAAGAAAAGAAAAGAAAAGAAAAGAAAAGAAAAGAAAAAAAAAAGAAAAGAAAAGAAAAAAAATGGAGAAAAAGAAGAGGTACAGGAGGCATAAGGATCAAAAGCCTAAAAGTCGTTCCTCAAGGGGTGCTGGACAAGTTAACAAGCAGTGAGTAGAGCCATTCAAATGTGAATGTAGGGTAGGAGGAAAGAACAACAGCTTTGGGATAACAGTGCTAAAGGTTCTTCCAAAAAAATGTTTGGATGGATTTTGTTCTCAGTCATGGCAGTTTGTGTCCCTCCCATTGGACAATGGACACTGACTAAGGATTCACATAATACCCAAGAACATCATTTCTAGTCCTGATCCAGTCAGGGTAAAAGTGAAAAAACAAACAACAAACAAACAAACAAAACAAACAAACAAACCAAATGAAAACAAATGGCAGTGAAACAAGGACAAATCTCTACTCTTTTAGAAAAATTGAAGAATGGCTACCAATTAATCACGTGTAAGTATGCAGACCTCAAGATTTTTGTCTTCCCAGAATTTGACCCCAAAGAAGCGTGAATGTTTCTAGTCATTGCTTGGATCGTATACAAAGATTTAATCATTTTGAAATTTAGGGTTACAAAATGAGATTTTTTTTTTTTCTTTTCACTTGCAGAGTAGTTGTTATTTACTTTGTTTTAGTCATCTTTGTTACTAGCAAGTTATTAAATTTGAGAATATTTTTTTAAAAAGAGAGATTAATACTACACATTACAAAACATCCAATATGCACAAACCTTCCAAACCTTCCTCCCCACCCTGAAAGAAACCAAAACCTAAACGAAAACAAACAAACAAACAAACAAACACACGTGCACAATAATTTAAGGTTCTGCTGCATCTTAGCACATTTTAATAGAAATCCTAACTTCTTTTGATAGAATCACTGCATCTTTGAGGAAAGAAAGCATTATTGTCCAAATTTGCAGATCAGTGATCAAGGCAGAGCAAGACTAAGGGACAGAAAACCTGAAGCTTGTTGATTATAACAGAACCTGGAACAAATTCTGTCTCTCCTGTGTCTCATTTTTGAATCCAACACATTGTACAATCCTATCTCTGAAGCCCAGGGAGATAGTAGACTTGAGGTAGGCAATCTGAATTCCGGGCAGCTCTTAACAACTTTGTTTTGGCAAATTAATACAGGAGACTTATTTTTAAAAATAGTGTAAAGAAATTAATCTGTAAGAGTGTGTTCCGATCCCCTACTTGTGTTGGGGGAAACCTTGGAGTAAAATCCCTTAGTGGCCAAAGACTGAAAACTTCTGACTATCCAAATTTGGCCCTTTGCAAGGATGAAGACCCAAACTAAATAAGGAGCACAGAGAGATTACACAGATGTTTTTGAGGGATATACATAAATGAATATGTTTAAAATAAATAAAAGTAATATTGAAAAGCTACTATAGTGTAATTTTGTTGGGAGGCAGGCAGGAAGGCAGGGAGGCAGGCAGGCAGGAAGGAAGGAAGGAAGGAAGGAAGGAAGGAAGGAAGGAAGGGAAGAAGGAAGGAAGGAAAGGAGGAAGGAAGGGAGGAAGGAAGGAAGGAAATAGAGGAAGGAAGAAAGAGAAAAAGGGAGCAAGGAAGAAAGGAAGAAAGAAAGAGAGAAAGGAAGAGAGAGAAAGGGAGAAAGGAAGAAAGGAAGAGAGTAAAGAGAAAAAGAGAAGAGACGATGAGAGAAAGAAAGGAGGAAAGGAAGAAAGACAGAAAGAGAAAAAAAACAAAGGTTGGAACTGAGCTAGTTAATGTTCCCAGAGAGAGATTTTGTTTGTAGCATGTGAATTTGCTTGCTTTTGTCTCTGCTTTCAGTGTTATGGAGTACATCAGGGTAGTGTCAGGCTGTACACAGGGAGGCTCAGCTCCTCTCCCCCAGCACTGCATTTGCCAGTGGTAGCTCAGCTCTTGCCCAAAGCCCCATAATGGCACTGCTCTGTAGTGTGAGCTAATAAGTCTTCCTTTGTTGGGACTGTACAAGCAGAGAAGCCTGAGGGAAGCAGGTGGAAATGCAGGGCAACTGAGACTTTCCCTGAGGCCAGCCTCACTCTGCAAAAATACATATGGCAAAAGTAGTTGCTCTGTCCTTTCACAGGTTACCACGTCCATAACCCTTTGTGCTCTGGTCAAGACTTTTCTGTTCCTCACTTCAACTCCCCATGGGAAGTCTTAACATTCATTTTTTCGCAAGACTATTTTGGTCTTTGCAGTTACATGCTATAGTGATGAGCGTAGATTATTCCTTAGGGGTGTGAGGAAGGACCGCTTTATAGATATTTTCCTCACCCTCTGCATGCAAGATTAAACACAAGCCAATATGAAGTATGCAGGGTTAGGAAGAATAGAGCCATAAGATTTTTAAAATATGAATCCACTCGAGTGAAACACAGTCTAAAGTCTTGCAAATGCATTTTTGAGTGTACAGCATTACTTCCCCATCGAGGGTTCTCCACATGATCCCTTGAGATATGCGGTCCTCTGAAGCCTGTAAAATTATTCTAATCAGCATTTGCTTAGCACTTCAGAAGTTCTGGCAAACACAAGCTAATTAATTCTCACAGTTCCCCCAGAGAAGGAAGATCTCATTTTGTTGATGGTAGAACAGAGACAAGGATAGTTTAAGTAACATGCCCATGGCAAAATTTTGGGTTAGTGCCGTGCACTAAATTGAAAGTTTGGGACTGGCTACCAAATCAGATGTGAGAACATTGAATGCAACCCAGGGTCTCTGTCTGGCTGAGACAACTAACTTTCTGCTACGTCGTACTTATGTTTAAGCACTAAATAAATGTGACAGCATTTCTCCCTGTGGATATTTGAAAGAAGCTATTTCTCTTCATTGACTGCACAGGGTAGTTATGCACAAACTTGAGTATCTTAAAATGTAAAGGCATGTTATTTGGAGGAACTGTATCCATTAACTTTGTTCACTGGGAGCAAAAGAGTGGGAAGGAAGGTTATGCATCAGGCTTTATTCCTGACGGCTTCTGCTGGTAACGCTTGTGAGAACCTATTAGGTGGATTTCATGTTTTTCCTCTCTGAACTTGACATATTACCCTGAAATCAGGAATTGTCTGGGGTGTGAAATGGTGCAGGACTGCACTACGAGGGCATATGCTGGGTCATGCTATATAATGTGTATCTTTTTGCACTTGGGTCAGAATCTTCCGTTCCTAGTGTTCAGAAATTCTCAGAAATATTAGGCAAGCAAGCACAAACTCGCATCGTGATGATATGAGGTAAGGGTTACTCACAAACTGTTTGTTTCTAGTTTCTTCTGAAAATATATTTAAAATTCATGAAGAAAAAATGGATTTCCTGACCTTCTCCAGCCCCCACCAATTTTTCAAAGAGCTTTCACAAATTTAACTAATTAGACGTTGAGGAATGCCTTTTGTAAGTAGATAGTTAAGTAAAGATTACCCCCGGTGCAGTGTGTGTTAATGATATCTCATCTCCTCCTGGTGGCTTGTAGTGGCAAGGAGACTGGGGACTGAGAGTCTCTCTCAGAACTGCATTAAACAACCAAAAAAAATGCAAAAACAAACAAACAAACAAACAAAAAACAAACAAAAAAAACCAAAAAAACAACGAAAAAAGATTAGTAGACATTGAAATTTATGGGTGGGGAAGACTATAACACTTCTGTGAAAGAAGAAAAATCATAACATTTCAATTTTAATTCAGACTTTAAGTTAGAATTTTAAAAAACATTCAGTGTAACAGTTGGTAAAAGAAATTTATTTCTAAGTATTGTTACAAAGCTTTGCTTCACTGCAAAACTTTCTTTTTAAAATGTTCATTAAAAAAAAAAAAAAAAAAAAAAAAAAAAGCTAAGGAACATAAGTGCTATTATTACATTCTTCCATTTCCAAAAGAAGTAAATCAATAAAATCAGCCCTTTTCTATCAACAGTTATCTGTGGAAAACCGTTAAGTGAACAGGACCAAAGCTATACCTATTATGCCTTTAAATATATGCTGGTAAGGATTGTTTTGATATTACAGAGATGAAGAAAAATCCCTACAAGGCCTACATGCTTTGACTCACTTTATGTACTTCAAAGTAGTTAAAAAACACTGCAATCAAACTGGATTGGAGGAGAAGTAATAAGAAAGCAAATGGAAGCACAAAAAAAAAAAGGAAAATGATTTTCCCAGGGTGGCTTGTACTCAAGATTGAGCCAGAAAAGTAACCAGGTTTTCTAATGTTGTTTCCTTATTTCCATTGGCGAAAGCACTTCAATAGATTACTTTTCATATGCTTTTCTCTTCTTTTTTCTCTCTTCCCTCCCCACCCCCACCTTTTTCTTTTTCTTTTTTTTTTTTTTTTTCCTGGATACTTTGAGTAAATAGCACTGTTGCATCCTTCATATTTTCTTTCTACTGCAAAAGCCAAAGGGCAGACTTTGAGACTTTGCTGAAAAGTGCTGTCACTGTAGGTGCTGTACTGGTACCTTATAAGTTATAACTGAGAGACAAAGAATGTTATTATACAGGAAACTGAAGTAACTGAAGTATCTTCAGAATATGGGAGATATGAGAGAAACTAGAAATGGAGATTGTCATTAGTTTGCTCTGCCTATTACCTACCAAGAGTCTTCTCCTTCTGTCTGAATATCTACTTTTAGATTGCATGCAGATCTGATTTCAGATTCTAATGGAGATTGGGGATATTTCACTTAGATATTTTTCCTTTCTCAGTTTCTTTTCCTCATCCCTACATATAACTCCAAAGAATTCCCGTGCAACTTGTGACATACTTTAACATCTTTGATGCTTGCAGCTAATTACTATAAATGACTTATGAAAGAAGCTGACTTTTGTAAGAATTGTATTTTGCTTTAGGTGGCTGACACGAGAAAAGTCCAGCCAAACGAGTCAAATGAACAAAACTTTTCTTCTTACAACAGGGACAAACTGCAACTGATGGAGATTAAACTTCAGCAGACTCATATTAGAAACTGAGATGATCTATGCCTCAATCTTTTGAGCAAGAATTAACATCAATGAATGTTCAATGCCTAATAACTACGCAGTGTTTTCTTCATTATGCCAGAAGTCTGCAAATCCGAAGAGCTGCACTTACATCATGTAATTTGTTTTCCTAAGATGAAATGAAGAAGAAAAATGTCAACTAATTATATACTTGTTACTCTCAAGAATTTTCATTCCAGGCTCAAGATGAAGACTAATACAAGAAGTTGGAAAATAGTCTGTAATTTCTGATCACTTATTTGATGTAGTTTACCTTTATTGCTATGGGATTTTAATTGATAATTCAATAGAATATTTATATTCTGTCTTGTGGCTGCTGCACTAATTCTATTAATTCCTGGAGTGGCTACACGACATTCTGTTAGAATCATTATTTTCTGTTTAATAGAATATAGTAACAGACAGCAAGTGACTCGGCATACGGTAGATTGTTCCGTTTATTGAAAATCAAGATCCTGTATTTGCTCTATTACAATAATGAAGTTGATGATTTCCAATCTGTTTAATAAACTGTTTCTGCATTTGAATATTTATATTAAATCAACCAGCTGGTGAGATCACATCATTGTTTTTACACGGAAATGTATATCACTTATTAACAATAAACATTCTGTTTGCTCTTTGCCTCAAATACGGTCATAGAAGTTTGCATGCCCAACCCTTGTAAAACAAGCACTCGCCATTCAGCCCTAGATTTTCAATTTTAAAATTTCAGCTCTGGCTATTTACAGAATCACATAGAAATGTCCCTTGGGGAAACTGAGGCACTGGATAGTCACAGAGCAGATGTCCGAATGAGATTCACTCCTCTCTCACTTCCAGTCCCACCACAAATTTGTCCTTAAATACTTGAATGCTTGTTTGACAAAAAGAATAATTTAACAACAGATCATGTAAGGTCATCTAGTCCATTTGCATATGCCATTTCACTGATGTTCAGTACAGATCTCTATGTGGGTAGAATGCATGTCTTTTAGGATTTATTGTCTGTGATCAGATGTGTTAAAACTTTCCAGTCTTCACTCCTGCACACTGGCAGGATACTAACTCTCTCACCATATCTGCCCCTGTTCCAATTCAGTTTGATATACCCTCATGTGTTGTGTGTGTGCTCCTGTGGTGCATGGGAGTGCTCCTGTGGTGAAGTATGGGGCTCCAGATTCCAGCTTTGTTTTAGATGTGTGTAAACACAACTGACAGGGGATTGAAACTTTGGTGGTAGGTCTCTCCAACTCATTGGATCCATGATGACTTTCCTCACTAAAGAATGGAAGCAGAGATAATTAATTTCAAGCAAGGTTGGCAAATGAAAGAGCAGTGGTGAGTTTTCAACACACCACTGGAGGATTGGAGGCAATGGGAAAATCTTATTTTATATAAATCCACTGAAATAAATGGCAGAGTGGGCTCTGGGCCCTATCACTGCATCTATTTTAAAGAAGCCTACAGACATGCAGAGGGGCAGAACTGGGAGAGTTCTAAGGAAACTTGATAGGGTTATAGAATTACTCTGGAAACCTACAGGATTTGTTAGAGAGTTATTTCTTCTCCAAAGATTTCTTTGAATCATCTAATAGAAGTATATTTCATTCTATGTTTGATTTTACAAGGTAGTTTAAAAAATTATACAAGAAAGTTTGTAATTTTCTACAAAGCCCTGTAGGATTTATTTATTTATTTATTTATTTTTTTCAGGAGGGAAATATCTCTGTGTACCTAATACATGCAAGATATTACACTGCACAAGAATTGCTAATGAAAAATTTAACTCTTGGTTAAATTTTGGTTAAATCTTGGTTAACCTCTTTAAGCACTAATGAGGGAAAGACTACATGTGAATAAGTGCAAAATTTCCAGGAAAGCACTACCTTGGATAACACTGTGACTTGGGGAGAGAAACAAAACAAAACAAAAGAAACAGCCTGTGAATATTTATGAGTTGATCTTATGACTTGTCTCTGTATTGACATTTTCAAGTTAAAAAACATTTGACTAAAGGAAAATGGCTAGTTCTCAGTAGCAACAGCAGCATTCTGCAAATTTCCTAGCCTAGAGGCAGCATGCAGAAAGAAGTAAGAGCAAATGATGTATACTTTGATGTAATGTGTAACCTGGGGGGACTGCCAGCCAAAATGGGGGGAGGGGGATATGAAAAATTAAAATGAAATAGGAGGGTAGGTCGCTGCCTGTAGGATAAAGTTTAATCTTTCAATACCATTAGCGATAAGAATGGAAGGATAATGGAGAGGGCACCAGCAAAATAAATGACTCTTTGTTCTGTTGGTTTAAAATTGTTTATTTTAGATGGTTTCGAGTAATTAAAGGAAATTGCAGTCGCTAACTATATGAGAGATCGTTAAAGAAAGTTTGGCAGGGTGGGGGGAAAAAAAAAAAAAAAAAAAAAAAAAAAAAAAGGAAAAAGATTAAGTTCATTGTCCCTGTTAGATAAGAAGTGTTTTGTTAGAAACACCCAAAAAACACCTGGAGGGAAAGCAAAGGGAAGAGGCATAAACAGAGTTAAAGCCCAGAGAGTCAGGCTGAGGATCAATCTGATGGAGAATAAAAGTAAATAAGTAAATAGAAAATAAAAGAAGGGGGGGGGGGGGGGGGGGGAAATCACATTGATTCATAGTTTCCCATACAAATGATGGGTTGTCTAAATTGAATCAGAGAGAAACTTGCTATTGCTATGCAAAACTAGGAAACAACATTACCAGAAAGTTAAGACTGCTAATGTCAGCTCTAATCCAATAAAGACTAAATAGTAGGGTGAAGTATGCAAATGGCGACATTATCTTCAAAAAGATCTCACAGGTTTAAAGTTAATCACATGCTTAAGTATTTCTGAGATGATAGACCCCCTAAAATAAAAGTTATGTTTTGTTTTCCTAACTAGGCAAATTAACAGCCTCCATTTCACATGGAATTGTTAGTGTTGGGATTTTTATTGTTGTTTTGGCTTTTATTTTATGCCTACAAGTGAAATACAGAGTTTACAGAAATGAAATAGGTTGGAAAATCACTAATAGTTTCCAAAACTTGTCCAGCTGTGGTTCCTGTTATGGGACACCCAGTATCCTATCTCAGAGACTTTGGAATCATATTCCTCTACATGTAGAAAGCATACAACTCAAAAGTGAGTAATACAGTGTGTCTAGTCCAAAGAGAACAGGAGACTGCTAGGGATCCTGGGTAACCTCTGTGCTAGCACAGCTGGGGGACCACATTTCAGGCACTTGTAGCCTAAAATTCTGTTTTACAAAGCCTCTGTCTTTGCCCCCCATTTGTGTCTGTGTTAGGGGATGGGGAAGACAGGTGTCACTTTGCTTTGGAAATCAGTGGGATCTATCGGATGCATGGATAAACCCACATACATATGTGGGTGTTTGTTGTTGTTGTTGTTTTTTATATATTCATTTTCATTTTTATTGTATATATATAGAGAGAGAGAGTGTGTGTGTGTATATATATATATATATATGTATATACTGCTTTATGAAGTAACAGCCTGGAACATATGTAATGACAAGAGGTCATGAGAGAAGTAGCAAAATGGTATATATATGGTTCCAGTATATCTTGCTCTGACTCGTTGTAGGCTGTGAAGAATAAAAGGTTTCATTCAGTCAGGCACATTTAGATGAGCTTTGTCATTCCCTAACATACCCTGAGGATACTTTAGAATGAAACTGAAGAACTGACATCTTCACCCATTACCGCTACACATCTAAACCAGGTGCACACTCAGCTCTAGCAGTGGAACATAACCATAAAACCGTGTAAAGAAGTAAGAAACATCACTAGCTAAGAGAAATTCTTTAATTATCTTATCTACAGTGTAACTGTGGCCTTGGAGATTCAGAGAATTTGGGAAGGGTTGCTGCCCTAGACAGGAGACATATTGGGTAAAAGCAACTGGATGAGGGAGGAAACTCAGTTTTTCTGTTGCTACTGACCCCATTCAGGTCTGATTTGCTGTATACAATTAGTTTGCATTTGGTCTCTTCCTCTGAGCTGTGAATCAAGGCAAAGATTTCTTCCCTGCTCCCTACATAAATGCTGTAGAAGGGTCCTTGCTTTCAAAGGACACACAGTGCCCTCAGTGTGGTGGGTATTATTAAGGTTGTAAAGATCAAGGTAAAGGAGGTAGCAGTTTCCTTCTCATGTTGTCTGTAAAGTTTCACTCTGCAAAGTTTTAATTGCCTTTCAGAACAGAGTTTTCAAGCAGCATTACTATTGGCGTGCACTTTTAACAAGGGAATTAACTCTTCCATTGCAATCTCAGCTGCTGAGGAGCACTTAGTCTGAGCTGCCAAAGGAAGCAACAGTGTTTACCACTGCTCAGAATTTGTCCCAGGGTATGAATAACAAAGTTATTCTTTGCCTATCCAACAGCTTTCAAAGCCCTTTGCAAACTTCCTTCCCAAGATGTCCTTGTAGTGTCCTAAGATTATCAGCAATCAGAATGAGATAGTGTATGATCTATGTCATAACAGCATTTCTTGGACCATGTACTTCAAGATCAAGGCAATCTACTACTATTATTATTATCATCACCACTTGTATTACTATAGCATATATAAGCTGTGGTCAAGAATCACAACTCTACTGCAGTGGGCAATGTAAACCCAGCAAGGAGAAAAGGGGACCATTGCCCGAGACAACTTACAACCTAACCCTTAGGTTTGTATAAATCTACATCTAATACCTGAAAGTGAGAGAAGAGACGACAGATGGAGGCTGAAAACAGATGGAGAAGCACAAAGCAACACTGAGTCTATCATGATAATTGTAATATGCAACATGCACAGCACACTAGGTACCTCACTGCTGCCATTACCCTGCTTTGTCGCCAGGGAAGCAAAAGCACAGTGAAACAGACTGTGCAGGGCTGCAAAGGGCAGGACTTACAATGACTAATTTTAGATACCTAATAGCCTAATCTTTAGATATCTAATAATGTGAGAGATGTCTGGGCTCCCTATAAAACCACTAGAAAGAGACAGGCAATTCCAGAGACACATTGATTTTTATCCTACTCTCGGGGATAAGATAAAAATATCTTCTGGAGATGCTTGTCCAGCCTGCACATGGCACTGAGTAGTCAAGGCAGGTGAGCAGGCTCTTTGTGTCTGGATGTGTACTTCAAGGGCCAAGTTTCAGCAAAGCAACTTCTGTTAAGTAGAAAAATTAAGACTAGCAGCCACTAGTATCTAGACCCCTTCACAAAGTTGCAGAGACATCCAAAAAAACTGACGAGATGAATCAGAATAAACCTGTCAAAATTGGGAGGGGGGGAGAGGGTGAGGGGTGGAAATCCAAGGAAAAAGATATCTTTTCCCTATAGCAGATTCAGGACACTTTCTGGATAAACAGGTAGAAAGTTGGTAGAAACACACACAAACACACACTTATAAGCCAGTTTGTCACTTCCACACGAACACATACACACGTACATATATCTTTCCAATTAAAATGGAAAAACATAAAATCTGCAGGGCTGAACAGGAGCACTAGTGAATTATCTAGTCCATCCTTTTGCCTGGGGCAAGTCTGATTTAATTATCTCTAACACTCCTCTGATGGATGAGTGTCAAACCTTCCCTTGACTATCTCCAATGAAGGTGATCTGACTACCTCCCTTGGGTGACTTGCTTCATTGCCTTAAATGTACTAATAGTTATGAAGTTTTCCATAACAGTCAACCTAAATATTCAGTGCTTCATCCAGAGCTTATCAATCCTCTTTTTTTTTTTTTTTTTTTTTTTTTTGTTCTCATTGACTAATGAAGATAATTGGTTCTTCTCCTTTTTCAGGGACATTTCTTTATGTGTTTATGGACATTCATCATGACTCCCTTTAGTCTTTTCCTCTCCAGACAGTACGTGCCTGGTTCTCTGAAACTTCAGTGGTAAGAAGCCTGAGGCAGAAAGATGAACATGTTGCGAAAGACATAAATATGGACTTTTTTTTCTTTTTTTTTCTTTTTTTTTCTTTTTTTTTTCTTTTTTTAAGGTAACAGGGAAGACTGTTTTGGTTTTGGGTTTTTTTTTTGTTTTTTTTTTTTTTGCATTACCAGATAGGTATCCAACACTGCAACTTTCACAAATGTGAAGGGTGGGATGGTAAGCCAAATAATAGTGGAACTAAAACAATCCGTGAAAGCAATATATCTTCCATGTACTTGGGATGTTAAACAAAGGGACCTGCTAGAGTACAGAAAAATACAGACATTCTGCAGGCACCCAAACCTGTATGTGTAAAGACAAAGCTCTGCTGCTCAACCTCATAAGCAGCAGGGAGAAGAGCAAAAGCATGTGTTCCCAAAACTAATAAAGTTTGCGTAGCTAAAAGTTGTTGTTTTGTGACCCTTACACCCGCTAGAATTTACACCGCCCTCTCCTCATCTCTGATTTAATTTTGAAGAGCAGACAATGGGTTCTTTACAAAGAGGCATTTAAAAGGTTAAAAGGGGAGAGGAACACTAATAAAGCCTTCTTTGTATTTTATTCTGTCATGTGGGTTTGCTGTCCCCCAGCCTATTCAGTCTGAAATGGCATCAATGCTCCATAGAGACCAATTCATCCTCCTGTTCCTGAAGTGCAAACAATTCATAGAATAAAACAGCACCAGAAAGCAAGAGGAAAAATCTCTGTGGGGCTGCCAAGAGCCTAGCTTCATGCAGTGAAATCGCCAGACTTCAAAACAGGAAGGAAGGGTGGTTAACTCAGACCTGGATTGATGGTTAAGGCACTAGATGTAGAATTCTCTCAGAGGTATTTAGAAGATCTCTATTTCTACAGCGCAGAGCTTGTCACAGTCTTTATTGTGTTCATTTTCACAGCATCATTATTCCTGCTTCACAGATGGTGAATTTAGGAAAAAATGAGAGTAAGGCCCAAATTTTCTGAAGGATTTGTTCAGACTTCAAAAAGCTTTGGGTAATCAGTGGCTACAGGGGCTCCAAAATGCTTCTGAGAAGCTAAGCCCAAGCCAGAAAAGCTCTGGAAAAAAAAAATATATATATATATATTTATCTAAAATAATTTGAATTACCACTGTTTGAAACTCCTTTTACACCTTTTACTTCCACTCCCACACTGTCATCAGTTGGAAGAAAAATATGCTCACACCTCAGACATTCCTATGCAGTTCCTACAGCTTAACTAAAACTACCATCAAAGATTGAGATGGATTTGAAACACTGGAAAAGCTAAGCCATATCTTTGATGTGTGACTATATACTACACCTGAACACCCAAACTCTGCAGGCAGTATCCCTTCCTTTGGTCACTATCTCTTCCCAAAACTAATTATTTGAGGTTCTACCAGCTCAAGGCTAATTAGGATGTGAATCACAAAATGGCTTAGCATCTGTGTGAATATTGCCATAAATGATATATTACAGAGATGACAACTAAAGCAAGGTGATCCTAACCCTTTATTGATATCCCTGTCTTTGTATCTACCTTGCCATGAAATCAGCATTTCACCTCTGCCCATCTGTTTGCTTCCAGAAGTAAAACTGCTATTTTGAAGAAAGGGAGGCTGGAGCAGGCTAACAAAATGATGCTCTGCCTTATCAGAAAGCTATAAATGGCTTCTGGAAAGTCTAGAGAGATTACCGACTGGCTGGATATCTTGGTTTCATACTTAGAAGCAGCACTTGACTGTTGACATTTGTTATTAATGCTGAAAAGCAAAATGCCTGTGGTATTTTTATTTGGTATTTGTGTATCCCTAATGCCTCGTCTCCTGCATCTTGGGCTCCATCATGCCCTTAGTGACGTCAATAAGGGTCTTGCCAATAGATACGATGCTCCCCATTGGCTATTTCTGTGAACACTTTATGAATCTACTCTTATTTCTCAGGGTTTATCTGATTATGATTGGGAAAATCATTTTCTTGAGTTGGCACTTTCAGTGACCTGTCTTTATTGAGCATGAGTCATGAACAAAGTGTTGTTTCAGGTCTTGTTCTGTCTTGTAATGAAGGTCATTCAGTAGTGTTAATATCTTATTCTCTAAGACTTTTATTTTTTTCTATATTGGAGTATATGAAAATTCTTCTGACAGTGTAGCCTAATACAGAGTCTGGGGTCTTTCTTACCTGTATCTTTTACTTAGATGTCTTCCCACCCTTTCCCTGGAGAGGGAGGAATAAATATCATGAAGGCAAGTCTCACAGATGTTCTATAACAATGCTTCCCACTGCTGTGGTGTTTGAAAGTTTGAACAAGAAATTCAGCTAAAACATATAACCTGAATGAGTCATTGCTAAGAAAATCATGATGGCTTGAAAGTGGGGCAGAAGTGTTGAGAATGATGATTTGTTAAACAGTCTATTTCTTACCTTTCTGTAAAGGTGAACTAAGTGATTGAAGTAAGTGGCAGATGAATAGTACTGCAGGCAGATGTTCTCCTACTTGTCCCCATGTATGACTGGAAGGGAAAGAACCTTCTCACCCTGCTCAGAATGCCGGAGCCCAGTAAGTAGTTACCTTCAGTTGTGGTCTCATGTGTTGGCTTTAAGGTGCAGTCATATTTGGCACAAATTCAGAACATTGCCACTCATTTTCCAGACAAATCAAGATTTTCACATATCTGTGAAACATTTCATTCATGACTGTTTATTAATGGAATGCAGTAAATAATTTTGAATGAAGTGTTTTGAGTGTTTCATAGACCCACATATGGGCAGGACTTCTGAACTTTCATTTTCCATATAGAAATCTGGAAAAAAAACAAATTGCCAAACATCAAAATTGTCTCCATTGCCAATGAATATTAAATGCTAAATCACTGAGCACCTTCAAACTGAGTAGAAGCATATTTTTTATGCCAATCCACATTGATCCGTATGCCAATCGATATGCTGAGATTCAGACCTATTTAGTATCCATTCTGGATGATCAGGATTTCTTCCATTCTTGCAAGAGTGGTAAAACACTTTGATCTCTACATCAGTTCTAAGTTTGGCATTCTTGTACTTGTTCAGATCATTTCCCATAATCTATCTTCCACATGTGTCAGTCATCAAGACAACCAACACATAGATTTTTTGCCCTCCAAACCTATTTAATGTTATCTTGTGCTTACTTATGCTTATATATACAAATTAGCTTAACATACCCAGGAGTTTTCAGCTGTATGGGGAGAGCAACATATTTTTTGCTTTTTCTGTTATTCAGCTTGCCCTTGTTTTTCCCCTTTGATGTGTAATAATGAGGTGGCACAGGGGAAATGCCTTTAATCAATTGCAGAAACTTATAGTACTATCAGGATTGCACGTATCTTAAAACACTTTATCACTGTCTCTTTCCAGCGTTCATAATTCTGATGTATCTGGTGTACCGGTGTCATGTCATTCTATTACATTAAACAATCTAACATAACAACTGAATGCAGCACGATGATGAAATGCTAGCCTGCTTCAGAAAATGTAAAAAGATAATACACTTGTTTTCATCTGGGAAAGCTGCTATTAGTTCATCCTGTGGCTTTACACGATTACAGGGATAGCTAGATAGGCAGGTAGATAGGCAGACCAAGCACAAGCAGCCTGCGCTCAGGGAAATGCAGCTCAGGTTTCTCACCTTAGGTTGTCCACTTCCAAAGACAAATAGAAGCAGACATTTTTCTTGTATTTTTAAATTTCAACCAAGACGAGAGATCAGAATAACTTACTGTAGGTCTCTGTTTCTGGGTTGGTTTTTATGCCTGTATACTCTTACTTTGTATATTTATTCCAACGACAGATGCCCCTTAAAACCTTCAGAGCTATCTTCCACTTCCACAGCTATTGTATTCACATGCATCTCACATTATTTTAGATATTGTTCTGATGGAAATGATTTTATTGCAGTCAAATGTTCTACTGTAACTCATGCAGCCACCCTGAGTCAGTTTTGATTTAGCAACCCGTGTACCTCTGCAGGTCAGAGCTCAGCTGCACTGCTGTCAGAGTATTTATTTCCCTCACATTTCCCTTCTCTGGGAGGTTTTACAGCCCACACCAAACTTCAAATTGCCATGGGTACATAGCTGTTTATCTGATTCAGGTGCTTCCAAGCTAGCCCAGATCCATACGATAGCTACAGCTCTGCAGCAGAAACATGCAACATTGGCTTAGGTATAATTTAACACTCAGTAACATAAACATTGTATATGGGCAGATTCTATGTATGAACTTATATACAGATATTAATCTGTGTGGTTGATAGTGATGGAACTAGAAAATTGCAGTTAGTATCTTCAGATAGGGAAGAGGGTTGTATTATATGATAAAGTTTTGTCAGAGTTTATGTCTGTAGGGTGGACTGGTGATATATTTACTGCCCATTCCAGTAACTGTGCCAGTCTGAGCTTATTTTGATAATAGATCTATCACTGACAACTTGGAAAAAAATATATATATAAAATATATATTTTATATATAATATATATAATCCATGTAAAACTTTTATATTTTTAATTGTTTATTTTCTAAGTTCTTATGGGCATTAACTCCAGCTGTTGAGCCAAAAACTCCATCTGATCAAGCTTTTTCACAGTTACACATCTTGTCCCTGGCCTACCATGCTCGTAACTCAATAATAATCTGCAGTCATTTTCCTGTTATCCAGTATCTCCTTTCTTTAAGTTGGTACCGATACACTTTGCTGGCACTGTACTGGGAAAGTTGTGATATTTCCTAAGTCATTCAAATTAACAATAGCCAATAATAAGTAAGTAGTTTAATCACTTAAAGAATCATCATTTATGAAATTAATAATCAAAACTAGTTATACGCTAATGGCACAAGTTGAAATAATAAATTTAGGCATTTATCCCTGGTACACAGAAGGATTACAAGTACTGATGCTGTTTAATTGTCAATTGCTTTCATCACCATAAACTCCATTGTGGAATAAATAAGGTCAAGAAGACCAGGTGTCGTGGGCTCAAATATGAGTGATTAATGGAAGAAATGAGTTATTGATTCATATTGGGTAGAAGTAATTTTTGTGTTAAAACCTGGGCATGTCAGTTCCTTGAGAAGGCAGTTGTACTGTGATCTGGGATAGCTGGATATGCCACAGGGATTATGCCAGATGCCAGTCACTGTGGGGACTAAATCTTTAAAATACATATTTAATGATTTTATAGATTTGATCGTATGTATATAAAATATATACCAAATAGCAGATTTGCTATATCAACAGCAGCAACTGAGCTCCAGCAAATTTATCTCTAGGTCATCTTTCATGTATACGTACATACAATATCAATTACACACTGTAACACTTGAAATAAAACCATTAAATGTATATGTAATTCATCAATGGAACTGCACAGATTTTTCTAGTGTTGCTTGACCCTATATTTTTCTTTCCTCCTTCTGTTTCTATTGTGTTCATTCATCATGTTATAGATCCATTCAAATCATAAACTCTTCAGGGTAAAATCTGTGTCCTTAATTTGTTTCTGAAGCAGCCTGCATACTATTTATTATATACATTATAAAGAAAAGCACTTTTTTTTTCCCAAACGTGTGTAACCCTCAATCCAACCAAAACCAAGGTCATTGCTTTGACTGCAGGTGTGTTATTCAAGCACAGAAGCCAGGCTATGAAGACTAAAGTACCAAGGAGACTTAAAGACTCCAGAATGGGATGAATTATACTGAATCAAAACTCTGTAAGAGATGCAGTATTTTAATCACTTTTGCTCAGGCACTAAATAACAGTGTAATATCATTCAACAATAAATGTCTCAAACCTATAAAAATATCAAAAAGCTTAAGTTCCACAGATTTCAAGAGCTATGAAAAGCCAAACTATCTTGTGGATTGACATCTACAACTGAAAGCTGGCAGCTTAAGACACTAAATATGTTAAACTAATGGGTGTCTGGCGTAACAACCTGGTATACTTCTGTGGAAAAGCCACAGATTTATTTAATACCTCAGTGAGTGAGAACAAAACATTGTCCATTTTGACTGGTCACGGGTCAAATATGGAAGAAAATACATCTGTGCAAAGCTTTAATACTTTCAAACACACAGCTCCCTCATGGCTGGTATAATTCCCACAGTAATATCTCCTGAGAACTGCTCACCCCAGAACTCTCCAAAAGGAAGTTGGTGATAACTGATAAAAGAATGTCTTGATTCTCCACAGCTTCTTAAGACCCTTTCAGGATCTTTCTTAACTTTCTGTTAAGGAATACCTCTCTCACGTCTTTGGGAAATCCTGCTTGGTGACCTACTTAGCCATTTTTAAACCATCGCTTGTGAAACTGGTAATAGGAAAGTGATAATGGCCTTCTACAAAATCTCTTCCCTTTAAATGTGGTACAGTGAGGTAACTATTTAATCTTGGCCAAGGGGTTAGTTCTTCCAAGCTCTGATCTGGAGCACTGCAGAAAGAAGAGTTCTACCTCTGGTCTTACTATAGCAACTGAGATCTGGGGAAAAGAGGATCAGAATAACAAATGTTGGGAGGAGAATGGCTTGAGAGCAGCCCTGAAGAGAAGGATTTGAGGGTGTCAGCTGATGAAAGGCTCAACATGAGCCAAAAATGTGTGCTTGCAGCCCAAAAAGCAGCCATATCCTGAGCTGCATCAAGAGAAGCATGACCAGCAGTTTGAAGGAGGTGAGACCCCACCTGGAGTACTGCATCCAGTTCCAGGGCTCCCCAGCACAAGAAGGACATGGAACCATTGGAGTGGGTCCAGAGGAGGGCCACGAAGATGATCAGAGGGCTGGAGTGCTTCCCCTGTGGGAGCAGTCCAGGAGAATTGAGGCTCTTGAGCCTGGAGAAGAGAAGGCTCTGTGGACCCTGTGTTGTCCTTCCAGTACCTGAAGGGGGCCTACATAAAACCTGGGGAAGGACATTTAGAAGGGTGTGTAGCAACGGGATAAGTGGAAATAGCTTTAAATTGTGAGAAGGTAGATTTAGACCAGACATCAGGAAGAAATTCTTCACTATGAGAGGGGGGGGGGATGCTGAAACGTTGCCCAGCAAGGTTGTAGATGCTTCCACTCTGGAAATATTCAAAGCCAGGCTGGATGGGGGTCTAATCAACCTTGTTTGGTGGGATTTGTCCCCACTTATAGAACTGGGGTTGGAACTAGATTATTTTAAAGGTCTCTTTGAACCCAAACCATTCTATGATTCTATGATTCTATGAAAGAATCTGAGACTGACTTCGTATAAACAAAAATAAAACCAAAACCAACCAGCCAACCAACAAACTAAATGCAGATGGCACTGTTAGTAGAAGATACTCATTTCATTATCAAATGTCCCCTGATAGATAGAAATAGGCTTAGATAGAACTGTTAACTAGAGGTTAAATGTCTTATATCTAGCTACATCACTTTCTGTTGCATGTATTTTGTCACAGCATTCACTGAGACTCCACATGAGTTAGATTAACAAATAAGCAAGCAAACTGATAAATAAATAAATAAACGTGAGACGAAAAAATGTCTATCTTAAGGCAATTATATTATGTTTGTGGTAGTGTGGTACCAAAATTTATTGCCAGCTGCTGGGCTTTGATTCTCTATCACAACACCTTCATCTTCACCATTCCATGAGAAAAACAAATGCTAAGAATAGTAAAGACAAACAGACATTTGGACAAACAGGAGACAGACAGTAAGATATTATGAGTATTTTGATGTATGAGATAGCAAAATCGCAGCAGTGTATACACCTCACAGCTCTGGGCTGAAGATAAAAATAAAATCAGTTTTGTCCACAACAAAAACAAGAAAAATATTCATTACATCTTCAGAATGGGCACAGTGACAATGAATAGATCCAGTTTCCTAGGTATGTCTCTGAGATGACTTTGTGCACAGGGTTTTTTGCTATCAGTTTGTCTCTAATATGACACATCAGTTATGAACTCTTCATTCATCATCTAAGCTAAGGGAAAACCTAGATGACATGGTAATGAACAAAAGAGGGCTTGGGGTGTTGTGGATTTTCTTTCGTTTGTTCGATTGTCTGTTGTTTTTCTTTTCCTTCTCTCTCTCTCTTTCTGTGACTCATTTTTAGGATTGTCTGACCTTGTTGGACAAATTTTACAGCTCCACCATGGAAAGTTACAAGACATCAGGGCTTTTAAATCCAAGTGCGGTGCTTCTTCACCCCATCGAAGTTAGCTGGCAGTTCCAAGAAATAAATGACTTTTGCTGGGCTCTTAAATAATATGATTTGCATGCTTGAAATGAGATCGCCAAAGTAATTGTAGAATATTGCTTGCCATTACAGTCATTAAAAACAGGCAGATGTAGGATCACTCTCATGGAAAACTTTCCTGCTGGGTTTTCATGGAGATAAGTGCACAAAATCCACTTCTGAAAAGATGTTGAATAGAATGAATTTGCCATTCACTGACTGTCTGATGATGATTTGCTTGTTAATTGGGAGTTTAGGCTTTAGAGAAACCTTAACAAATGTGATTGCTAAATTCTGGAGGTTGCCTCCCTCTTTGCAATCCATGTTTACAGCTATAAATTCTTCTTTCATTGTATGGCATTTTAGTAGAAATTTGCCAGTGGGGAAATACAGCGTTACTCATTTTTATAGGGGGCTTTCATAGATATTTTCAACTTCATTTCATGGCAAGAACATGTTAATTTAATTCATAAAGGTGCTTAACTCTATGCTTAATGTTAAGCACATGCTTAAATCTTAATGTCTTCTAAATGATTTAAGTAAGTGATTAAATGTAAGCAGCGTTTTCCCATTAGGCAGTGCCTTAAAATGCTATGTCACAAAGTACCTAATTATTTACTTTGGTGGGGGGAGACTCAGGGAATAGAAATACACCTAAACAAACTCAGCCAAAATGCATTTAACCAAGTGTCTCCTCAGTGTTTCAACAGGGAACTGGTTGCTTGAAAAACATAATCGCTGAGATAGTCAGCCCTATTAGAGCAGTGTGACATGATCGCATTTGACTACGTCCAAAATACCACAAACCAGTGGTCTCTGAAGCAGACACTGGGTGTACACACATGACAGCAAAACCACTCAGACTCTTCTTTTAGGCTTCTGAACACAACTCATTAAAAGATAAAGCACCAACTCAGGTGAAAAAGAGGAAATGTTTATTGCTGATGGGCAAAATTACAGTACAGTGAATTGCTTCGGAGGTTCATCACTGACACTATGCAGGTCAGGATCTGAACTTGAACGGTATTCCTAGCAATGCTTTTTATGCAGCCTCACTGTCTTTACCTCAAAGTACTACTTCCAGGGATGGAAACTAGAAAACAGCTTTTGTTCTAAAGGGCTTGGAGCCATGAAATAGCCAGTTAAACCTGGGAAACAGATATTTGTCGAAGACCACCTCTCAAAAAGAATATTTCTGAAGCAAAAAGAGGAGCTGTGGGGTGCCTTGGAAATTGTTTTGCTCCCTCTTAAATCTTCTACACTTGACATTGTGTGCCTCCCCAACACAACCAGGCAGAGCGACCTGATCCTGGCCCCCCTGCAAGTCCTGCAGCAGACGTGAGAGTGGCTGCCAGCACCCTGAGAAACCCTTTCAGTTCTGGGAAAGGGCTATCATGCTTGGGAAATATACCCATGAGGAACTGCATAAGCTCAGTCAGAAAAGATTGCTGGCAAGAAGAAAAGATCAGTCAAAAGTAGATGGTTAGCAGAGGTAAAAGTGCCAGATTTCATGGCAAATACAGCTTGTTATCATTCTTTCCTTGAAGGTGGGTTCTCTGGGAGGTGGATACTAATTTCTGAGCTGCTGCACCCTATGTCCCAGGCCACAGTCTTCTCCATGCTCTCTCTTCACTACTGTTTGCAGCACTGGATTTTCTCCTGTGCTCCCAGGAATAAAGAACAATTCTGCCTCACCACAACTGCCTGCTACCCCTTATTGTGCAGGTGGAGAAACTGAGACTCGGAGAGCCGAGCCAACTTACCCAAGGTCAGCAAAAAAGACAGAAGCAGGACCCAGGAGCTCTCTTCGCCCCTTCCCACTGCTGTAACCACTAAATCCCCCAATCAATAATGAATTGGCTACGGCACGCTCATATTATACCTAATGTCAGGGGGAGGGAAAAAAAAAAAAAGAAAACGAAGAAGGGAAGAGAAGAAGTTGTAATAAAAGCACATAGGATAGAGATATACATTTCTCTTTAGAGCAATAAATCTTCACAAAAGGAAGTTGGTTAAAATTCTTTACGTTAAAAAAATGAGGTCCACGGGGACTCCAAATTTCAGTTCGATTTTCAGCTGAGGCATTTTTTTTCTTTATCAAACACTTGGTGCTGTAATGTGATAAGGGCCCCATGCAGACCATAAAACTAATTTATCATCTGTAAGGTGTACAAAGAAAATGGTAACTGCCTGCTTGTCTGCTTGACATATGAGGTCATTTTTGCCGCTAGCTTTCTAATACTGAGCAATTTTATCAGCTATTTATATACATTAATTGTAGGCACCCATATGTTCACCGTTGTATTTAATAATGCATTGCATTGAATATGCATTCCTTAAGTTTTAGCATGCCGTGTGCATCTTTTATTTAACTGTTTGGTTTGCCTATTAAAGCCCATTATTCAGCTCTGCTGTGTAACCCTCTCCCTCTCAAGTAGATTTATGTTTCTTTAAATCTTGCTCACCATGTTGAAAGGCAGTGGTGTGAACAAGGCCACCTCACTCATCCCAAAGGAATAGCAGCAAAACAAGCAGAATAAGGGCCATGGTCCACTTAATAATACTAAACAAAAAGGATTATTCAATGAGCCTCTTTTCTCAAGGGACAGCAACATATTCACGCTCTATGGTGTGCATATAAACATGGCTCTCTATCAATATAGGAAGGGAATTAAATGAGGGACCATATTCTGATGCCAGCTCAGTCAACTCCAGAACTCTTTCTGACTGCAGTGCAACAACATGCATCACACACATCTGCAGTATCCTTGCCTTGCCTATCGGACAAGAAAGCCTTGCCCTCTGCCATGACCTCCTTCTCAGGTCTAGAACCAACATCACATTGTGCATTTACACACGTTAACTCTGATTTTTCCTATCCCCCAGTGCATTACTGCTGCTTTCTCCACCTATAAGCAAATTCAGATCAAGGCAGAAAACATTTGTAGCCAACAGCTCTGAGGTGGACAGTGCCTTCACAAAGAATCCTTTCTCTGAGGCAGCTCCTTGCTGTTCTTTGTTAAATTCTTGTAATGTGCTTGTTATTCTGTTTGATCTACAGCAGCAGCAAATTATGACTGGCCTCCTTCAAATCGGCAGAGGTAGATAAAGTGTCAGGAAGGGAAGCTCTGTCTATTTGCTTCCATTAAGCCTATGAAAATGTGAGCTATCCACAAAAACACGAGGAAAAAGCACATTATACTGCAAGAGTCTAACACAAACCAGCCCTCTGAAAAAACAGCCTGCTTTCTAAAGGACTCCAAAATCTATTATTTCATGGATTCAAAAGTTTCCAGCAACCACAGATAACTCTCTGAGTTATCCGTGCTGTGGTCAGAACATCAAATCCTCAGTTGGGTAACGTATATATCTTGTTACTGTCTCTTCATGGCAGGAAGTCCTCAACCATGTATTGTAAGTACTGCGCTGCCATCAGACAGGAAGTTGCTGCTGATGCCTCAGAGATGTACTCTGATGCTTTCTGGAGATCTGAATTTTAATCTCCTGCTCACATTCCCAAGGAGCAAAGGAAAACTATGTATTGATAAACACTGGCTTTCAAAAAGATTTCTTATGGCATTCAAAAACATGACAAAAAAATGTATTTGGGGTAGAAGAGCTTTCTCTGTATGATTTCTTCTTTGTTACTTTCCTTCAAGTTCTTTTAACCTAAAAATCCAAGATTGGTCTTTAACCAGCGCAAATAACATCTCAATATAAAATGAATTTCCCAAAGGTTAAGTTTCCAGGTTATGTTTTTGAAAAGAAGATTCTCGAGCAATTGTGGCTGTCTTTGTAAGAGGCTTTTATTGCCTTCTACCAGGTAATGGAAAGCCTAAGTGGAGTCTGTAGGCAACTGATCTGAAACAATAGCAATGTTTCTTGACAGATGAGTACCTTGGTGATCCTTTCCAGAGATGACGGTAAGAGCTTGTAAGAGCCTCAGAGCTTCACTAGCCTTCAGCCCCATACGTCAAATTTAAACAAACTTCTGGTTTTGGTCTGTGTGCAATTAAATTATGAAGAGCAAAGTTCTCCTTGAAGATTTTTTTTTTTTTTTCTTTCATTTAAAGCTTTTTCCATCTAAATATTTGTTGGGTCACTTAGTGTCCATGAAGGGTGCTGACAGAGAGTCTCTGTCTCCCTACAGAATAGCACTGTCTGGAAAAGCCTCCTGTCCATATTGGCCCATCCCCACTCCTTTGCATGACATATGGGTACCTCTGCTGCAGCTGAAAACATTTTCTGGATGCTGTGCAAGCACAACATTCAAACTCAGGTAATTACACTGAGCATATTTCATACCAATATCTCCATGTATGCTAAAAATAAGCATTGTGATTCACTTACAGAAGAAAGTGAGGGACAGGAAGGGAAACTCTTTGCCCAGTGCAGCGCAGCTGGCCAGTAGCATCTGACTTAGATGTTGCTTCAGAACAAATACAAAATTTAACTCCTTCCCAACCTCACATTGACCCTTTCAAGGATTTGTGACACTCTTTCCCTTTATTTCTTTATTTTTTTACCTTTTGTTGAATGTAGCCTACACCCACATCCATGAAGTAAAATGTGAGTTTTGTCTTTCTCTGTATTCCATACCACATAGTTCTTAGCTCACGAGACCTCTCTGAGTCAGAGATCTATGGACTCTTCACCTCTCCTCACCCAGTTGTGCCTAGAAAGCTGTGAGCAGACACACAGCACTCTTCACTCCTCTGCTCCCACATCTGTAATCTGTAGAGCTGGAGTTAAGGAGAAAGGCAGTTCTGCATGGGCGTAAAGTCAGAATCAAAATCTGTGCCATAACCTCTCTATGATAAGCAATCTAAAGGATGTGCATAATAAATAACTGCTAAGAGGATTTTGAAGTGTTTTTAGGTAGTGAATAATGAGAAGTTGGCATTCTGTGTTTATAAGTGTGATGAATCTTTAACAGCAGCTAGGTTAAAGATTGTTAGAGGAAAGGAAAAAGAAAAAAAAACAAAACTGCTTGACTCTCACAATATGCCAACACCAATAACATCAACTAGTCTGAACAAAAATGTTCAGGCTATGTTGCACTTCAATATGAGCCCCTGAAAAAAAAGATTTACCCTTAGAGATTAGTCTTGCAGATCAATTATGCAGACACCTAGCAATTTTCTTGTCCCAAAAATACAACTTCAAAATGCAAAAGCAAATCGTTTTTATTAATTGTATTCTTTTTATCTTCCTTCTCCTGACTCCTGTCACATATCATTTCCTAGAAGATGCGTACACATATCCAACAGCAGCTATCTAATTGTATCGACGCTTTGACCTCTGTCCCCGAATGATCAATTAAAGGGTCAGAAAGGGCAGGGGACAAGATTAGAGTGAAGGGCAAGGCCTAAAAAGCCCCACTCTTTAAGGCAGAAGGGCAGCTTCTTTATTATTAAGTCTAGTTGCTACTCCAGCCTTATTACCTGCTCCCACCCTCAGTAGTAAGGTCTTCTGCAGAAATATTGATCATACTTTAAAACCTGTTTCACCAAAAGAACTGAGCTGGTGAGCAAACTGTGATGAATTTCCAATGTTTTAAATCAAAATTATAGGATCTGTCTGCACCCTTCAGTTTGATCCTGCCTCTGACTGCTGTGACACTATGGTTGGGGATATTACTGGGGATTTAACACTTTGGCCATATTAGACACCTTCTGTTATGAAAGGTGAGAATTTGACTGGCATCAGTCATTCCCTAACCTGTCTCGCAAACTTTTCAGCCATCACAACTTTTTAAGGACTGTCTGAGTGAACTGACTCTGCTCCTTTTGTCACCTGTCACTCCCAGCTCATTGCTAGCTCAGTGCTACTCAGATCCTCTTCTCCTTATCCCTGTACCCATCCTAATATAAGCTACAACCGTCTCCTCTCTCCAATCCCCTTGTGAGACATTTCATTTCTCTGACCACATATTGATAAATGAGATCACTCTAACTTCTTGGAGCACCATAAACACATCCCAAGTAATTCTAACATGCACAGACCGGTTTTCGATATATAAAATTCTCCAGCATTTTGGTAGACATGTCCCAGGATAAGGGTAAGGATTTTAAGCTAAAGCTAGCATGGAGAAGGGTGCACAACATGGCAGCTTTCTACGTCCTTAGTTCAGCATTAAACATCATCTTGGATGATATGATTGAAGAGATGATTTCCCAAGATGAAAGCTACCTAACAAGTGATTTCAACAATATCTGAGGTAAAAGCCCTTCTCTGAAAATAACCATACTCCATAAACAACCACACACAAAAACAGCCAAAATATCGCTACAGGAGTGGGCTGCATCTAACTCTCAGGGGAAATGAGCTTTGTGTAATGTAGGGCAATTGTCCAGACCTGCCTTTCCACAACTATAGCAAACTGCTGCACGTATATACATACAAGAGAGAAAGCTATTGTAGCGGCAGAAAGTTTATATACGTATATAAAGAAGATATTTATCAGGAATAAAAATGGAATAGAAACTTGGAATTATGAGAAGTCTCAAGGAGAATTGCTGTTAGGCAGACTCCAAATCCAACTTGAACATTAACCTTTGTGCAGCTTGTTCAGTTTGGAATGAGCAACTATGATCTTTCCCAGCACGTATTTGACTTGACCCTTCTGTCAGGGACTGCAACAGCTACTGCTCAGTGAGTGTGAGCCACAAATCCTGTGGTATACACAGAAACATGGGCCATCAAAAGCAAGATTTATCTCAGTGGTGGCATTTGCCCTCTTCTTCCCCTGCTGCACACTTAACTTTTTAGAGCTTTCAGAGAGATACCCATTTGGTGCCGATGAAACCAGCACACTTGTGTGGAGGACTGGGGAAGCCCAGATACAGCTTCCTAATACAGACAGGAGCAAAGGCTGCTCTACCACAGAAAGATGAGAAATGGCAAAAGAGAGCTAAGAACTACCCCCACCTCCTTGCGTCCCTTCCCCATGTCAAGGCAATGTGTGAACTATATTTCAATATTATACCTGCTATGTCATCTGGCTTGTGGGCACAGAAACAGCATCACTGATCAGCTCCCATTGCATTTGCATCTCAGTGTCTCATTTTCAGCATTGCAGGGAAAAATGAAATGTATCAATGTGCGTAAACTCCCATTAATGGGATGTACTTCTCCAATTTACACTCAGGTCTTGGAAGTGTAAATATTTTCCTACTTCACATTTAGAGTTTTCTATGATTTGCTCAACTGTGTAAATTGCTGGCTTCTCCATGCAAAAAGTTTTGCAAGCTAGTTTTAAAGTCAGCTTTTTATGACAATGTGCTATTTAGAACAGGGATTTGGGAGGCAGGACTCCTGGAGCCCGAACACGTCCTCATTCACCACAATTTTACAGTCATGTAACTCCATCCGTTCCAGGTAAATCAGTCTCTGTTTCAAGGTAAGAAAAAAAAATATATAGTCCTTCTGATCCCAGGTGTGGGATGGTGGCTAGCGTATTTTACTTGTCTGTGCCTCGGTTTCCTAAGCTGCAAACCAGGACTAGGAGATCAAGTTCTCCTTGGTGTGACAAGGTGATTGCAATGAGCGCTGTTCAAGGCTCATACTGAAGATGCTTCCCAGGACAGAAGCACTTTTAAGAAGAAGTAGGGTAATGAGCTGCTCATATTCCACCTTGAGAATTTTTGCTGGTATACAGAAGAATCTACGCTTTTCAGGGAGAGCAATCATGGCCTGCCTGACAAAGCAGGAATTGCTTTTGTACCTGGCTTCTGCACAGGCACACACCAGGCACTGTCTACTGCCTTTAGGGGAAAAGTCTGCTTCTACCAAAATCCTTTTTTCTCCAATAATAGCTAGAAATTACCTAGAAACTCCAGAAAGTAAAAAACAAAAACAAAAACAAAGGGAACATATCTATGTTACACAGCGAGAGCTAGCAGAGGGGCTGACTGAGATTTTTAGGTTTCAAAAGCCACATAAACATACTGCTAATATGGTCACTTTCCCAGTCCTGGGGAGCTGTGCATAGGATTGTTTCTCACATTCGTGGATAAATGGTGCAGATTGCAGAGTGGCTTAATCCTCAGATGAGCTTGCAGGAATGAAAAAACGTTTGCTTAATTTTAGGAAAACATACTGATGGGAGCACATTCACATGCAGATACTCGTGTGCATGCAGAAATCAGAAGGCAAAGAGGCTTATGTGTGTGTTTTCCTGTTGTCTGTGAAGGTGCCCATAGCACAGTGCGTCTGGAGCATGTAGCCAGGTGGGAGGATGAAGAACAGATGTGTTTGTTCTTCTTAATGCAGCCCCATTAGGTGAGAACAGAACCAAATCCCTCATCTCCTCTGGTTTAAACCACCTTGTCTGCTTGAAACTACTTGAGAGAAGACATGCAAAGGAGGCAGCATTGCCCTCCTCTGAAAAATGAGAGGCACGTGTCCAGCTCACCAGCCCAGCCAGGAGACTGCAAGGAGACAGCGGGCTGAAGTTGGAAGAGGCGGTAGATAAATAAGGTGCTCCCGGTGGAATCCATTACCGGCTGATTAGGAGAGCTATTCGGGTTATCAATATCCAGATAAAGCACAGGCTGTGAGGGGGAACTCAACCATGAAGGTGGTTTGCTGGAAGCATCCCTTGCTCTGCTCCAGCTGATGCAGGGATGAAGGTCTCAGCACAGACCTCTGAAGGAGAGGGGAGGGATGGGTGGGATGAGGAGAGCACGGCACGCTGGCAGAGGAGCAGCATGGGGCAGGATGAGCAGACAGCTTCCTGGAGCCCCACAATCAGCTGGGTGACTCTGGATAAAAGTAACGTGAAAGGCCAATGCCTGATGTGCTCTTGCAACAGCGAAGAGCTGAGCTAATTGAAAGGCTCCAGGTCTGACTCAAAAAAAAAAAAATATATCCTGCTTGGTTTCTTTGTCTGATTAAAAAACACTGACCTGTCTGGAGCAGTTGATTTAAGGACATAGGAAACAAAATTGAATCACGGTTGCTTTATTTCAACTAGCCTTAAATGGCAGCACAGCAGCCACCCTCAGCACTGCTGCAGCTTAGTAGTGGCTGTTTGCACTGCTCCTTCCCACATACTTTGGAAAATCAGGATTTAGTAGCAAAGTCTAAAACATTTGGAAAGCTCAGCATTTAGATTTGGGAGGAACTGAAGGAAGGGCATTAGAGGTGAAACTGCAGAAGTTTGATCAGATAAGGATCTGGGGAGCTTGCTGGCCACTTCCAGATGGCCTCACTATCCTACAGCAGGTTTTGGGGGGAATCCTAATGCACAGTGGCACAAAGCAGGATGTGTGGGGCTGAGCAAGTAGAAAGCCACCTCCATGGTGCCTTGCTCTGGCCCTGGTCCATGACAGACAATCCAAAGTGGAATGGTGGTGGTCTCATTGCTCTGACCTTGCTTATTGCTGCTTGAGAAGAGCAGACACCTCAGTGGGGTTGACTGTGACACTATTCAGCCTATTCAGTTGTATTGCTGCCAATGGTTTAACTCCTGCTTTTGTTTTTTTTCTTTGCTGAGGCTCTTTTGAGGCCCTTGTGGATGCTGAGGATGGTTTCAAGCAGCTCCCTTCTCCTCCACAGTGTCTGTCTGCCTCTCCATGTTGGCTGGCTGCACCCCTCTCTGGCTCAAAGCTCGCTTTACGTCCAGCCAAGAGAGACAGAGACGGCTGTTTCCATCTGCCTGTTTCTGCTTCTTTTTGTCTTTTCCTGTCTCCCAGCATCCAGACGTCTGCCCTGCATGAAGCAGAGCAGCCTCAGATCCTGCCTGGCCAGACCAGACCAACCATGGCATCGTAGGGAACCTGTCTCCCTGTTGCACACCTCATCTCTCCAGTGTGAAATGAATCATCCATGACGAGCCCCTCAAGCCCGGTCCTGCAGCAGCAGCTGCTTGGATGCTTCCTGCCTGTATCCCAGGCTGGGAGCCCTTATAACAACAGCAGCAGTGTTTTGGAGAGTCAAACAATATACAAAGAGCTGAGGCTGTGTACAACAAAGGCTGCAGCACAGAGAAGGAAAGTTCAATACGTCTTTATTTTGGGGCTCAGCATTCCCACTGACCCTTCTTCCTCACCAAAGCCCTGTCCATACCCTCTGTGCTCTCTATTTATGCTAACCTGCCATCCAATTAACTCCCCGTTTAGCCGTGCACCTGCAGTGTCTTTATCCTCAGACCACTGCACTGGAGCCATTAACCCTCTAGATTGCATTCGGCTCTGAAATATACCCATCTAAACGGCTAGAGCATTCATCTGTGAATAGGAAATATGCTACAGTAGTTCATGGCTGGTAAATATGTGACAGGGGAAAGAGAGATTATGCTTTATTATCAATTGACTTGTGTCGCCAATGGGCTTTCTGTCATAATTGACTAATGCCACCCAGAGTGATATGTACTTCTGCTGATAGCTGCATTACAAGTTAACACTCCAGCACAGTATATGTTTTCATTCAATCTCTATAGGAGAAACTCATATATGGCAGCTGGCAATGCCCCGAGGGGGGAAATCAGCCGTCTTGGGACTGAGTGGAAGGCACTCGACTACAAATGGCAGGAGATGAGGGAAGAACTGGGATAGTCAAGGCAAAATTAGTCTGATGAGATTTAGCTTGTTGCAGCATCTTTTGCCTAACACAACGAACTTTTCAGAAGCAGCTAAAGAGCTCGAGCCAGCCTGAAGCTGCAGTGATGTTGCTGTTGGGGATGGGTATTACTTTATTGAAGGAGGAGGAGGAGGTAAAGCCAGCAAAGCGGTAACAATTTGTTAACCGAAAAAATGCTGCAGAGGGTGACGCATAGGAGGGGAGATAAACGGATGGTGGTTGGCAGTGCAGCAGCAGCAGGTCCTGAGAGAGAAAAAACTTCAGCGAGGCAGGGGGAGAGAAGCCTGGAGCTGAAACGAGCTCATAGCA
Source organism: Alectoris magna (assembly GCA_030625065.1). Classification (NCBI taxonomy): domain Eukaryota; kingdom Metazoa; phylum Chordata; class Aves; order Galliformes; family Phasianidae; genus Alectoris; species Alectoris magna. Next base: position 72,992,643 of record CM060564.1, read on the forward strand.
AAACCTGCTGATTGCAACCTGCTTATAGGATGGGGAAAAATTAACCTTTCCTATCCCCCAGAACAGAGAAAAATATCTCCAGGTCAGTGACACCTTTACATGCCTCCACCAAAGGTGAGTTGCTCCCCTGTGGGCTCTCCACGGCTTTGTCCTGGACTCCTCCCCCCAGGCTGCAATATCAGAGAGGACTCATCCCCTCCATCTGCTGGAATGCCCTTCACATGTTGAGAAAAACAGGAAAACAAGGCTAAGCCCTTCTCCTGCCGTAAGACACTTGTGGGTGATGCTGCCTTGTGCCTCGGTTTCCCTTCACTCTGGGTAGAGATAACTTGAAAGGCTGCTTAGATACCATTGAACATCTGCAGAGCCTTGAGTGGGAGCTTCTGCAGGAGAGATTATTACTATTTAGGACCAGACAGTAGGGGAAATTTGTGTTTAAAATGCTTCATATCAGCCTGTTGGATGGTAGGAGGGGATCAGTATCTACCCTGTTTTTCCCATTTCTCTTCCCCCTCGTTCTCTTTTCAGAACGGGAACAAAGCCTGGGGACAGCATCTTTCTGCATGCCTCCCTCCACGTGAGATCAATCTGGGGGGCACACAGTATCCACCTCCCTCCAGAGGCAGAGACCAGAGCAGGGCACAAGGGTGGCCCTCTCTGTCCCACAGAACTCTCAGGGAAAACTTATCCACACCTCAGCAGCAGCAGCAGCAGCACTGACCCCTGGCCCATACCCACCCACCAACATGCACACACTCTTATCTCTCCCACAACACATCACCAGCTCAAATTTTAAAAAAACAAACAAAAAAAAAAAAAAAAGAGGGGAAAAAAAGGAAAGAGGAAGGAAGGAAGGAAGGAAGGAAGGAAGGAAGGAAGGAAGGAAGGAAGGAAGGAAGGAAGGAAGGAAGGAAGGAAGGCCAGCTCCGCAACAGATGGAGGAGTGATACAACACTGCGCCAGTCAAATGATGCCCCCCCCCACCCCCGTTTTTCCTGTCCTATTCCTCCCCAATAAGTGAGCAACAAAGAGGGGGAGAGGGAGGGGAGAAATGGCCCATTTTCCAGCTTGTGAGATGATTAGCACTGAAAAAGGATTTGCTGCACCAAAATATGCCTGGAGGTTGTGCAAGCACCAGCTGCCATCTAGTGGAAGGCTGTCCTGATTTGTCACCAGCAGACACTGCCTCATTTCCCTCCGCAGCAGGAGGCAAGGAAAGTGTGTTCTCCTAAATGTGTTAACTTAGCAGTGTTACACACTAGAAACAAATTAATATATAATTCTTCTGTGTCTTAAGGTCATTACTGCCGAGGCATAAATTAATAGAGCTATTCCAGTTAATTCATTTTGGCGTTTGCTTCTGCATGTCTGAGCACATATGTGATTGGGGCCTTCGTCTCGTTTCCGCTGGTGGAAATGATGAAGTCCTGAGAGAAGCTTTGCCATATTAATGTCATTTTTAACCTAAAAGTCAGGGTGGCACGGGCTCGGCTGCTTTTTCTCATTTGTGCTTCTGTGAGGCAGGCTGAGAGCATGGACTTACTTTCTGAACAAATCCAAGATGAAGCCGAAGGACACAGTATTTTTCCTCACAGATGTGTGTGTCCTGTGTATAAGCAGGGCATTAGAGCACTCTTCTGAGAATAGCAAAGGAGGCTGTAACGGACATTATCCGATCACGGATGCATTAAGCTGTCCTACAGAAATATAGATGTTTTCCTTTCAGATCAGAGAGAGAACAGACATAATCATTGGAGAATGAGACAGGAGCTTTAGCATCCTTTTTTTTCCAGCTCTTTCTGTTCTCTGGTTTTCTTCCTGGAGACACATCCTGCACCCCAGGCACCCTGCTCAGTCAGGGCTGTTCCCCTAAGGACATGGAGGTTCTTGGCTACTTGTGGGGCTGAGCATCACCCCAAATCTCCTCTTCTTCCTACTCCATGGCCAGGAGTATTTCAGACAAAATGCTTTATTTGCTCCATGAATGCATGCAAGGGGGAAGATTTATTTAATTTGGGGTGGAATATCAATAGCTATGGGTGTATGGGTTAGCAATAGCTCAACAGCCAGAGCGCTCCCACGTGAATAGGGCACGTCATCGAGCCCCTGTTTTTTCCAGATAGATAGGAACTATCAGATAAAAGCTGAGAGAGCAGAAAGCTCTTATTTTTTTTTCTTTTTTTTTTCTTTTTTTTTCCAATTAAAAAAAACACCACCAAAAACAAACAAACAAACAAACAACAAAAGAAAAAAAACGGGGAGACAAAATACCCCACCAAATATCATAGCTGCTCAAATTGAACTATTTCCCAGTCTCTTCCACTAGCTTTTGCAGTGGAAAACATTTCTGCTTAATAAAAATGTCATTGAAGTGCCTGTTTGAAAGATTCTTTCAGTAGCCAAAATGTTTCCTGGGCCAAGAAAAGGGACAAAAATTGTACAGAAACATTTCAGACTGTTTTTTTTTTCATGGTGCCTTAAATCAAAAGAGCTGCCAATAATGCATCTCTGTATTTCTTTCCCTTGCTTTGGCAGGGGGAAGAAGGGGATTTGTGATACCAAAGGTCTTATGCAGGAGGTGTTTTGCAGCAGCATACTTGCTGCTAAACCACTGTGAGCTTTACTGCTGCCTGCACTGCCAGCTTCGTATAGATTTGAATCATCCGGGGAAAGATGAACTACTGGGACAGAAGGCAACAAAATTAAAGTGTCCTGGGGGCAGCAGATGCAGAACCACAAAGGACAAATGTAGGAGGGATACACCTTTTCTCCTTCCTCCTCTAATAACAGTACATATCAGATGAGGACTGGCATTCCAAAGTGATGCCTGCTCTGGGAAGTGCTTGACATTCCCATTCCATGAATCCTTCAGAACCAGCCTCACCACATCCACTCTCCCCTCAACCTCATGTAGACTCAAACCACCCAAAAAGGTTTCATTCAGACCAGCCTAGGCTCATCAGGATCTTCAGCTGCCTCAGAGTGCAACGTCGCCTCTAAGATCTGTGGGTGGATGTGGGTTTGCATCTGTGGTGAATGCCTGAATGCCTTCAGTTCTTTCAAGGAAGATGCCCTCAGAAAACTGAATTCCTAATGCCATTATGAGGAAGACCTGCTCTGTTTTCTGTGGCATTGCTGTTAAGTGCCAAATTTTGCACAGAGACACTAGCATGGGTTTGAGAGAAGAGAAGCACTTGGGTTGCTGCAATTGAATGGTGTTTTCTGTGTGCATATTTATGTGTGTGTGTGTCTATAAATATACAGATGCACATGTATATATACATGCATGTGCAAATGTATGCTTTATTTCGCTTTAGGTTGCTAAGGGTTTTTTTTTGTTGTTGTTGTTTGTTTGTTTTCTTTTCTCACACTCACACAACACAAGCAGATTCATGGAGCAGACTGAGATCTGGCTGCTGCATGGGAAGGGAAGATGAGGTAAAAGTCAGGCTCTCTGCACAGCTCATGCCGTGGGTCCAATCTAGCTCTGTGCAAGTCCCTGTGATATGGGCTGGGCTGAATATGGGGTCTCTGCTAATTCTGGGGAGGCAGGTTCAGCCAAGCAATAGTAATCAATGCTTAGTTTTTCGTTCTTCAGACAAGATGCTTTCATGTTCTGCTTCATACGGGGCAACTTCTATTTGGAATTTAGGCTTGAATGTGGATGAGGTAACAGGACAGATGATTTTGTTAAAAGGTTTGGAGGCAGAAAAAGAGAAAGGGAGAGAAGAGAAAGACAGTGCCACATGTCACCTTGGCATGATGTCATTAAAAGGGCTCAATGTATTCATTTGTTCTTGCTCATGGAGAAGACAGGAACCCAATCCTGCAGTGCTTCTTTCTTCAATAAAAAATATATTTTATCCCAGTGGAAGAATGTGTTACTTCCTGTCAATAAGTGTCAGCAGCTAATCTGAACCTCTCAATAGGACAATGTCATTAAATAATTTAACCTGGAAAGAAACTCTGATGGCTGTGAAATAATTTATGGCTTTCAGATGTGTCAAACTTTAGGGCACTGAAGGGAAGAAGTGTGAGAAATGGACCAGTCTGAGACTTCTCAGAACAAAGAACAGGAGCTCATGAGATTCCCAAACTAAAAAGGAAAATCAGTGAGAATGAGTATCTTGAATATAGATCATGCATGAGGATATATACCATACGAACACGAATCTACTATAGAGCAACTTGTATAAACATACATTTTACTTTTCCTTTCCATGAGCTTCTAAGACAGAGCATTAATAACAACAACTTAAGGCAAATAAGTACAGCATTTTACTTCCTCGATGCCAGCATACAGTTGCCAATCTTCTTATTAAACATTAAATAAATGTGTCAAAAGAAAAGCAGAGACTTCACCAAAAATGGTGAGTTTCAATAGGGAGTTAAAGGTGACATTGCAAGAGACAATGACAGATGATAAAAAAAAACAGCTATCATGTATATTAAAAAAAAAAAAAAAAAAAGTAAAATGGGAAGGAATCTACTTGAATAGAGCTGTTTTGTTTTGTGTTTTTTGTTTTTGTTTTTGTTTTTTGTGTAGTCTGTAAACCTTATTAAGTAAACATGCTATTTAAACTCTCTTGGAAATATGGGAATTGAAGAAAAACACCAGGCTGAATGTGCATAAGCACGTGGATCTCCTACTCTAGGGCATTTCCTTTTTCTTTTCACTCTCTCTCCCTTTCTACTTTTGCTATTTATTTTATTTTATTTTCATTTTCATTTGGCAACTTCTGCATTTAAGCCCAGAGCTTGGAATTTCATACCTATTTAACACCTGGTTAAGCAACACTTAACCATTGGCACCAGCTGACTGCATCCCCATTAAGCAGAATTACTCTCATCATAGACACTGGAAATGGAAAAGACCTACCCGGTCATGTAGACCATTATACCACAACCAATGCAGGATTGTTCCATTTAGTGGGTAAAGAAGAAGGATGGGCTTGTCAGGGGATGATGACTCAGAAGAGTTTGGGTTCCTTCCCAGCTCAATGTTAGACTTCCAAGCGACCTCCAGAAAGCCACTTAACCTTGTTGCGCCTCAGTTCCCCATCTCAGCAGCTTCCTTTCTTCCACCTTTTGTTCATTTCACTTATAATTTCTTTTAGGTATTGCTTATTTATCCTTTGGTGTCTATGCAGGTGGTATTAGAAAGGCTCCCTGCTTTCAGATGGAAATGCTACATGCAGCTGGGGTTTCTGTAACAGACTGTGTTCCCTTTAAGGCTTTATGTCTGAGTAATAACACGAATTTTATTCCTTTTCTGGAAAAAAAAAAAAAAAAAAAAAAAAAAAGAGAGAGAGATAGAGTAACAAGAAAGAAAGCAGGGGGAAGGAGACAGATCGAAGGAGACCTTAATGTGAATTACGATATATTTCTTTCTTAAAACTGGTTTAACAATAGAAATTATGAGCTTTAAATCCCAGCCTATTTCTCTATACCACAGCCCTTTACTCTTCAGGTCTTCTTGCTTTTATGCTGAACCTGCCTTTTTTGGACCAACACAGGGTACGAACTAGGATCTGAAAATGCATCTGACACAAAGGAATATAAACTGTCAGCTGAAGAAATCTCCACACTCAGAAAACTTACCTGAGTTTATGTTAAATAATTCACATGCTAACACTTCTCGCTGGGATCAGCCACAGAGAAATCCCAAGCTGAATTTGACAACAATCAAACAAACAAATAAATTATTTAAAAAAAAAAAAAAAAGCCTTCTGCTCATCCTCCCTCCTTGCAATCAGCAGTGAGGCCAGGCAGGCAGGGAACAGTCCATGACCTGACTGGTGTCACTCTCTGCTCACTCTGCTCATGCCAGGGAGGAGCCTGAGCTGGTGTGAAAGTGTGATGCTTCCATGTCACTCAGACCCCCAGCAATGGGAATTTGATGGAAATAGTAGGACAACAGAAATATCTGGTTTGAGCAGATTTTGTTGACATCACCTGCTATTTCACACGGATGTTCTTTGCTAGGCCACTTGTGTCCCCGCCTCTGTGGTAGGCGGTAGGTAGCTGTGGGGGTCACTTGCTCAATTCTTGTTAGTTGGGATCCAGTAACGTCTGTGTCTGAAACTGTCTTTAAATTACTGCTCTGGCCTGTTCTACGAGATGATGTCACATCAGAGAGACTCCAGAGTCCTTTTTCTTGATGTATCAGTGAAGTTAGACTTCTGAGAAAACCAGTAAAAGCAATGCTACCTTGGTCTTTTCCATGACAAAGGGTGTTTGTTTTTTTTCTATTTATTTTATACAAAGGTACACAGTCACACTAGGAACCAAATCTCTTTCTTTAGTTTATTTTGTAGGTGGGTTTTTTTGTTTGTTTGTTTGTTTGTTTTTTCTTACATGATAGGGCTGTTCTATGTGCTGCCTGACCATTATGTGTCTACAGTAGTCTCAGCATAGACATGTAGGTGGAAAGAGAGAATTTATTTTAAGAATAAGCCTTGCTGCTGTAGTGATTTTTTTCTCTTCTTTACAGCTAATCGACAAAGACTGATCCATATCACTTATTGTTTGATAGAGGGGAAGATGCTAATGGTAGAGGACGAGGCAACTTTTAAAATGTTAATTAAATGGAAGAAGATATTGTTGTTAACACTGCAAGAGTATGAAGGATTAGCACCCTATGTCACAGCAAAGTTAAAATACAGATGAAAATTTATGGGAATATATATAAGTATATAAATAATGATTTGTCTAATAGCTGCTCATTAACTTATGTGGCTTTATATCGAGTTCAGAAAGAGATCGTTAACTAATATGGTATCTTATAGTAAAGGGTAGGATTAACCCACCAAATTCCTAGCTTGCTAATGTATCAAGCTAAAGAATCTAGAAAGAAAATAGTGCCCTTCACAAAGCGATGTCCTTTATTGACATTTTTCTTTACTTTTCCTTTTCTTTTCCTAAGCTACAGAGCCTCACAGCCTTTTTCCCCATCCAGCATAAAATGATATCAGACCCACTGCATGCAATGATATATGCTTCTGCCTTCAGTCAAGAGAAAGTACATCACTATTTTATTGGATGCAGGTCTCAAGAGCTCATGAACTCAACAAACACCCCTATAAATTACTAGAAAGCCATACCAAAGTGTAACAACAATAAACTAGAAATGGCCTAAGTGGCTTTGCTTAGCCAGACCTTCAAATACCACACCGCAAGAGAGTCCTGTGTTACTTCTACACTCATTGCAGCTATTACTACTTTCTATAAAACCAGATGAATTAGATCACATGCATGCCATGCACCTTCCTTGTCAAGAAGCAGCTTAAAATACTTATTAATTAATAATGATGTCGCAGGGAGGATAGCTGAAGGAAAGCAAGAGAGAGTGTCAGATGACCCGCCAACGCCTTATATGCATTCCCCCCTGTGCAGGAATGATATCAGCACAGCGAACGGTCTTCTGGGGAACACAGTTTCTTCTCTTTGGTATGCAGAACTGGGACATTAACACTTTAATTCCCAGTTCCCTACATGATGTTATGATGTGGAATACCGATGACCATAAAGCCATGACAATGCTGAGGAAATATGCTAAATAATCTGCTTTGCAAATTGACATCCCATCTAGGAGTTAGGAAATACAGTATAGGAGACGAGGTTCAGAGCCCATGAGATAAAGTTTACCTTGCTAATGACTTCACTCCAAAGGTGAACGTGCAGTTCATTACTAATGTCCATCCCCTTCTAGATTTCTTTGGCAAGATTGTCAGTGTAGATGTTAATTTAATGCTGATCATGCTGTTCAAAGCATTTGTAATGTGAGCACATGTCCAATATCCACTAGAAATTCAAGTGAGTGCATTAACTCATGTCACATCTACTACCAAACAGCCATTATCTGGTGTTGATTTCCAGTCACTCCAAACCTGAGGGAGATTTAAACCAACTATCTCAACTGGAAAACTATTTGTCGATGAGTGGGCAGTGTCCTGATTGCCACAACTGCACTTTTGGAGGTTTCCAGTGCAATCATTTCGCCCAGGAAACAGAAAGCAAGAGCCTTTTCAAAATCTTTCCCATTGTGTATTTGAACAGCAAGAGAACTAGCACTGAGTTATCTGGAAATCATCACTTCTAAACACCTTCTCACACCTGGTTTCTTGCAGAAGTTCTGATATTTGTTGCTCAGAAATTGTTTCCAAAGTTATCTGTGGCTGACTTTTGTATCTGCAGGGGCTGTGGGAAGGAATTTATAGCCTGCTTGGCTTGGACATCCGTATCTTCCCATAGTAGGTTATTCCACAGTCTTTGCACTGAGAAGTTATTTTGATGTTTATCTCTTTCTTCTAATTTCAACCCATTATCTTAGTTATTTCCCCCTTGGGTAATTGTGTTCTTCCCTGGGTATTTGCACTATTCAGATGTTTGCAACTGGCTCTCTCTCCCCCCTCAGATGTTGCTCAGCCCTGCTGTGCATATTGCCAGTTGTTCTTGTAAACTTTCCTTCTAAATCAACCCCTCCAGCTCTCTAATCATTTTTGTTGCACTTCTCTGAACTCCCTCCAGTTTGTCTTCATCTCGCTGGTAATAACTTTGCCTATGTGTCATTTGGCATTTTCTCCTTATCACATTCCAGCAGAGCATCAAACCTTTTGCCCTGTTGCTGCGTGCTGTTGTCAGGTAGAATGGACTTGAGTGATTGACGTAATCCCTTAATTTGCCGGAGGGGCAGTTTTAGATTTTTGTAAACCAGTAAATTGGTGATTTGAGCCAAATATGATGCTGAGGAGGGGGGTTATTCACTCATCTCGTCTAAACAAAACTGGAGATGATTCTGTGGATTTAAATCCAACGAGCTCCTGGGTATTTTTCCCTGCCGTTTCTGATGTTGGAATAAAACATCAGTGCTAATTTGATGGCTTTCCAAGCAAAATTTGAAATTCAGACAGACAAATCTATGTTCACAGGCCTGGGTAGATTCCTTTGTTTCAGTGATGGAAGAAGGAGGTAGAATCAGATTTTCAGGCAAGAAGAAACCACTCCTGCACCACCCCAGCTCTCAAGAACTGTCCCAGACCTTCCCCCAAGTCACAACCCAAAAGGAAATGTTGTTCTTGTAGGCTGTTTTCTTGCTGTTTCATCTGCCTTACACCAAGAGGTTGGCTTCCATCTTCTGTTCTCCTCTGAGCTCTAAATTTTGCCATGTTTAGGCTCCGTCTTGTACTAATGCTATCTTGTGTTGTTCATAGAAAACAATGCCCTTCCTCATCGGAACCTGTCCCTGGGTGTCACGGAGCTGGAGGGGCTTACTCTCACCCCACTAACCTCCCTTTTTATCACCAAGCAATTTTAATGTGTAGCAGACTTGATTCAGTTTCATTGTCATTTCTGAGAAACTCGTCTGCCTGAAGACATCCTATCACTTGAATACCCCTTCCATGTTGAGGGCTTGCAGGCTCCCTCCTAAGGTTTTAAAAAGACTGAATTGTCTGAGCAAAAGATCCCTATGACAAAAGATTGCCTACCTTTCCCATGATTACATTCCCAAAGGTGAATGCCAGTGTGTCAACAGAAGGAAATATTTCTCCTGCTTTCTTCAATAATTTATTGGCGTTCACAGCTTCCCCCTTCATGATGACTGTTCCTGCAGCTCTAAGAATACCAGCTCCACTAAGAGACTGAAATTTACTTGTCACTGGTCTGTCCAGGCAGTTGTGAGCTGCATGGTACAGACAGGCTTCTCACTAGCAAAATTAAAGAAAGGATGGGGAGCAAATATGCACCCCATAAAACTTTAAAGGCAAACCTAAATTCTGATCATTCATTTTGCAGGTGGACAATTTTATCTGGGAAAAATATATATATATAATAATAAAATGTAGCGAGACCATTCCCAGATCTCACTGCCAGCACAGAGACATAGGATGCATGGAATGGACTCAGCATCTCCATGAACTGTGTGGAATGAGACGCTCTTTTCAGCTGCAGCAGCATCTGCCTCAATCCTTTTATCTCCCAGTTTTTAAGTGGAGAAAAGTCCCAGTAGGGCTGGTCTTGTCAAAGTTAGAGATGCCCAATGGATCACTCTCAATTTTGTGTCCCAGATCCCGGTTTCCTAATCTTGCAGGACAGAGCAAGCAATCGATTGAACTGAATAATTCACTACTAGAAGATGCTCTGATGCAATCTTGAAAATGGTTTTATGAGAGCCTGTTTTGAGTAAAGAACCAGGTTTAACTCAAATTACCTGTTTCTTTTTTTTCAGCATCCAATCAAAACCTCTAGCTCTATTGCAGCACTGCAGCTGGGCTAACATACCTGGCCTTTCACAGGAACAGCTTATTGCCATAAACTCACATCTGGCCATACAGAAGCTAGGGCAGAAGAGCCCAAGTCCATACCCATCCGCATTGACCAAATCTACAATCCAGCTGCTGCAGCACTAATGAAAAGGTCTTAGCTAGCACTCAGTGCAAATGAATGTCCCTGTGGCACATCAGAAATGAAATCGATGAACTCTAAGTTAACATCACAGCAGGTCAATTGTATTTATCAGTTTGGCAGCTTGTGTATTTTTGTCTATACATGTTTTCCCAAGAAAAAGGATAGCTTTTAGTTCAAAAGCATTTGATGATTTTTTATGCTGTGTTGGGTGTTTCTGGGGTTATTTTCAGGAAAAAAAGATGGTTGTTTGCTTGCTCTGTTTTGTTCTTTTGTTTTCTTCTGCCTTTTTTTACAAAGTTAAGGAGAAAATGCTTTTTTTTTTTTTTTTTTTTTTTCCTTTAAGTTTTATGTTTCTTTTAAATGGATAATTCTTGGAATTGCTTTAAGCATGTATAAATATAGCCTTATACCAAGCTCTCCAAAAAGTCAGTCACAAATAGCTTTGCAAAATCTTTTTTGATGAAACACTGAAATAACATATTTAAAATATTTTCCTTCCTAAAGGGCTTTGATTTCCCTGTTATCATGAGCTGGCCATCTTCTAACACCCCTCTGTCTCCTCATTGCTGCCTACACCCCTTACCACCTACTTCCACTCCATGGTCCACCTGCCAGTGTACTGAATACATTAGTGTTACCTGGAAACCAGATGTCCTCTTCCATTAAACACGCTGCAGGCCTGCAACAGTTGCTTTTGCTGCTCCAAACTGCAGCTCTCCCCTTTCCCTCTGTGAAAATAAATAAATAAATAAATAGATTGATTGATAAATAAAAATACAGTTTTTGAAAGAAATATAATTTGAAATTAAAACACACACACACACACACACACACATACACACACACAAAACAAAAACAAAACAAAACAAAAAAAGCTTAGTTTTTGGTCAATTAAAACTTTTCATAACAACTAATAGAAATGCAATGCAAAGCTTAACAGTACAATGTCTTCTGAGAAGGGGCAGTTTGCCCTTAGTTCTCCTAGACAACTAGTTCAATAAGTTTGCCATAGCCAGTCACTGGTGATATAAAGCACTTCAGAAGTAATTAATCCTTGATTATGCTATCCTTAACTGTGGATGGCATACCTGTGAAGGTGCAAAGGGAATGTGCCACCAGCGGTTTGAAGGGATAAGTTTCTGGGTAGGAAGAAAAGGTGAACAAGAGTAAGATCACCCTATGATACCTATTTCCAGACTAAAAGAGAACATGCTGAAGCATGGACAGGTGCATGCTGTACTGTTAGGAAAAACAGCCACCAACCATCATGCTTTGGAATGGGAATGAGCAGCTCTCAGATGACGCACTGCACCCATCAGATACCATCTGCTGTATTGCAGAGTGACCAGCCAGAGATGGGGAGTGAGACAGCCCCTTCTGCAGACTCATTTTGGGGACACTCGAAACCAAGACCCGTGTTGCCCTTATGGAAATACTAGACTGTTTTGGAGAAATGTGAATGTCCTGGAGAACCTGGACATAACTGAATCTGAGGAAAAGCAGTCACTCTGACAGTGAACAGACTTTTACAGAAATTACTTGTCTGGGAAGCCTTGTCCCAACCCAGAGACCCAGTAGCTTTCTCATCACTACAGGATATAAACCTTTATGTGTCAGGGCTTGAACTACTCTCTAATTAACCAAGTTGAGGAAGAAACTTCCCTGTAGGCCAGTTACTCCATATCTGCCTTCTGCAGAGTTTCTTGTGTGTTCCTCTGAAACAGCTGCCAGGGGCCACTCCAGGGGAAATGCCGGGCAGAGGCTCAGTCCTCTTATCTGCTTGAGTATGCAGGTCTGGATCTCACAGTCCCTTCCTGATTCTCCCTTAGCAGAAGCCCCAACAATTTGTGTTGCATCGTCCACTTCACACCTGCTACAAAGATTAAACAAAATAAATAAATTTAAAAAACCCCTCACTTTGTTGTCATTGTCATTGTTGTTGTTGTCGTCGTTTTTCATAATAAAAGCTAGGCGTATTAAATTGGACACGGACAAGTAAACCAGTTTGTAATGATATGTCGAACTTCCCGTAGCAAGAGTAGGTAATTTGGCTCCATTCTGAATTTAGATTTTTAATTTTCCTCTGTCACAGAAAGGGTTTTTCAGCAGAGGCTTTGGATTCACAATAGCTGCAGGCATTTAATCTGCAAAGGTGCTCCTGAGGATACAGACTGTAGCATCTACTGTCTTTGGTTTGCATCCAGAGAGAGAAGGCGGAGGTGAATTTGGAAGGGGTCCAAGAGAAAAAAAAAAAAAAAAAAGGAGAGAGAGAGGAGAAGAAAGAAAGCAGTATTGCTAATTTCACACATTTTTGTAGCTGGAACATGTGCCTAGCAGGTAGTACGATGCCATTAAATGTCCCCATGGACTTAAGGAGGTCCCTTGGCATTTAACCTCAGCTCTCCTACTCATTCCATAAACACAGGACTTAAATTTCCAAAATGATATACATGTATTCTTTGAAGATGTGTAGGGCGGGAAAATATTTCGATAAATATGCAACATCCATCTTCATCTGTTTTATTATTTAGTTGCAGAAATATATATATATATATATATTTGATTGCATTGGATCCCTACATCTTTGTTTTTAAAATGAGAATGAACCAGTCTTCTTCTGTATTCCCTATGTAGAAACACACAAGGGAAGAGCTACTCCATACAAACAAAACAAAACACCTAACAAGCAAACAAACTCAAGACCAGACATAAATGGGTCAAGCTTCATATTCAGGCTCTTTCATGCATGCATTTCTGCTATCGGTTCCAAAGAATGTTTATCAATATGGTGATACGTGGTTGATAGATAGATAGATAGACAGATAGATAGATAGATAGATAGATAGATAGATAGATAGATAGATAGATAGAAACTTCTCTCTCTATAAGAAACCATTCTGCTGGCCCCCTCATTAAGACACCCCTGAAAATCCATGACTCCCTTGAGCTTGACACTGAATATACAATTTACCCACAAGTGGGTTTTTGTTTGTTTGTTTGTTTTTGTTTTGTTTTGTTTTGTTTGTTTTTGTTTTTATGAAGGTGGTGTTATATGTGAATACGTTATTATCCAACTCATCACCTCCTGGCTCCCAGCTGGATGCTCTGACTTTATGCTAGATTCAACTGTTCATGCATCAGAGTGAGCAGAAGAGGTTGTGTGCCTACAGCCCACAGCCTGGCATTGACAGGCAAAAACACCTTTGTGAAGGTTTGAGCTGAAATGCTGGGACATGAAGAAGAGAGGCTGAAGGAAGGGTGATCCTTCCCCCGTGGTTCTGGGCAGAAAGAAGAGGCAATCAGTAGCTGTGAGGAAGGGCTTAAATCATGGCATAGCATTTGTCAGAGTGCCTCTGTCAAAGCTGTAAGCAGACAAGCAGATTAAGCAGCTTGCCCAAGGCCGCAGAGGAAAGCTGTGTCAGCACTGAAGCAAGTGCAGATCCCAGCCCAAAGCTTCATCTGCAGGGGTCCACCTGGGGACGCAAAACTGAGCTGTGCAGCACCAACTGAAGCATGACTTTCCTGCTCCACTTATTGCAAACCACACTGAAGCACTGGGGCAAAGGAGGTGAAGTGATTTATGCAGAGTCTTACAAGAAGAACATCCCGATTCCAGAGCTTCCTCCTCCAAAATGTTTGCCTATGGCCCTTTAAGCCCTGTAAAGAGCCTGCCTTTACTTCTTCCTTTTGTTACTGCTTGCCAAAAAAAGAAAGCATGCTCACTTTTCTTTTGAAACTTCTCTTCAACAGCGGTGGTCCCAAAATTATTGCTAATTTCCAGCAAGGAATTTTTTCTTTGAAATGTACTGTATGGAACTTTTCATTTTCTTCCCTTTTCTTCTTCATTATTTTCTATCTGAGACTGGCGCTGAGTCTGTTGAGAACATGTAAGTGTAGTTGCTTTTGAATGCTGCAAAGTAAATGCTGAAAATGACAGCTTAAATGGAATCATTAAAGCAGATGTAAGCATTATCTGAATGCTTCTGAAGTCTCCCATGAACAGCAATAGCATCTTTATTTTCTCTCCTGATGCATGCACCTTTTTAAAGAGAGCTGACAACCTATTATTTCTTACTTTCTCCCCATTTTGAAGACGGAACTTAGAGACTATGTTCATATCTTAAAGGTATAACCTATTTGCCATAAAATGTCTGAAAATCTCACCAAAATAAAGGCATGGTGCAACATTGAGTATGACATATTGCTAGTATATACTGATCATTTTAAGCTACTAAGCAAAAGGGAAATACATAGCAAAATGTTAACCACTGACTTAAATGGAACGTGCTCCTTTTTATTAGCAGACAAACTGTATGGATTTGGAGGCTGTCATGGACTCCTCAAATTTAAAATCTGATTATTGGTTAAAACAAGTTTCACCTTACTTTGCTACTCACTAAGGATTACTCGTTCCATCTTCCAATAAACAAAACAGAGGGGATCATTTCCAGAAGGTGATTTGTTTCGTCTCCCTCAGCTTGGGGTGAGTCACCAGTACTTTCTGTCTTGTGGGAAAGGTAGGAATAACCTAGAGAGGAAGTTCATATGGTAATCCTAAACTAAATATCCATCCTTCTAGCAGTTAAAACTCGGTGATAGGAATCATGTTCATTCTTAGGTTGGTTACTTCAAGCCCAAGATTTGGCAAATTTTATCTAAGCTAATCTACTCTGAATGTTGCTCTAAACAGTGGCTCCAAAGTTCTATCAAAGAATGACCACTCAGGGTGTATGGCAGCTGCTCTGCACTGTGCTGGCACCAGGCCATGAGCTGGGAAAGTTCAAACTAGATGACAGATAGGCAACTAGTGCATCTGTCATGCTACTATCTCTTCTTCTCTTGGCACTGAACTCATGTTAGTACATTAGTCCATTCCTTCATTCATACCTGTGAAGCCCAACAACAAGCTGGAGACACAGGTTGACTCAACTTTCAGGTAATCTAGGTCACTCTAGGAAGACACATGGTCTCTTGTCTGGTTCTGAATTAGGTAAATGCCATTTTATTGAATTTAACTTAAATATTGTAGCTGAACTTTAGTCTGGAAAGGCTGATACTGGAATGTTTGTTACACTAGTGTGGTCTCAGCAGTGTGGTTTTTCAGATCATTCCTGGAGACTCTATCTGTGTAGTTGCATGTCATTCCAGCAAATGCTGGTCAGTGTATTTGCTGGGCTGAATCCTGTACCTGTTGAGATTACTCAAACCAATTCACTGTCATTTGACTGATCTTTCATAGAATCATCACAGAATCACAGAATGGCCTGGGTTGAAAAGGACCTCAATGATCATCCAGTTTCAACCCCCCTGCTATGTGCAGGGTCACATTACCAGACCAGGCTGCCCAGAGCCACATCCAGCCTGGCCTTGAATGCCTCCAGGGATGGGGCACCCACAACCTCCTTGGGCAACCTGTTCCAGTGCGTCACCACCCTCTGGGTGAAAAACTTCCTCCTAATACCTAACCTAAACCTCCTCTGTCTTAGTTTAAAACCATTCTCCCTTGTCCTATCACTATCCACCCATGCAAACAGTTGTCCCCCCTTCCTGCTTATATCCTCCCTTCAAGTATTGGAAGGCCACAATGAGGTCTCTCCAGAGCCTTCTTTTCCCCAAGCTGAACAATCCCAGTTCCCTCAACCTTTCTTCATAGGAGAGATGCTCCAGTTGTCAGATCATCTTAGTGGCCCTCCTCTGGACTCATTCCAAGAGCTCTGCATCTCTGCTGTGCTGGGGGCCCCAGGCCTGGACACAGTACTCCAGATGGGACCTCACAAGGGCTGAGCGAGGGGGACAATCTCCTCCCTCTCCCTGCTGGCCACTTCTCTTTTAACGCAGCCCAGAACACAGTTGGCCTTCCAGGCTGCAAGTCTACACTGCTGGCTCATGTCCAGCTTCTCGTCCACCAGGACGCCCAAGTCCTTCTCTGCAGGGCTGATCTCAAGAAGTTCTTCCCTCATTCTACATAGGTACCTGAGATTGCCCTGGACCAAGTGCAACACCATGCACTTAGCCATGTTGAACCTCAGTAGGTTCACATGGTCCCACTTCTCCAGCCTATCCAGGTCCCTCTGGATGGCTTCCCTCCCTTCCAATGTATCGACTGCACCGCTCCACTTGGTGTCATCTGCAAACTTTAGTCAAATCCTACTGTGTGTAGTATCAAGCTCTGAGATGGAGTAGTCCATATGTAAGATGAGACATCTGACAGCCAACTAGAGAGATGCCACAAGTCAGAGGCATGAGTAGGTCTGGTGGACCAGATACAGGGTAGACTGTGACCAAGGTCAATTGCTAAAGTGAACTTTACGTACACCTGATGACAGTGAACAACAAACCAGTCCTACCTGCATAAAGGGCTTGGAAGGTTTGTTACTGCACAGTCGGGTAGAATACTCTCTAGGAATTTTGCTAATGGGTGAGAAGCATGAAACTGTATTGTTAACTGAACAGACAACCTGACACCTGAGATTACAGCATTGTACAAGTTTCATTTATATTGTGCTTGGAAAGGATTTTGTTTATTTGCTTGCTTGTTGTGTATGTGTTTGTTTTTTCCCGACAAAATAAAAAAGAAGGATACAAAGGAAAGCTGAGAAACTGCCAATTATGGATTATGTTGAGAACCATGCAGGCATGTTGGAAACTTTTTTATATACTGTATAAGCAACAGCTCTGTGCCTAAGGAAATAAGCAGACAGAGAGGTTACATCTATATTTACTGAAGCTAGCACATCCTGAGAGAAGATCTGGCTTGGACCTGGCCCTGCACGTTTGTATTGTCCTTGTAGAGTCAGATATAAGTACATACAGATGTCTGATTCATAACCAATTCTGTGCCTCACTGGAGGCATTGGTTTAGGACCTGGGTGGCCTCGGTTTTATTATTAGTGCTTCCACTGGCCTGCTGCTCAGCAGTAGGTAAATGAGGTCATTGCTTTGTGATTCCATTTCCTTTGGCAAAATATAGATAAAAACTGTTTTAATCTTGCTGATGAAAGGTGGTATGATGAATAGCATTCTTACCAGTCTTGCCTTCCTTATAGTAGGGGGCTTTGTGAATCCATTCTATTAACAGCTTTAAGGACACAGAAATCCCTATATAAATTAAATACAAAATCTTGGCAGTGCCACGAAACTGCAATTAGGAAATGGAAAAGCTATAGTTTTCAGAGTAACAATAGACTTGCCCACATTGCATATCGTGCATAGATTTGAGTATGCATTTAATAGTCTGACTGGTAATAAAAATAGTATATAGATACAATATGTTTGAATTATTATCGCTATGCTGAAAGAACTGCACTGTTACTGTACCCTGGCTCTTGTGTGCTTAAATTTGTGACTTTGCTGTTGCACTCCCAGACTTGTTTGCATTCAATTTCTTTGAGCTTTCTGAATTAGATATGTATACAGTTCTCTGTGTTGAAACTAAATCAATTGATTCTTAATAGTCATGTGGTGTTAATATTAAGCCAATTAGGCTCAAATTAACACATATTTATTTAAGCAATGCCTTGATCTTGTAAAGAACTTAAACGTATTTTGAACTCTAGCTTAGCAAAGTTGCTAAGTGCATCTGGGATATAAACACTATAAGATATATTTCAGCTTTCTAAGTTAATTACTGAAGTAAATGAAGTGGCAGAACAAAGGTATATGAATAAATGACATTTCAGGAAAAAAAAAAAAAAAAAGGAAAGAAAGAAAAAGAAGAGAGACAAAGACAAACATTCCTTTGTCAGTTTAGATACATGCACCAGGTTTATCTGTCTGTGGGACTGGTGTCTATCCTAGCATTTCTTTTTGGAGATCTCACGAGTATTGGTAATGCTACCTGAAGGACAGTTTACCTCGTCGTCAATTAGACATGTACTGGCTGATCAGACTACATCTCTGGTTTTCATTGGTTAAATCTCCACTGACTCCAGTTGTCTCATATGTGGACTTATACCTGAAGACACATATGTGTCTAGACTCCTTTAAATATCCGTATTGGAAGCTGACCAATGTTTATCTCTGTAAAAGGATTCATTGGATGTTTCCTTTGAGGAGCCTAAAATATTTACAAACATGCAAATCTTAAGCTTTCAATTGGAAACATTACAAATCTGAGCCCAGTGTCTTTCATTCTAGCATAGTTAACATTTCCAAATAATTAGCATTTCCATGTCTTTCTCCTATCACGTTTCCAAGACACTGTCTCCCTCTTTAGTTAGATGCTGTGAAAACTTTCATCAAGATATACACTATAGTTATTTACTTTTTTTTTCCTTCTTCTTCTTTAAAAAAAATAAAATAAAAAAATATCCATAGACTTAGACATATGTTTGAGTAACATTGGCTTAACAAATTGCTACCCATCTGCCAGTGTGGCTGTTCACATGCTAACAACTACCTATCTACATACATGCTCTTAGACTGCAGACATGAATTGACATTATGAGATAGTTTAATACTGAATAACTTTGCCTTAGAAATGGTTATGGTGTGCAACAAATTGTTAATACCCCAAAACACAATCTTTTTATTTATTTGTTTGTTTGTTTGTTTGTTTGTTTATTAATTATGGCTAGATGATGGCCATGACATTTTTTCTATGAAGTTCCTCTGTTTTGTGAGTGCACAGTCAGCAGGAGAACAAAGGTGCAGACACAAGAGATGAAGAAAAATGATGTCGAGAAGCAGATTTGAGTAGAGTCTGCAGGGGCAGATCTTGTCTCCAGTGAGTAGTGCCATAGCAATATGCAGCTGCAGATAGGCACAGGCAGAGCAGAAAGATCTCCTGCTCTCTGTTGTTGCTGTTGCTGTTGTTGTTGTTGCTGTTGTTGTTGTTTGTCTTCTTTGGCTGTGGAAATCTGCAGGGATGTAGTAAGACTAGATTCTGCCCCAGGTCATTGTGATCACAAAGTTGTGCCCTCAAAAGGAAACAGTGCACAGCCCTGCTTTATGATCAATAGAATGAATCGAGTAATGCATTCAAATTCATTTGCAGAGTAATTTTGCCACAGTTTGCAAAGGACTTCTAGGGATGCATTTATCCCATAATCTTGCCCCATCATAACATGACTATACCCTCCAGTGGGTGACAAAGTGCCCTGGGGCATCTAATTGAAAGTATGACAGTTTTACACTGTTGGAAAACAGCAGTTGGGGGTGGCATGTGCTCTTCTGGCATCTGAGGGTAAATACAGCAGGATATGTGGCAGTCTGCAACTGGGAGCTACATTATGCATGTGCTGGGAACAGCGAGCCAGTGCCACAATGCAATTACAGCTTTAAACCGTGCCCAGTGTGTCTGTTCGGCAGCAGCAGACAGACAGCTCCAAATCATTATTTTTTCTGCTTACTTAGCTTCTGGTGATTAGGTTCGTGTTTTGCAATTGTGGTGACTAAACCAATTAAGGTGCAATTTAAAGAAAGAACTCATAAATACTGTACAAAGGTAGTATTGACGTATCTAAACTTTATTTAAAAAAAAAAAAAAAAAGTGAAAAAAAAAGGAAGGAGACTAGGTTTCCAAACCAAGCAATCCATCTTAGAAGACTCTGCTATGTGCAGTAACTTCTGCAGTATGAATAAATATGCATAATCAAAAAGAGAGCACAGCTCGCTTCTCTCTATTGCTCATTTGATATACCTCTTCATGTCATATCCACTTTCACATAAACAACACAATAATAAAACATCTGCATTGCTAAATAACACTACTGTGTTCTAATTCCTCTGGAATGACATGAATAAGAACATTCTACTCCTGTTTATTAGAATTTATTGATGACATGAGTGTGTAAAGCAGCAGAAGGCATAATTAATCCTGGTACAGCCCCAAGTTACACTTCCAGGCTTGACAAGGTTCACTCTTGGCTTGCATTACTTCCCTTGTTGCACGATAGCATCAGGGACTTTGGCAAGGTACAGATGTCCTGATAAAGGAGTGGCAGGGAGGCAGTTTGCTCCTCAGTTCCAGCTCTTGCAGATGTGAAGGATGTCGTGGTTTAGAGAGGAATGATCATGGAAATTGGAGTGCTTGGTAAAAAAAGAAAATAGGCAGCCCCTTCCTTGAGACAGCAAACAGCACACTAATGAAGCTTACAGATGATGTTCAGTTGGAAGGAGCATTGGGGCCCATCAGGGTAGAGTAATAATAATAGCAGATTTAGAGAAATTAGAAATAAGAGGTGAAAATAACAAAATAAGATCAATCTTGGGGAAGACAATTTGAAACACAAAGGCAGCTGGAAGGAAAAGCTGAAAGCAAGACATAATGTTGAAATAAGTCTAGAGGGGATAATGGATGAAGAAATAAACAGTGTTTGCAATGGGATGTGGCCATGAAAACAATGGCATATTTGGAAATCTAGCCCCTAGTTCAGTTCACCTTATCTGTCCTTCTCTGATGCCACAGAATGTATGAATGCCTTACAGATCCAGACTACACAGTTTAGCTACCAATTCACTGGGGTACTTAAATGCATCCTTAAGTGCTGAAGTCAGTAATTCTGATCCTAAGGGCTTCTTGCCTATCCCTCAAGGCAATGGAAGGCCACCAGGCCTCCCAAGGGTACAGATCTCAGACCCCTGCTAAACCACATTCTTCACTGAGGGTCCACATCCTCTTTAATTTTATATGTGAGAATATGCACTGTGCCCATTGGGCTGGACCTGAGGCATAGAACTGGTGGATGGGAGCATGTAGAACATGTACTTCTATGTGTATCCCACAGGAGGATGAGTACAATGATCCCTTGGGAATATAAAGAGAAAAATCAGTGCTTTCTTCCTTATCTGATAGATTTGAACCCACAGCTCCAGAGAAATATCTCACTAACTGGGTGAAAAAAAGCTCTGGAAAGGAAAGTCCTTAAGTCTCTTTTATCGTTTGTACAAAAGACATCAAGTCCTGAACAGTGCTGTAACAGACAGCCCTCAGACACCAGCCAGTTCAGATATTTTCCACTCATCTTTTCTCCATCTTATTCTCCACAATATTCCTCCTCCCTTCCTGGGTTGGAAGGACCTCTTTATGGCCCAATAATTAGAGGAAAGGAAGCTGGTAACTGCTTCCAAGAGGAATACTTTAACTCTTAAATTCCTGATCAGTCACAGTTCCCTATGATGACTGCTTTTTACTAAAGTGAAAAAGGCCTGCACTGTTTGACTGTGCATAGACCCTTTCTCTACCTTCAGCATTTCCATGTCACTCCCTATTCACTTGGTTTGTACATGAAGCAGAGGCACCAAATTAAGAACTCTGTTGCCTTCATTCAGTGCCTTTTTCAGATGCTGCAGTGCTGAATATTGTGGCATTGAACCATTTTATGGTGCAAGTTGTAAAAGCTGATGTTATTAGTTCTAAGAGCTCCGGCTCATGCCTTTGTCATGAACAAGATGGGAATGGCTGTACAAAGATACTATGTCAGGAAGAAGATATATACTTCTCTATGTATATATACAAGCTAGGGACTGTCACTACTGAAATTGTATGTTCACTTTTGGACATGGGCTATCAAAAAGGTTTTGGAAGACTAGAGGGAATTTGGAAAAAAGCAGAGAGCTAGAGGAATTGAGTTATGACTGACAATTAAAGCAGATCTTAAAGTATATATCTTCTCTAAATTTTGTTTTAAGGACAAGGTAAAATCCCTAGTGTATATCCCCAGGAGATCTATCCAAACACCTTTTCGTTTTCTACCTGTATACCTTCTCTTTTCCTCTCTCTGCGAAGAAGTGCAGAGAACAACTTTCAGCACCTTCAATCAAAGGTACATTTATTTCAAAGACTTGTGTGTTGATTAATATCTGCTTGCCCACAAGTCACTCCATTCATATGGAATTCATGTGGGAGGTTCCATAAATTTAATACAGCTGCTCCCAGATTCTTTCTGTCTCTCATGAAACACTATTCTTTGTTTCCAGGGAACTCATATGAAAACCTGCAGCACCCATCTTTCCTCTTCTTGAAAATAATAATAATAATAATTATTATTATTATATTAAAAAAAAAAAATCAGGATTTTAAAGTACACCACTAGAAGAGTGAGGATGTACCCCCTTTAATGCTGAAATGATAATATCAAGGCTTCCATTCACAGAAATCCAGAGCAATAATTTCAATTTTCACAAAGTATTTTAAGATCTTTTTTTCCTGGAAGCATCTGGATATACTGAGCAGTATTGCTGTTTGGTAAAGAAACTCACCTGTCACGCAATATCAAATTCAGAAATAAATAAATAAATAAATAAATAATCATGCAGATTTTCTCTTTTTTCTTGTGTAAATCCACTGGTGACAATCTCTGTTCTCCTAAATTTGATAGTGCATTTATTTGCAGCATAAGCTCTTGCTTGTTCTATTGTTGCAGCAACTGCTTTTTTGGCAGAATGTTTTTTAAGAGGGATTCCCCTCTTAGCATTAGGAAACATCGATACACAGTGTCCTCACACATGCTGGAGCTCCTGTTATCTACCAGAATGTATTCTGTGGCCTACTGTGTTTGGATTGTCCTCAAAGTTTGTAAGTATTTTGGTATTTTGAGAAATGGAAAACTCACACGTAGCTTTTCAATCAATTCTAATTGCAGATTCTTTCAGATTCTTTCTGAAAGTGAGGAGGCAATGGGTATGTATTATTTTACAAAATCTATTCTTCTGTATGTTTTATTTTGAACTCTAATCTTTAAATTTTATTTGTTTGTTTGTTTGTTTGTTTTCATTTTGTATTTGATGCAGTGCCTACAAAACCTCATCTTTGCTTGAGCTTCTGGCTCTGGCCTTTGGCAAATCTGAAGAATGATGAGAAACAAGCAAATGTCTGTTTAAGAAAAAGTTTCCTGCTTCTCCCCATTCTGAAATCCATAGATCTCACTTTGCATAGCATTTTCATAAACAGAGAAAACTCTTTATAGCAATGAAATAAAATTAAGATACAGTAGTGCCCCGCAGAACACCCATCATACTTTCAAAATAGACCATTCACTTACTGTAAAGGTTATTTCAAGCCAAGAATCCATTTATTTGAATGTATTTCCATTTTAATCAATATCCTTTAGAAATGGCCTCTTTCTTAGGCATGTAAGGTGAATTGATATACTTTTAAGGACATGTATTTCTTTTCTAAATATTCTTATATAGCAAGGACATATATGAGATTGGATTTTCACCCCAGTAGATATGAGTCAATGGCACTTTCTTTATGTCGGTGTAACAAGAAGAGTGCCAGAGGTAAGATTTTCAGAAGAGGAGGTGTTCCTGTAGCACCTAAACATTGTGTTGAAAATCCTTCATCTGTAATCCCAGAAGATCTCTCTGCTAAACTTTGCTTTCCTCTGAAAGCCTGAGACACATTCCACCAAAACTAACTGAAAGATTTCCATTAACTTCAACTGATTTTCAATCAAGGTCTTATCAAGATAAGTACTTTCTTTTAATGTGTGAATAGGATATAATTACCTTTCATTACATTAAATGTAGCAGAAGATGGGCAAGTAGTTTTTTTTTCTGCTTGGGCTTGTACGTCTTTGTAACATTTGCAAAATGCTGACTTATGCACAGAGTTACTCTTGAAACACAATTACTCATATATAAATCTGCATTTGTGTTTAAATGTCACTGGTAACAAGAACGCTGCTGGTAACAAATTTGTTTATCAAACATACATCAGAAAATGGCACATCAAATAACCAAACGTTTAATAAAAGACATGCTCAGCATTTTCACAGACAGCCTGCATCCTGTCCGACAAAACCTGATGTAAAAAGGAATGCTGTCATTAACACCTAAGGATCTGGATTGAGCCCGTAATGGGAAATTCACAGATTTTGCTCCCTTTACACTTCTGAAGTGCAGTTGTTCATCCAGGGACCAGACTGTAAGTCTGTAAAAAGCTTATAGTCTAAAGTTAAGGAAAGTCCATTTTCAAGGGGGTTCGAAGAATATTCCCTTCAAAAAGTGACAGTGATAATGGCTTTATTATTGCTATTTATTTATTTATTTATTTTATCTGAGAGGCATCTGAAATACATTACCATATTTAGATTTAAAGGCGTTTATTAATTTGGTGACAAGGTATGCTGAAGGACGACAGGAATGATCGAAGTTATGGAACGATTCATGCAAAGGTCAGCAAAGAAGACTAGGACTCAGCCTGGGGAAATACGGTGAGGGAAGATGATAGTCTACAGATCTAAAATTGGGGACAACATTGCACAGGTAAGCAGAGAAAGACTTCAGTTTTCTTTCTAACACTGGAGTTGGGAGGTACTAACCTAGGCCAGCAGATAACAGGTGGAAAGTAAACAAGAGCAAGTGAGGCTAAAACTGCTTCAGAGTTGCTTGATCTGCCTAAACTGGAAACTGAATCATAGGTCTAAGTTTGTTTACATTTATAATGAAGGCTGGTGACATCTGAAATGCACTGAGGTATCTGTGATGCCCTTGTGGAACTGGCAGGTGTTCCACAAGACCTAAAGGAAATTTAGTAATCCTCTGGAGTGGCACTGCAGGCCAAAGGCAGATCCTAGAGCATTCCCAATGGTGCTGGAGTTGGGCCCAAAGAACTGAGCTTTGAGATGAATAACTTCTTGTTATATTTCTCAAGATTGAGGGTGTGGTGGAAAAATGCAGGTACACTTTTCTACTTTGTGCCCTTTCTGATTTCTGGGTGCCAAGCCACTTCTATTCAGGCACACTGGGGTAACCATTAAGCCACTTTATAATAAGCACAATGAAGATAGGAAAAAAACAGATCGATGCAGCATGCAAAATCAGAATGATAGGACGGTGAATTTTACTTCCATTTACAGCATTGATGAGATTGATATCAGAACACAACTGAAAATATACCGAAAAATTGTCTTGGATGCAGTCAAAAGCCAGACAAAAATAATAAAATAAAATAAAATAAAAAATAAAATTGGAGAGTTTGGTGGAATGCCTTGCAGTGAAAGATTTAAGCAGCTCATTCTGTCTAGCATATCAAAGATGTATTTTAGTATACCTGAAAGTCAAAACTGAATGATTCAAAATAGTAAAGTCAAAAAGCAATGGCTTTGTTAGGAGGCCTAACCCTCTTCCTTGATCTGACAATGTACTGTAACACAATTACTGTGATTTATTTGTAGGCTAGGACAAAGTTGCATGCCCCCTTTACTAAATTTGAAGAAATGATAATAGTCTGTTTATATATTGATGCATAAGGAATAATAAATATATAATTCTAGGTTTGGAAGAATTGTTGGAAGAATTGCTATTATTTTATTAAACATTCTACTGGGTTAGGGATTGGAGTATTTACAGAAGTTGACAATTTCTGTTTTTTCTCCTGGAGAGATGAAAAGAAAAAAGAAGAAATCTCTCTAACCATGAGCTCATACCCAATAAAAGTGCCACAGTTAACTAGCATCTGCCCAGATTAGCAGATGCATAAAATGAGCTTGTGTATATTTGTGCCTGGCTACTAAAATATTCTTGCTTACTTGGGTATGTGTTGCATTTAAATGCAAATTTCAAATAACAGACACATGATGTAATTGCTATATAAATAGGAAGGTGGTTTACACACAATTATAGTTGTGCTGTTAGAGGTGATCATTAGTTGCTAATATAAGAAGTTATTTGAACATTAACATATTCCTATTCATAGCAGAATTCATTATGTATTTGGCATGTAAGTAATAGCTTCCTTAATAAACTTAGGAGAATAAAGAATCTCTATTTTGTGGATTGCTAAACATGAATGATAATATTAGAGATTATTAAGGTCTGAAATTCTATAAAATTATCCACATTTAGAAAGAATATATTAAAAAAAAAAAAAAGAAAGAAAGAAAGAAAAAAAAAAGACATGATGGTATTTTGATAGTATTTTAATCTATTTCAGATAGATTTTCCACTTGTGTTAGAAACTGATGAAATTAAGCAAGCAGAAATAAGATGGAAAGAATAGAAGAAAGTGTTAAAATTCTGAAGATATGCTGAATGTGTCCTCCCAAAAAGCAAAAGCAATTAATTCCCTATTACATGTGCCTTAAAGGATTATCTATTCATAAATTGACAACTCTGAAAGGACCATCCCATCAAGATGCCAAACCAATCAGCTATGACAGAAGTTTGTATTTAAATACACTGATCCAAAAAGAGGTCTGTCACTCCACCTGTGAATCTGTATAAGGGAAGACTATAAACCTTTTTGTTTCAAGACTACAACAAACTCTGCTCCTATCCTTCCAATGTAACGGTATCCTTCAAATCAACACTTTCTCATCTAATACACTTTCTTTAATTTTTCCAAGTAAAAAAATTAAAATAAATAAATAAATAAATAAAAGAGCAAGGTTATGAAGAAAGCTTGATAAAATACCAAAAAAGCTTTTTTTGCCTGTTGCTCCTAGTAGAAGACCAAGGGCACTTTTACCCTGCAGTTAATTCTCTGTGATTCCTATTGTCGTGACTAAACCAAAACTAAACCCATACATACGCTTCTTTAAATGTAACTTGGAGATGCAAATTATACATACGCATGATATAGTATGCTACACAGTTCTATCCTGAATAACCAACTTCATGGATATTAGCACATTTCCCAAACACTTCTGGAATAATTTATTTGAAACTCTTTTCTTCCTTTCCACTGTGACATAATGAATTAAATATTGTAATATAATTTATTTTCAGCCTTTTCCATTAGAATCTAAATGATTTCAAGCACGGTGGCTAAAATGTAAACATGCTCATTGGGTTAATGCTTAAAAATAACATAATTTAATTATGATTTAACATTCCTAATGTTCAAAACCATACCTTGAATAACTTATTTTAAATTAGAGTTTAAACACTTTTGTTTTCTAGGTCTGTGTTTAGGTCACTTCCATCAATCATTTCTGATGGACTGGGTTTTCCATGATCTACTCTTTTATCATGCTTTTGGTCATCTATAAATTATCTTGGTTATACATAATACATTGTAATTCCACAGATTTTGGAAGCAATACACTCTGATGGCAGCCTAGGTAAGAACATCTGTAGGCATTCACAGTGTCACTTTCTTGAAACAGCTTGGCAAAGAGGACAGCCAAAGAGATGCTAAAAACTTGTTTGCATTGGAAAGTGAATTTAAATTACAATAAAATGTGACCGTAAAGGTCAGCGGCTACTTCTGGAGTAAATCCCCGACTTCCAAGTTAAAAAAGGGCTGATTGGTTTAATTTTCTTTCAAAGTTAGGTTCACTATGCCAAATGAGATATTGCCCTTGCAAAGTGAAACTTCTGTTCATAGCCTCTTCTCTTTAGTATTCTGTCTTTCATAATTTTTTTCTGCAATAAAAAATAAATTCTTTTTATTAATTTTGGTAATTGTTTGCATTAATTCCCTGTAGCTTTCTCAAGATGTATCAAAGGAACTCATCTACCTAATACGGGGAAAATCATGTCTGATTTGGCTATAGAGAAACACAGATTCTGGCCCTACCATCTTGTGTTTCTTTAAACTTTCTGCTTTACAACTGCTGAGGACAAGATTACTTGGCGCTCCACAGCTCTTTCCTACTGCATTGCTAAAATGAAATGTTTCAATATTCTTGAAATGAAACATTCTGACATTATCAAAATGCAAGGAGAAGATTTAAATGATTCATTTGGACTTCTTCCCATAAAGATGTCACTGAAATCAGCACATTTTCACAACATGTTTTGATTTGGGCAAAGCTGCATTTTTTTCTTCCCCCTGGAAAATGATTTCATTAAAAACAAATGACCACCTCTAATTACAACTCACTGAGCCTTTGCTCCAAAAGTCAAAGCCATTAAAACAGCACTTGGTTTGTACTTATGGGGAAACAGATTCTCTCTTACAGGTTGCTATGAAAAAACTCTTTCTTCCTTGCAGAAGGGCTGGTATTTGATGTCCCTGAGAATGCAAGCTGATTTAGTGTCCCTCCATTAACTGGCATCTGCAATTTGTCAAAAAGTTTTCAAGAATTCAATAAACAAGAAGTCAAAAGCAAAAGGCAAAGGGCCCATTCAAACCCTTTGAAGAAAATTGTAATTGACTTCTGAGTTTAGTTTGGAAATGGCAAGGAGCTATAAAGTCATAGCACTGGATTCTGAGCACATATCTGAAAAAGGACCAACTGAGACATCTTCTTTAGAGTCAAGAAAGCCATGTGAGAACAGCCTGTGCCCAAACTAATTAGCCTGAATAAACTGATGAACAGAAAAGATGGATTTTGTGACTTTGTCCATTTTATTAGATTAAATGTGCCTCTTTCCATACTGTGGCACCAAGGCTTGCTATTGTGCTAAACTCACATCAGTACCAAACCTTGCTGCTCAGCCTGCCTTGTGGGAGTGACCCCAGCTCATGCTGTGTCAAAAAAATTATCTCTGAACACTGTTTGTGGGACTGTACCAGGCAAAAATGCACTATTAATATATCAGTGTGGACAGCAGCGCTGCAGTGCCCAGCCCTGTTTAATTTAGAAAAGTAAAGATAGCCAATTAATCTTTCTGTGAGACTGAATGGACTGCACTGATCTCTTCCTGTGTGAACCGTGCCAGCCCCTTTGCAGGTCTTTCACACCAGACCTTGCTGAGAGCATGGTCAACTCTGCCATCCCACTGAACCCATGGGGGTAGGTCCTGGCACATCCCTCATTCATTCTGAACTGGGAGGCTTTTATGCTGCTTTTACATTAGTTTGTCACCATGGTCACATGTCCTTCATTTTCATTTTGGCCCATCTTCCTTTCCATGGCATGTTTTGGTCATGTACTTGGCCAACAAAGACCAAGAAGTGTCAGATCTGGAAGACGACCCACAAGCAAACCAGCATCCACTTTGCAACATTAGCACTGTTTGCAGCTGTCAGCACAAATCCTGCATCTATAGAATCAATAAAAACCTCCCAAGGTGAGAGCTCCCTCTGTCTATGAGTCAGGGATAGCAAGAGAATCATAGAATCATAAAACAGCCTGAGTTGAAAAGGAGCACAATGATCATCCAGTTTCAAACCCCTGCTATGTGCAGGGTTGCCAACCACCAGACCAGGCTGTCCAGAGCCACATCCAGCCTGGCCTTGAATGCCCCCAGGGATGGGGCACCCACAACCTCCTTGGGCAACCTGTCACCATCCTCTGGGTGAAAAACTTCCTCCTGATACCTAACCTAAACCTCCCCTGTCTTAGTTTAAAACCATTCTCCCTTGTCCTATCACTATCCACCCATGTAAACAGCTATCCACCCTCCTGTTTATACCCTCTCTTCAAGTATTGGAAGGCCACAATGAGGTCTCCCCAGAGCCTTCTCTTCTCCAAGCTGAACAATCCCAGTTCCCTCAACCTTCTGTCACAGAAGAGGTGCTCCAGCCCTCTGGAACAGTGATGGGGAGGGGATGAGGTTTTCAGGGCCTCTGTCTGACTTGTGCCTTTCCCATATCCTTTCCACTGTGGCAGGTGCAGCACAAGGCAAGCAGACACTGGTCACTTCTACAGGTTCCCAAGACATGCACTTGTCAATCAGTAATATTATCTCAGTGAGTAAAGCTTTGAATAAGGCACTAATTGCAGCATTTCTGGGGAAGACTAATTAAGTGAGTAGCTTGGATGGGGAAGATGGAGGGGGTGCACATTGGGAAGAGCCTGTGGAGAGGTGGGGAGAAGATCAGCTCTGGGTGGGGGAAAGGGAATGAGCTGGAAAAACAATTGATAGAAGGAACGCTTGTGTGACACGAAGGAAAATTCTGTCAGAGATTAAAACCCATGAAAGATTAAAGATGAGTAAAGAGCTACAGACACTCAGTAATGATCCATTTCAGTGTTTGCAATCTCTGACAGAAGATGTGATTCATCACCCCCCCCACACACACACTTTCTTTCTTTTTTATTTATTTTTTTTTTAAATATGCATGCTCTTTTCTACAAGTTTCCAGGCAAAGAAAGTGTGCTGCACACCCACTCAGTCCCAAACAGCCTGGCATGGGTCTGCTGGTTCTGTCCTGGGACTCCTGCCAGGAACAGCAGACACCACACCTCCATCCTCCTCCTCCCAAGGGGGTGGTAAGCAGGAACTCTTCACTCTCCTTCTGTTCCCCTGTGCTGTGGACTTGGTGATTCATCTCTTGCATACATATGAGAAAATATAAAAATATATGTACCTTTTACTAGGGCAGCTATGCTTTGAGGCGAGGAAGGTTTGATAGATATATGAGAATACATGGGTGTAAATAAGGATTTTGAATAGGTTTTACAAAGAAAACATTTCTAAGCTCATAATTTTGGGTTAAAAAACAACAACAACAACAACAAACGCAAACAGGTTACTATGAAAGATGAATGCAATCAGATGTAGTTCACCTGTCTGAATCTTCAGTGGCCTCATACATCAGCTTCAGTAAGTGGGATCTAGACGTGTCTATGATGACAGACAACCTCAAAAATAACATCAGAAATGTAACTTGTATTAAGCTTTTTCAGTTTAATGAGGCAATGTTACCTGGTCAATACTGTTTCAACCCCTCAGCTCCCCACTGTACTTCTAGAAGTGCCACAAAGTACAAAAAGCAAACTTCTCCATCTCCCTCATCCAAACACATGACTAGTAATCATTTCATAAAATGAACAACAGCAACAGCAAACTTGATGCTTAAGCAGTCAAATAAATACTCAACAGCTTTTCTACTGTCTTATTCAGGCTTATATATAATATAATAACAATTACCGAAGCTGATATGGACTTTCTATCTTCTTGAATCTCACGTAGCAAAATGTAGAGATTCTTGACTCAGAATTTATGTCTGACTTGCCACCAAGTACCGTCACCTCTGTTGGTGAGAAAAGCCTGAATTATCACTCTGGCTATGAACTAGACTACATGACCTCATAGGTCTTTTCTGGCTGTGCTTTCTGAAAGCCTATTAAAGGCCTCTGTCAAAACTCCACTTCTGTGCATGCTGCCAGGAAGGAGGGGGCACTTTGGTTTTGCAGTCAAGGCACAAAACAGGGACATGCAGAATTAAATTTCTATCCTTCCTCCTATCGCAGCTGATATGGGTGTGGATACAGATCAGCAAGAGGAAAAGTAATATTCTTCAAAATGCTTACATTAACTTGGTGAGTTAGACACATCCGCCAAAGTAAATGTAATACTGAGGAAACACAAGGCTGTATTTCTTTTCTGTTGCCTACCTGCTTTCATGCCAAAAGCTAGATAGCCAGCTTATTATTGGTAGGTAACAAAAGACTTTCTTTCACGGAATAATTTGTTTAAGTATTGGCATCCTAGGCTCAGTGTATAAACTGCATCCATATTGTGTTGAATATGTGTGGTAATTTGAAAGATATGAACACAAGGCAGTTCACAGTAACAGCCGTCTCCCTGACTGAGGTATGAAGTCAGTACTGCCTTATTTTGATTCTTAGAGAAATCAATCCTCTTAATTCCTATGTTAAGTCCAACATAAGATTTGAGCAACTAAGTTTTTGCTACAAATAAAAAATGGAATCATTAGAGTTGGAATAGACTCTTAAAGGTCACCTGCTCCAAATCCCTTCCAATGAACAGGGACATCTGCAGCTAGATAAGGTTGTTCAGAGCCCCATCCTGCCTGACCTGGAATGACTCCAGAGATGGGGCATCCACCACGTTTCTGGGCAACCTGTTCCTGTGCCTCACCACCTTGACTGTTCAAAATTCCTCTATATTCAATCTAAATCTCCCCTCTTTTAGTTTGAAATCATTTCTCCTTGTCCTGTTTCAACTGGTCCTGCTAAAGGGTCTGTCCTCTTCCTTCTTACAGCTGCTCTCTATATACTGAAAGATCACTATCACATCTCCCCAGTGCCTTGTCTTCTCCGGGCTGCACAGTGCCATCTTTCTCAGCCTGTCCTTGAATGAGAGGTGTTCTATCTCCTGAACCATTTTTGTGACCGAAGGATTGATAGGATTTATGTTCTTGGTCCTCATTTCTCTCTCATGTCATTATTCACCAATTTGGAGACCTGTCATGAAGATTTCCCCACAAAGATTATTGACCAGAGAGAGTGGGATAGCCAGTCCCAGAGTGAGCCATTCCGTGGACACAGCTAACTCCAATCAGACACCAAAGCTGCACCCCATTTACTGCAGAATTTGAAGGCAATTACATGATCCTCCCGTTTGAGTGATGAGCTTATAGGACACTTATGTGTCTCAGAGAACGATGGGTGAATGAATGAAAAATAAAAATCCAGGAAAGAAGTGCAATCATTTCTCCTTCCTCTATCAGTGTGAAATAAATGGAGAACGGTAAAAGAGTTCTTTTATCTCTAGACAGTAGCAGAGATCATATGATAGCTGGGCTGTCCACCCAGCCTAACTGCGGACTGTGAGCAGTACCCTCAGATGTTTTGGGTACAACTCCACTAGATATATACAGCTGCTTTCTGCTCATAGGCACACTGTAGCCATCTAAATTCAGGTGCAGACATGGATAAATTAATTCTGACTGAGGCCAAATCCCATCCTGTGGGGATGCTTGGCATCCAAGGGAAATTGGCAGTGGAGGAAAGAAGGAATTCTAGATTTAGTCTTCATGGGTTTTAAATTTTCCACAAATTGTGCTTCATATACTTTTTATAATCACATCTCGCATTACTCTGAAAATTGGGCAGGTGTTCCTTCATCCCCAATACATACCTGATGATTTACTTCTGGAGATTTACTGCACGGCAGCAGCCAATACACACCTATATTTCTGAGGACTGTCACATCCGGTGATATACAAGAGTTAAATATTGCCATGTATTATTCTTAGTGGCCTTGAGAAATGTACAGGGGAAATATCAAAATATAGGACAATGTACTGCAAAAATAAACACTTAAAAAGGAAATAAATGTAACTGAAAAACAGCCCCATGCATATGATTACCATTTCAAACAGGGAAAACCTGACCCATTGGATACTCCAGAGAATGCTCCCCTATGGAAAGGTATTCATATATATCAGCATTTGTAAGATCCAGAACAACACCAGGGTCATTTTGTTTAAAATATACTGTGAACTCAGCAGGATACATCTGCTTTATATTAGTCTTGTGGAAATACTATAAAGGGCTTTGGGGGGCTTTTTGTTTTTTTTTGTTTTCACTTGGCGGATAATTGAGGTAAAGCTAAACTTGTGTAAATAAGAAAGCAATTCATGGCAGAAATATCTTAACATCAGAAGATACGAAAAAAAAAAAAAAAGCACCATAGAAAATTAAAAAAAAAAAAAGAAATGAAACAGAAGTCTGAAAATTAAATATGTGCTTTTGAGTAACAATTTATTAAAGTATCTAATGACATTTCAATATTCTCATTATCATTATATTGCAATACTGGGTTTTTGTTTCCATTCTAGCAATACTGAAATTATATTTTAATTCTTAATACAACCTCAGTTCAGATTTCAGATCGACTGATTGCTTTTGGGACGGAGTCAACTCCATTCACCTTGTATTGTCATTAAGGCATGTGTAAAGCCAGCAGCTCCTGTAGATGGTTTAAGCTGATCTGATTTGGTGGCATCTTTGCTGCAATTTGTCATTCTCCTTGCACAGATGCAAATGACAAAGAAAGGGAGAATCAGGCCCTCCATGCTGACAAAGGGCTCTTATCTTCCCAGTGTTTTCGTAGCTGATCATACTGTTTCCTTGTCCTTTCATTTAAGGGTCATCAAGATAAAAATGTTTACTTGAATTCTTTTTTCTCTTTCTTGCTTCCAAGTCCTGGTATACATAATGTTCCTGCTAAGGATGGACTGCAGTCCTCTAACCAGATCTCTCCTTCTCTCATGTTCTGATCTGCTGTTTTGATTTTGCTTAATTATTTAATGAAGACTTGTTAGGTCTTAACATAGAAAACACAGTAAGTGTGTGGGTGAACTTAAACATCATTCTCTCCTAAATTCCTCTTTACGATCGTTTTATGCTCTTGGGGGGATGTCCCCTCATAACTGCCCTGTCCCCAGATTCACAGCCCTAGCTCTGTTCTGAGGCACAATCAAGCAGAAAAGATTAATTCAGACTCTGATATACTTAGTATCAGTGTCTCATACAGTGTGAGATCAGGAGCTGCTACAGTCGTCTGTTTGTTTACTTTCTTTCTCAACTTAAATAAAATGAGATGGGAGAAATGTTCTAAACAGATAGTTCCTGCTTATGTGAGAAATTCACAGGGAATAAAAATAAAAATCTATTTACTTTCAACCACTTGCAATGAATTATGAATAGAGGTGTCACCGATTTGCATAGAGCATGTACATGCAGCTCATTCTTGCTTAATCCTTTTGCTTGAGCTTTTTATTATTTCTTATTATTATAAATTCAAGTGCAGAAGGCAATTTCAGCACCTGAAATATTTAGAGAGGAGACAGATTATATTATTATGGAGAAAACTGATTTTTATCAATTGATTTGGCAAATTCTAGCTCAGACACCTCCAGTTCTTTGATCTCCAATCTTGATTACTGTGACATCCTTCCTACCTTACTCCAAGACATATTTCCATGGTATGAGCCATTCAAATCACAAACAGCAAAGTACAACAATTAGTGTCCTTTAGTTTACAGCAACATTTCTCTTTCTGGTCCTGCCTATTTTATTGCTTGTCAGCCACATCTTTTCCAAGAGTTCATTTCTAGCTTCTTTATAGCCAGGACATCAGAGATACGGAGGAAAAGCACAGTTTGATGGTTGACAGCAAAACATCATTCTTATGAGGATGAAGATTACTTCAAGAGTTTCTCAGGAAAGAAAGCAGCAGAAGGCAAAAACTGAGCTGCAGTAGCATGTCTGGATACCTACAGGAAGAATGAACATCTGCATGGCTTGAGAAGCTGCAAACTGTAAGGGTGCAGTCTGTCTTTCAGATGGATTAGTCCAGGTTTGTTGGGTGAGGGACCTGTATGATTACTGCATAGTGTCTTTGACTGCAGTGATGCCATACATCCCATAAGGAAAGAATACAGAAGAGAATGAGGCAAACAAACAAAGGAAAAAAAAAAAAAAAAAAAGTTTAATAAGAAATGAAGGAAAAAAAATGGGAGCAAAGGAAATGCAGAAAGAGAGGAAGAGTGGTGGGGAACTAAAAATGCAGATGGTGGGATCTGTTAGATGGCTGCAACAGTGGTCTTGAATGAGGCCAAGAGGAGAGACAAGGATGAGAAAAGAGAGCAAACATCAAAACCCTGCAAGTTGACAACCTGCAAGTGGGACAGTTAGGTGTAAGGAGAAATGAAAAGGAAGACACTGATCTACAATAAAAGCCATCTACGCTGGTAAAGTGGAAGCAAAAGAGAAAGAATTAAATGAAGCTAGCAAGACAAAGAAAGAAAACAGACAGAAAAAACACAATTTTGGTTTAGCTCGGGCCAAGAGGAACAGAACTTCAGGCAAGAGGCATGCTCCAGTATTGTAGAGACATGAGCATATGAGAGGCAACTGGGACAAGTGGGCAAGTAGGGCAGATTTCTCTGTCATCTAGTGACACTCTGGAGCACTGCTGGCTCAGAGGAGACTTCTGTTTCTTCATTCATTCCTCCCACTCCAAACCCCCTCTACCTACCCCCTAAAAAAAAAAAAAAAAGAAAAAAAAAAAAGAAAAGAAAAGAAAGAAAGAAAAGAAACCAAGGAAACAAACAAATAAAAAAGACAAGAGGGAGAAATTATGATTGCTAAAGCAGAAAAATGGTTAATGGTATCAAGCAGAGCAAAGCATTGTCACGGCCCAGAGCCTTGGTGTGTAATAAGTATGTGACCCCAATGTCAAAAAGGTTAGGACATTCCCTTCCTATCCAGACAGGTTCCCAAGGGGGAAAAACCATTTTGTCCTCTTTAGAGGATGGTAAGTGAGAAGGATGGGAGAAAGGGAGAGCTGAAGGAGTCAGAAAATAACTGAGGAGTAAATTGATTTACATTTAAATGTTATATTTTTATTACTTTTTCTTTCCCTATTTTTTTTTTTCCTAGTTGGTGTGAAATCTCATCTTTTAAACAAGACAAACCAGGGTAAACTATTTCTATAGTACAAAAATATGATTGACACTCTAAGGTAATACTTTTTAAATTCCTCCAATTAAACAAAGCGAATTTAATTTTAAGTTTAATTAAAAGGAAATTTAATTAGAAAGAAGATTAAATTTTAATTAAATTTCTCCAAAATCCTTATCCTTGCCTTTACTGCTAATATTTCTCTCGGAACCAAATCCCTTTTTAATATTCTTAAATTCTATTCTAGTAAACTTCCCCTTTATATTAAAATTATATCTGCCTGGATGTACTCACTACCAAGAAAAAAAATCATTACCCCTCTTAAAATACTTGAAGAGTACACCTGAGACACATAGCAACTCAAGAGCGACCAGTGGAACATTTGGATATGCTCTGAGTGAGGCATTGCTGAATTAACCCGTGTGCTGCTGAGTGCCCCACAGACGGTCAGGAAAATTATCTTTGTTTGGCAAGATATTCCTTTTCTGCACACAGCTGTCTGCTGCTCATTACAGCCAGTATGCATCAGCTGTACTGCTCAGCATTCCTTATTCTCTGGCACTGCATCCTTTCTTTTCTTCATCGTGTTTTGTTGTTGATGATGTTGTACTTTTTTTTCCCCATCTTCTCCAAACTGCTGGACATGCTTATGTTGGTTGCAGCCCTCATGATGGACTGAGTCACATTTTTCTTTGCAAACTCCATGTTCCCCAGGTATCAGGTCCAGTCTCCAAGGCAGACAAAGCAGTCGGACAGCAATAAGGTTATTGTTATAAGGTACTACAGAGATAGTGTGAGGCTTTGCAAGTCTCTGCTTGTTGGTTCCCACAGGAGGCAGCTGGAGCACTGCCCATGCCCATCTAGTTTGGAACTAGATGATCTTTAAAGTCCTCTCCAACCTACGCCATTCTATAATTCTGTGATTCCAAGAACACTGATACACCCACTCTGCCTGTGTTTCTGAACCTCATAGGACATAGCTCCAATGTCCAAGACAGCGTCATGCGGGGACAGGGAGCTGACCCTGACTGGGCAGGCACAGGATCAGAAGCAACCATAGTAAACCACCAGGCTCTCTCACTTCCATTTTTTTCTTTTTTTAATTGTTTTTTTTTTTTTTTTAAATTTTCTTTTTCATTTATTCATTTTTTCACGGAAAGCACAACTGCATCTGATAGCAAGAACTAGGTGAAAGGAGAGTTTGCTCCAGTGGGAAGGAGACATTCAGGATGGCAGTTGGTGAGACTTTAGAGGATTCAGGGCAGCCCTGGCATCATTTCCCAGCACCCAAGTTAAGTGGGCTGCCACAGCCTCTCTCAGGACCTCTGTCCCCAAGACCTTCCTTCCTCATAAAGAGATAGCTTAAATATATCGTACCATATTCAGATCCACCCATGTTTATTTTAAAATATTGTCATGGTGACAACATTCCTGTCAATGGACACCAGATTGTACAGTATCAGTATTTATTAAGCTCTTCTTATATATAAAATTTAATCTGCAGAACTCATAGATTGTTACACCTGATAGATACCTATTGCTTTGGTATTTCTTCCTTAACAGTAGGCAAGACCAGACAGTTCAGATTAAGATTTAAGAAACTCTGCAATGGACCATTTGTAAAAGTCTGCTCAAAGATAATGTTTTGTCTACAAATCTGTCAACCAGAAAAGTCACATGACCGCTTAGAGAAATAACTGCAAATATTTGCATCCGTGGAACTCACACTTTCATGTATTTTTTATTATTTTCAGACAACAGTCTCCGTGGGGTGCCAATCTGTACTACAGTTCATTCACCATTTGAAGGGCTGCTTCCCTTCAACGTTCCTTAGAATTTGCAGGGCTCCATTTGCTTAGTGAAGGAAGCCAAAGAAGACCTTCCTTTCCTGCTGAAATTAAAGCAGCATTCCCAGAAGCTGCACTGCTTGCAAGGTTAGTCTCAGCAGCCTCACCACCTAACAGACCCATCATAGCCCTGCGTACTGTGCTCTGCATCTACAGAAATTCTCTAGTAACTATCTACCTGCTTTGGTCGCTTCTCTCGTACTTACTGACATTTCTGGGGTCACTTAGGTTTCTCCTGGACAGCAAACTTTTCTATTTATTTATTTATTTTTTTAAAATAATCTTTCTAAGTTTCCTCACTCTGAAATCATCTGTTTTGTCCCTGGTGCCATCTCATTCACCTTCTGCTCTTCATGCTCTCCATGCTTTCCTCCTGCCCACTACAGAAGTCAGCAAGAGCCGACCTCTCTCCTCACCAGCTGTCAGACCTGGCTGAGGCTCCTGAACAATGGAATTATTGTCTTGCAGGGTACTTTTTTTCCTGCCTCTCTTAAAGATAAACATGGACCAAGTGATAAAAAGTCATACGCTGTGAGTCTTCTGTGGCCAATGGCTGGAAAACACACACAGCAAAGACTGACAAATGAAGTGGGCCAAAGCCAATATTTGCCTTATTTTTTCACAGATGCAGCCCGAAAAGTATTATAGGAAAAATCAGATAAGATGGTGATAATATTTTATTTACAGCCATTAAATTGTTAGCATGATGGAGATTTATGTTCTTGTTATTTTATACCATTATTCATTTCCAAAATTTCATTTTTGGGACAACAGAATTTTGTTATTAGCTTCCATTATACTAAGAGCTGCACAGATGAGATCTAACAGACAATCATAAGATGTTAAGTAGGAAAGGAAACGGAGGAAAGGAAACATAATTATCTCTATGTTTAAAATGAGAAACTGAGGCAAAGAGAAAACAGTTTTGGGTACTGACATTTTAAAAATGCTCTCTCTACGTAGTTTGAAAAATTTCACAAAGTTCAACCAGAAAATCTGTGCAAAACCACTAATTTAATTCTTATTCCCTTAGCCCTAGACTGTTACTTCATCAACAAATAATTTCATTAATCTATATGGAATGCAAACTTAAGATATAACACAAAACCAAAGGACACCTGGATTACTGATTTAAATGCTTAGATAAATATTATATTATCCAGGTGATGAAACATGATACATAAACAAAGCAAAACCATACATGAAACTGTAAATAAAAGTCCAAGAGCATTGCGCTTTATCTGTTTCCTTTGATTTAGACTTTTTGAAGTGATATACTCTCTCTGTAGATCTGAATTATTTGCAGGAGAGAGGGGAAACAAGTAGTGCCAGACTGCTTGAAGCCAACGCTTGACCTGATACAGCGTGCCATCTTGCAGTAACAAAAGAGGCATCAGAAGGAGGTTCAAGAAATTTCTTACAAAGGAACTTTCTTCCTTTCCCACAGCAAGGTAAGATCTTCTTATGTCTGGAAGTATAAAGATTTATCTCCCTTCTCTTGCTGATGTTGAAAGAAAACTGTTCTTTACCATTAAGTGTATTCTGCAGACTATCCAGAGAGTAAGGAGCTTTCATCACGTAGACACAAAAATAGAGAGAGTTTTATGGGGTGTGTTTCATTCCCGTTGGGTGCCCACCAGCCATGACTACTGCCCTTTGGGCCACACAATCAACCTCCTCACTCATGAAGATAAATGTCGTATCAGCCCTGCAGTAAGCCATCATCTATTCTTGAGAAACAAAGAGAGTATATAGCATGACCTTCCTTGAAATATTGGATCTATTTACACAGGTTTGCGTGGACCACATTACTTATGAGTCACCAAGGGGAAACTGAGCTCCTTGTAGATAAAGCGATCAGTGCAAACCACTGTAAATAAATCTGAAATTTCTATGAAGGTCGCACTGTGTCTGATTTATACTTCAGCACCCTATGAAATAATGTTGACCAGGTAAGTGGTTTTCAATTATTATTTTTTTATTCACATAAGGAAAAAAAAAAAAAAACTTTTTTTTCTTTTTTTTTTTTCTTTTTTTTTTTTTTTTTTGGTAGCATAAAGGACTAACCTATCTTAAAGTGCATCTGGTTAGAGAGATGACACATGCACAGGAAGTAAGTTATTATTTTCTGGCAAAAGGCTAAATATTCCTGGACCAGATTCTGCCACTCTCACTCACCAGGATGACTGGCACAGACATGCATAACTGTATCAAACCCAGCAGCAGCAACAGATGATCCCTAGAAAGTCTGAAGCTCCTTTTTGCTGATTAATCTATAACTTTGTCTTCATGGAGAATCCCAGTATAGGTCAAGTCTAAGTGAAGGCTTTGTATCAGCAGTTATCATCAGCATAAACTTTTAGTCTTAGAAGATAAGTAACACTCCAGTAACCAAACTACAGGAGTGGATGGCAAGAAACTTGTTTCTGTGATTAATCTGCTTTGTTGCTAATTTCATTTCCTTAAGCATCTTTTGCTTCGCTTCTACAGTAAAACAAGAAAGACTCTGATAGCAGAGAGTAATACATAGGGCAATTATAACATGGATAATAACTGTTTGGACTTTATTTTTTGTTCAGAGGAGTTTTCTGGTTGAATGTTTATTCAGTTGGTTCAGTTCAAAAAATCAGAGCAAAAACCTATGAGCAGATTCTCTAAAAATATTGACAAGATTTCTACTCTCTGTCCAAAATGTCACTGGTAGGAAAAAAAAAAGGAAAAAAAAAAAAGAAAAAAAAATGGTATTTGGTAAGTGAACTTGGTTACATTTGTATTTCTAAGGACACAAGCTGATGTTTTGGCAATCTAATCAGGACAAAATAATAACAACCTATTCTGGAGTGCCTAAAGTAAGCACAGGAGAAAGAGTCCGTAGGGAATCACTGCTAGAAAGCTTGAAGTTGCCTGAACTATTTCTCCTTCTCACAGAAGTAAGTTTTACTTAACACAGTGGCAAGTCAGGATTCAACAAGACTTAGAGGGTCTTCAGAAAGACTAAGCAGTGTGGATGGTGATAGCAGAAGAAATTTGGAACAGGCAAAGAAAATGATGCTCTTTGGAAAGTAAAGAGTTTGAG
Source organism: Alectoris magna (assembly GCA_030625065.1). Classification (NCBI taxonomy): domain Eukaryota; kingdom Metazoa; phylum Chordata; class Aves; order Galliformes; family Phasianidae; genus Alectoris; species Alectoris magna. The sequence goes on from CM060564.1 coordinate 73,033,973, forward strand.
TTACAGAACAACTCTTCCACAAACTCATATTTCAAATTACATATGAACAAGAGCCGCCCTGAGCAAAAGGCAGTCATCTAATGCAACAAAGCACTTTGAGAGCAGCAAAATATCCAAAGTCATCCTGTTTTATTCCCAAATCCCTCAAAACCAGACCTAGCCACTGCAGCAGTGATAATAATGGATCAGCAGTTACCCTCTTAGGGTAGAGTTAGAAGGAGTTAGAACCTCTCAGCAGAACTGATTGTCTAAGTATTCCTGCATATCTAATGTAAATATTTTCCACTGATGATGAATCCAGCCAATATGTTTTTCTCGCTGTACCTGTCCCTGTCTACCTAGGCTGAGCTTGCCTTTTCTCCCATCCAGGCTGCCTATAGAGGTGAACTATGACCACTTCCCACCACAACACTTAGGAAGGAGATGTGGCTATCTGCATTGCTGTGCTTACATCATGTAAGTATGCACAGAAAATAGACAAAAACAAAAACAGAATTGGTATAATGTTTAAGCACACCTGTACCCTTACTTGGAATATTAAATTTGATTCAGTTCAACTTTATAAAGAAATAAAAGGGTGGGCTTCTTAGAATGGAATTTCCATATCTATGGTGTTTCCTCGTGCAGAGAATTAACAATGGATGGAAATTATTTTATTGGGTGTGTTTTGAATCTCCCCTTCAGTGTACAGAGCAATACCCAATCAAACTTTCTGATTTGAAAGGCTATAACTTCACTCCCAGGACGGACAGGTGCTTGTTAATTTTTGTTTTGTTGGCCAGCAGTTTCCATGCTATAATGTTTCTCTCTCATAAACAAGCATAACGGATTCATGAAAGCTGTTTCATTTTTGTTTGTTTGTTTGTTTTATGGTCAAAAAGCCCCGTACTTCCCAGTTCTATTTCTGATTTTTCATTTTCAGGCAAAAGCTCAAAAGCTATCTCCACATGGATACTGCAGTTTAAATATGCCTTCTTTAAAATTTCCTGTAAAATATGCCCAGCTCTGCGACTTTAAACATCTAATAAAATGAGCTAAGTTAGAAATGGGTCTGAGGCACAGCCTATCAGTCCGGATAGATTAAGTTTTCTCTAAACAAGATTGAAATTTTAAAATCAGATTGGTTAATTTAAACCAGACCAGGACCAGCTTTTTGTCATCATCAGCAGTTCTGCCACACCTCAAGACCTTTTATCAAATCTATGCCTCAGCAAATTTAAATGCTAGTTTAACTGCAGTTGCTAGTTAAATGACAGTTAATTACATTCTTGTAGTTCAGATTAATCGCTTTAGCATATGAGTACCTTACACATTGGAGAGAACGTATATGAAATGTCTCTGTAAATGCTGAGTCAGAGCAGAGGGTTTTCCCTCCAACATGAAACCACCTTTCTGTCCTACAAAGGGCAAATATTAATACCCATGAGCTCAGAACTGGGGAGGTGATTCATGTGGGTTAACCACTGCCCTCCTGGGGAAAGGATCACAGAATCACATGAGTGGGGATGGAAGGGACATCTGCAGGTCATCGCATCTCAAGCCCATGCTCAAGCAGTGCCAGGTTGATCACGATCAAGAACTGACACCTGAAACATAGCAATGGAGCCCCCAGAGGAGGTTGCTAAAGCACCATTAGCAAGTTTAACAGGTGTTGGTTTTGGGGTTGGTTTTTGTTTTTGTTGTTGTTGTGTTTTGTTTTGTTTTGTTTTTTTCTCACTACTATTATGCAATTATTATGACAGGTCTTTTCCCAAGTAACCAAACAGAAACAAAACTCACATTTGCCTGTGCAAATGTACAACAAAATGTCAATTTGTGTCCCAGAGAAATGGAACTCTAGAAAGTTTACAGACGTAGTATGTCAAGTGATTGCTGTTTAATTTAAAGTGGGTGCAGTGTCTTTAGAGTAATTGCATTAGAAAACCATCCACACGAAATATTAACTCATATTTTCATTTATTTCATTTGGCAGTTTGTTTTACCTCATTTTCTTGGCCTAGATTTATCAGTAGTCTGCTGACCCTCAAAGACTATTTGAGAAGTGGTACAGTTTTGGCAAGGGCTAAATTCTAGCAGAAGACTCTTTGAAACTCACTGTAAATCTCTCTGTTCTGTTGCTCTACAGACCCTGCTTCACCATCTGCCTTGCGAATTGCATTTTTGTTGCGGTATTTCACAAGTTTTAAAATATGGTTATTACGATCCATAAACTGGCTTTCACTGAGATTATTAATTAAGTCCAAAATATTGAACCGACATGCTTTGTGAAATATAGCTCAAATGTCACTGCACGGCTGCCATTATAACACATCTGCATAATATTAGATTGGAGAGCTGAGAAGCTGTAAGTTTTTTGTTTGTTGCAGGGGGGAGGTTTGTTTTGTTTTCCCTTGTAGCCGTCCAAGAAGTAAAACCTGGAGCCTTAAAGTCAGGTGGATGAGATAAATTGAAACGGATCTTATTGCTCCCAAACACTCTCCTGGAAATAATGGCATCTTGACATTTTATCAGTCACTCATGCGGTCATTCTCAGCGGTATCAGCCAGAGCTTGAAGGATAGAGCCGTAAAGAAAGGATTGTCAGCCATAAACATTCCTCAAAACCATGAAAGCCACAAATGAAAGCTTAAGTAATGGAGGACGGAATACCCTTGATATTTCAACAATTACCTGCAACAACAGGCTTTGTTCAGAGCCCTGGCCATTTTTTCAAAAGCCTTTAGTTGTCATGGCCAGAATAGGATAGGGGAAAAAAAAGAAAAAAAAAGAAAAAAAAAAAAAAAAAAAAAGAAGAAGAAGGAAAAAAAAAAAAAAAAGGAAGGGGGAGAAAGAGAGAAAAAGAGATAAAAATAAAAGGTTCAAAAGCTCCGATGTGAAAGGATAAACTTATGTGCTTGCACATATTAGGAAGTCTATGGAATTTTTTTTAATCAAGACTTATTGCCAGATATTAGAATCATCAGGCTTGTAGTGAGATTCTTTTTTTTTCCTTTTCCTCCAAGATATCATTAGAAAGACATTCATGCTGCTGAGCTGCTACCTCTGCAGCCATTCCTAATGTCAAATTATGGAGGAAAAAAAATGACGGTTGCAAGCACATGGCAATTGAAGGAGCTTTAGTAACGGACAGAAGTGAGCAAGTGGGAAAGCAAAAGTGAATTCAGTTTCATTCCACTTTGGACAAATATGATACTTCTTCGGTGGACAGAAAATTAATAAATAAATAAATAAATAACCTTTGTGTCATTACTTTAGCAATTTAGAGCTCATGGAGACTAAGTAAAATGTTTTGCTTAGTATCCAAGTCAACCCAAACTCTGGAGGCAGCAAACATGAAAGGTTAAATGCTCTAGAAATTGCATTTGTAGAGTTTCTCAACTTAGGAGATTAATAGTTACTCAAAGCAATGGATAAATATTAGCAAAGGACCATTAACAAAGAAAAACACATCAGTGAATCAGAGCTCCCCAGCTTATCAGATCAATTTTAAATAGGTTTATCTTGGACTTTTCTAGCACCTTAATGAGGAACAAATTGGTTTTTTACCCCTTTTTGTTTCCTGAGCTTTTGTTGACTTTTTGATGTTCCCTACATTCAACCATTAAAATAAATGTGTTGGTGGTGTAAGTTTGTTAATTCTATCTTCCCTGCAGGTTCCTGAATACAGTCATTTTATAAAATTTACTTTTATTACTCTGCTTATGGTCACCTAAAGTTTAAGAACAAATGAGTTACTGTTGTTTGGTGATTCCTAGTAAGGCAGAAGAGACCAAATAATGAATTGGAAAAAAAAGAAAAAGAATAGAAGTAGGAGGCCAGCTTTTCTTTCCTCTTTTATTTATGTAGACCACAATAAGAACAGCTAAGACAGTGTGTGTTCACTTGTGTAAGCCTGTGGTCAGAGAGAAAAGAATCATATCCTGTGTTTGCAAACAAGTATTGAATCCAGCCAATTGAACAGGAAAGCTCCATTTTAGCTTTTAAACCTCCAAGAGTGAAAAAAGAGAGAAAGAGATAGGGGGAGGGGGAAGAGCATTCTTTCTTAACTAAGCTCATTTGATTACAGATAGATGTTTGAAGCCATATGAAATGCCCCAGGGCATGCCAACAGCCTCCTCTGCCATCTCAGAAAACTGCAATTACCTGATAAATCCTGGACTATTTTAGACACTTCGATTTGGACAACCAAAGATTGTCTGAAATGATTGAGAGGTGAGTGAAATTGAAATGAACTGGAAATACAAACTTCCCCAAGTCATGTAGACAAGAGCCTCTGGACCACTGACTTAACTTTTGGTACTCAAATGCTTCTATGGAGGACCCTTTTTCCTGGGGTATCTCTGTCTGGTGTTCATAACACTGCCCTGAGAGCTGGCGACTGGCTTTTCTCCCGACCAGCTGGGTAAATTGTAAAGATCCATTACACACCTCCACTTTCATCATCCATATTTGCCATACAAGTTCAGTTTATTTAAACTAAGCTGTCTGCAAAGTGGGAATGCCCTGTTTCATTGTAAAAGTAACATCAGCCTTCTTTGGGTTCTAAGTGCTGAGGTTATAAAATAGCTCCCACAGGCTTTGAATTGTTGGATATTGAGGTGCAGGTGGTCAGTTTGAAAGGGTGCTGGAAACTGTATGCCTTGAAATGCCTGTGAGATGGAAATGTGTTGCTCTCTGAATGTGTGAACTCTTGCAGAAGAATATTCCTTTACCTCCATCAACACTTACACATCTCAGGTCAGGTGAATCATACAGTCCCCTTCTGACTGTAGATCTAATGGATGAGTGACATCTTTCTAGTGTCCTTCATGATCCACTGGTCATACAAACCTGATAGGTTCCTGCAAAAGTCTTGATTCAGGTGAAAAATATGTTTTTTGCTTTTTGTTTGTTTTGTTTTTTTTTTTGTTTGTTTTTTTGTTTTTTTTTGTCAAGAAATTGCTAAGAGACGACATGAGTTTTATGCAGGATTGGAATGTACAAGGTCTAACAGTATAATGTAGGAAACTTTCCATACAAATTGCAGCTGACAAACTGGTGCGATTGCCTTTACATTTTTCTTTACATCGGGATTGCCTGGGTTCTGCAAATAATGATGCTGGCAAGTATAGAAACCTCTTTTGGATTCATATATTCATCCCATTTTCATGACAAAACAGGTGGTTTTTTGTGTGTGTGTATGTGAATACTTCATGCTTTTATAGAGGCAAGAACATCGTTACCATGAGGTTAAATGTTGCAATGTAGGTCTGAACAAGTTGAAATACAGAATAACATTTCTACTTCCTCCAATGAAATATGTATTTTATCTCCTATGAAGACTTGTTTCTTGCTAGTCTCTGTCAGCAGGAGCCATCAACATAATAATGTTTAGCTGACCTGTGAAAGAGCTTCTGGTAACCACCACTCAGGAGCTCCATTAAGACAGAATCATTTAAGCTGATTCCATAACAATGTGAAACTTTTGTAAAATGAGGTTAGAAGGTTGATGCATTTTATATAACCAAATGCAACCATTTTGGGCCTGAACTTGTGAGCTGCTGAATAGTCTCAGCTTCCATTAACAATACAGACATGCTCAGCATGTTAAGAGATTGATAACAATGAAATCTGGAATTTCAGGATAACATTTTAGTTATAGTAATAGCGGTAAAAGCACACAGGAATTTGAAGACATTACTAAAATGAAAGAAACAAAATCCATGCATGTTTATTCATTACTGATGACAGTTTACTGTTAAAACTTTCCCTTGCCTTGCCTTGCCTTGATTTACCTTCCCTCCTCCTCTTAACTGCAGAATGCCTTGTAGACCACATAGTACAGTTAATTGGATTAAAGACAAACTTTTTGACACTGTTCCTTAACAACCATCAAATGTATTTTGTGCCAATAATTACTCAGGCAATTCTAGCTTGTCTTAAGTGCAAAATAATGCACAGTAGGTCTATTGAACATGAATAAAGGGCCAGTATCCCATGGAGATGAATCAGATGAGAAATATAGCTTGGAAAAATTACAGTTTAGTTCCACGTTTTCTAAGGGAGATTTATAATTTAGTCCCATATATAAATGCAGTGAATACTGTTTAAAACCTAGTAGTTGACTCCAAAAGGAGACAAAATCCAGAGCCATTTTCTTCTAATAGCTAAAATCCTTATCATTTGTTTATTCATTTCTGGTTTATCCCTATCTAAAAGATCTTGGTGATATCAGTAATGATCTGAACCAGCAGAGTATCAAACTCTGGAATATGTTCAAGATCTGCTGTTTCTGTTGACTACAGCAGGCCTGGAGAGATTCCACCAGCCACATCAGAGCTAGGGTGCATTCAAAATTAAATTCCGTCAGTGTCACTAGAAAAATCACTTCTAAGAAACAGGTTAAATAATGGTTTGTGGGAAGTTATAGACAATTTCCCAAACAAACTCACTTTCCTCCTGAAAATCCTAGGACTTGAACACACAAATCACTCCTCTTCCTTGGGCTATTTATCATTTTTAGAGGTTATAAATTATACACACCAAGCTCCACTTTTATACATCAGCAACCATAAGAATGCAGTTGCAAAAGAGAACACTTTGAAGGGTATATTCCCCTTCGAAAAAGGAAGAAATGGAATAGTAATGCAATACCCAGGTTTGCAGTAACATTTTCTACTCAGGAATCTCAAACTGGTTAGAAAGGCGCTATTAACCTCATTAAACCCCTGTGAGGCAGGAATCTAGCTATTATCTTCATTACTTTTCATTAAGGGGGACAGGGAAGTATCTTAAGTTTGTATATCTTAAGGGGAAGTTTTCCAAATGTTTCTCACTCTTGCTATTACTGTTCAGCTCCCAACAGTTTTAAGCAGGTTTGGGAACAATGTATTGATTGTTCTGAGTCAAGATAGACTACCTGATTTATAACAAGCTGACAGCAACCCTGAATAGATCAGGGCTCCTAACACTGACCAACTGACTGTTGTTAGCACGGTTAATAAGTTAATTCATAGGATGTAGCCACTGCCTCACAGAAATCATTGTCAGGAATTAACTGATGGAGTTTGGAGGCATTCACTTATTACAGGAAAGTGTACCACAGGTTGGAATTACGAAGTCGCCCTCAACTCCCTGCAAAGGGGAACATTCTGAGTGGAGAGGAGAAATTCACAAACCTAGGTTCAGCAGCACGAAACCTCAGAGATGCTCTACATCTCAGTTTTCCTCCTGGCTAGGTCTCGATGACTTAGCTGACTCCTGGATTGCAATTCATAGCTATCTCCCTCTAGTCACTGAGCAATTACAGTGACCTGGGATACAAATAAGGCCAGATTTAGACTTTCATATTTGTTGTGTAGCTGGAGATGTCTACAGCTGGACTTAGCAGCCTGAGATTTCATTGTGTTCAGCAGTGATTCAGTCAGCACTATATGAAACACTATTCATTCCACCTTAAAGCGGATACTAGTGTTTTCTTAGCTATCTGTGGTATTAATTAACTGATGAAATAGCTTTTAATACTTCGACTGTACTCTGCTGACTGCAACAAACAGATCCACAACACTTACAGAAACATTTATGTCCAGAGGTCTGAATCTTGAGCTGAATCCCAGCCTGCATTGCACTCCTGCAGCCAGGTATCTATTTTTTTCATGTACTGAGATGCCAAAGTTAACAGCCTGAGTCTTGCCCTGTGGCACTTTGGATCTTCAGTCTTCTCTTTACTAGCAGCACTTTTTGCAAAGTTTGCTTAGGCAAACAGGCCTAGGGAGGCACAGCGGATTGCTCAGGGTCATCACCACAGAAACAGAATCCGAATCTCCTTCCATCTTCTGCCCCCAAGTCACTAGGTAGAACTCCTTCTGCTGTGGAAGACATGTTTTTCAACAGAGATAGCTTATTTTCTGGAGAAAATCTCCTTTAACATCTCCCCATGTTCATCTCCAGAGGCTGTTAGCCTCCACTCGAAAATCACTCAGCTCAGCCCTTACACCACACTGGCTCAAGGAGGTCATGCCTTCTCATGACACATTTGTCCTTCAGTTTTGCTGGTTTCTCTCTTTTTAATACCACATGTTGATGGTTATAAAACATTAGGAGATTACAGATATGCTATATTCCCCTAGAAACACACAAACTAATAAGCCATTTCCTAGATACCTGGAGTTAAGTAATATTTACGTTCAGTCAGTACTCAGGAGGAATTTTCCAATTTTTGTTTTACTTCATGAACATTAAGAAGGTCAGCCTCTGTTCGCCCTCATTACAAAGTAAATTTCCTGATAAATGTCAAAACTGCAGCATAAGCAAAATATCTGTTGCTTTACTGCTTTCATCAGTTTGAAGATATTTCTTGTGTTCTGCATATATTGAGGGAGTTTGACAGGTGTTGGGACATGTGGGAGACTGGTTCCCCAAACTCCTGCACTGCCACTGTGTAAAGAACTGTATGTGAAGTGCATCAGAGCATCCCTGAATAGCTAAACAGGCAAGTGAGACAAGAGATGAAAAAGGAAATGTCCACAGAGGTACCTGGACAGAATTATAGGACAGGTTGAGGGAAGAATGAAAAACAAATTTCAAAGCTCTTGTCTTTCTAAGCACATTTTCCACGCATTAAAATAGGAAAATGACTTGTTTATCTAGGCTTGATTGTTTTAGAAAATATCACTAAATAAGAATCTCCCAATCTTTGTTTAATTATACATTTTTTTTGTTCCTGACTTACAGTCATTACTTCAAGTTCTGGCAGTCTGAAACTCCAGCTTCAGGCTGACGTCTGGACTTTCTGACATCAGTATGGCATACAAAACAAAATGAACTAGGAACAGTAAAATCTATTTTCTTTCGCCTTACTGCAGATATATTCACAGAAAACATATGTGTCACCAGTTGATTTTCCCCAGGGAAGTCTACATTATCGTATTGCACTGTGCTCTTAAACAAAAATGAACATGCAGCCTACACACTCTACTTTTTTTCCCCAGCAACTGCCAAATCTATGTAAAACCCTAAAGAGTGTAGGCTTTGCTCTTTGTGAATGTGCTTAGTTAGGATATGAATTCAAATCTGAGCTGTGCTTTGCTTGATCTGGAACTCACTTTGCCAAGAGGATGCAAACGAGAACATGTAAGTGCTGACAGTTCTCCAATGCCATTCCCACAAATCCTCCTCCAGGGACAGATAAATAATGAAACAACACATTGGGAAATAACACTAAACCATCTCAGCCCACAGAAATACGGGATATCTACCAGGCATACATGGGCAAATGCAGAAACACTGAGAACATTTAGAAACACAGACAGGACTATGGGAATCCTCATGCTTGTCTAGGCTAATCGAAGCGTAAATCTGGAGTAAATGGAGCAACAGTGATGCAAACTGTCATAACAGATTGAGAATCAGACTCAGAGCTCCTTCCATCTACCTACACAACAGGAAAAATCTCCATCATCTCTATGTAAAGGAATATTTCTTAATATTTCTCTTTCAAATGCCTACTCTGCCCATTTCAGCAGTGCTGAAATAAAAATTATTCATTGTACATTCTCCATAGTTGACTCTTATTCTGCTAATTCAGTTATGCAACCCTTTACCAAAATGATTCCTCTCTCTCTCTCTCTCTTTTCTTTCTTTCTTCTTTTTTTTTTTTTTTTCTTTTTTTTTTTCCCCTTTCTTTACTGCTATGTAGGCAGCCTTTATGTCCAAGCTGTCAATGAACTGAGTTTGATCAGGCAAATTTTTACTCCCAAGACTGTGCTGCTGAAATAGAATGGCAGAATGTGCTCTCAGCTAAGTGCATTAAGTAAAACAGCATAGCAGCATGCAGCATTTTAGAGCTGTAGCCGACAATTTCCCCTCCTTCCCAGAACTTATCAGGGAGATCTATTAACATCCTGCAAGCGCAAGATCTTTCCATTCAGTCACCATTTCCTTTCCTATACACTACTAACATACTATTAACCATTTTGATCACTACTGAGTGTTGTGCTAAAATGATTTAAAACAGCCTTTCTGATTGTATTTTCTTAAAGATCTCTTTGAGGTTTGTAATGAGTATGAGAACATAAATATTTTTTTTTATTTAGAAGGATGAAACACTCTGGAGAAGGACCACAGGCCATTACAGACCCACATACAATCTTTTTTACTTCTCAGACACATTAGGGTCCCAAAGATAGTGGATTCAATATTTGTTTTTGGCAGAAATGACTTTAGTTTACTCTGAGCATAAGAGAAGTGCAGAATTTACAATTTTATATTTTAGTTTAAGCCACATGTAGTTCTCCTTTCTCCATTCAAGAGTGTACTCCTGACTCTACTCTCTCAGGCAGTGAAATTAAGCACTGGCTCTGAGATGACAGCATCAGTGACCCAATTTTCTTTTATTGACGTTAGGTATAACAGACCTTATGTTGTCACTAAGTATCTTTCTTTTCTTTTCCTTTCTTTTCTTTTTTTTTTCTCCTTTTTTTTTGCTTTTTTTTTTTTTTTCTTTTCTTTTTTTTCTCATTCAAAATGGCTGGGGAGAAAACTGCGGGCTCTTTTTTACTAATATGAAACCCAGTGTTCTTTGGGAGGAGTTTTCAGATTTTCATGCAATACAGAAGTGTCCCGCTCGGATCCACCTTTAACAAGAGGCAAGAAAAAGCCTTTAACCAGTTCCAAAGGGAAATACTTTTCATATAGCAGCTCTTCAGTTTTCATATGGCTCTTGCTCATTGTGCTTTGATCCTATTGACGCTGAATGCTCTCTTGCTATACCTCAGTGTGATATAATGGAAGGAACGCCATGTGGTAGTCTGCAGAAAAGTCGATTAAACTAGCAGACATAAAACTGCAAACAGCTTTTACGCGTCACTAATGGACTGGGACCGCTTGGCTTTTATGATAGCTCAGAAAACCTTACACACCTGAGGTGCTGTAAAAATGAGTAACAGTTAAAAACAGGAAGAAATGTAAAGGATGAGGGGCAAAGTTAGATGGCTTTTGGCATTAGCTGTTCAACAATGCCAGACCATGATCTGTTTACAGGTACAAACAAAATGATCTCTCCATCTCATGGGAGGCTGTCATTGTCCCAGATATACACTGGAAACTTGGTGATCAAAAATTTTACTGTTAACAAAGTCCCTTTCCATCTGTTAAAAGGAGGGAATGGCTTTGGTCAATAGGGATACTTAAATTGTAGGTTCAGTATTTGGCTAACTAAGGATGTGATTTGGCACTTTCCTTTGAGTTAGCAGAAATACTACTCATTAAATATTTCCCCATATTGTGTTTTGCTTTGGTTAGTGCAGTCTGCCTTTTGTTTTCAAAAGAATTAGTCTCTCAAGGCTTTTTCTATCACCACTGTGTTGCCATGTGCAAGTCCTTCACAGTGCCGTCTTCCCCTTTAGGGCCCAGGACTTGAGAAGTCAAAAGTTCTGCAAAGTCCTTTCTCCTGTCCTCAAGTTTCAGACATATGAGTTAGCTCACCAAGACAAGCTTAACAAAGCAGTATCAGAAAAATGACAAATTTCAGTAAATAATGCTGAATACTACATCTGACATGCCTGAAAAAAAAAAAAAAAAATCACTTGATCATTAAACAACAGAAAATGCTGTTTAAATAAGCAGAGAGAAGAGAGAACAAATCAGCAATTTAAGATTAGCATGGTCTCAACAGTTCAGGAAGATGATGGCCAAAAGCTGAGATGCTGTGTGTGTCATACACCTTTAAAAGATTCTGTCCCAAAGCAAAACTCAAGTCAGGTCTGACACTTGACTCATACCAACAGGGAAGACAAAGAAATCTCCCATGCTGGCTCAACTAGGCAGCAGACAGCAGGGTATTTTATGGCAAAATCTTTTGACAATCATAAATTTTCATGCTCTGTACCTGGATACCACGGTGAATGGCGATAGATTAGATCCATTTGTCATTCCTCTCTGAGTTGCCGTGTTAAAGAAACGTGACACTTAGCAGTCTTGTCATGAAAAAAATAAAAAGCTCTGTGATGTCTTATTAATATTCCTGCTTGTAGTTGGAGGAAAAAAGTTAACTTGCTGATAGTGTAGCTCAATTAAGTGGAAAACATACATCCTAAAGAAATCTCGACCTTAATTGCATAGCTTTGACCTAAAATGAATTGGATTTGATTTTAACTGGCTGGGCACAAAAATATATATTCTATTATTTTTTATCTTGCTGTGTTAATTAATGTAAGAAATGTTTCATGCCAAGTTAGTTTTGCCTGTAGTGTCCTCAGATTAAAGGGAAATAGAAATAGCGTCTCTGTCAGAATGGTTGCGCAGTGCTCTTATCCCCTGAAGGAAACCCAAGTCTTGCTGACTAAGAAGACTTCAGCTTTTGATCATGAGTTATTGGATATCGACCCGTCATTCAGTCAGGGTTTCAGACTGACTGTCCTGAACTGAAAGGGTTGGAATCAGATCATATCCAGAGGGAACAGCTCTCCCAGCAAAACTTCCCTCACATCTAAATCAAGCCTACAAATAGCAATTCGTGTTTGTCAGACATTCATCAAACGCGGCATGCTTCATGGAGCCAGGCCACAAAAACACGGGAACCTGTCATAATAACCTCATGGAAGACAGTAGACAATTCTGATGCTGTATGACAACCCAGGTAGCAGATATCACGTTTCCTGAAATGAATATAAACTTTGATCTCATAGAAAGTGAATTTGTCATTCATAAATTGGGAAAAATGAATAAACAAATAAATAAATAATAATAAGAAGAAGAAGACTATCTGATCCAATTAAAATGTACCTTGATTACTGTCAGGCCGTGAAAATGCTAACACGCAGGTATGTGCCTAGGGGTGTTGCAGGAAGCAGCAGGCCCCATCACTGGAAACTATTTCTCTCTCCAAACCTACAACCAGACACTGTTGATCACAGCAAAAGAGTTCTCTGAAACTAGTTATCTCAGTTTATCCTACTGTTACTGTTACTGTTACAGCACTACTGTTTTGGGCGATGATAATCACTTTTTTTGTTGTTGCTGTTATTTTGCAGTGCAGCCAACTCTGATTTAGACATTACAGAAAAAGCAGTGCACTATCACCCTGAACCACTGATCCTCCTGCAATAAACAGCAGTCTGCAGGACTGAGGCTATGTAAGGACAGATGCAAAGACATCACAGTGGACACGATATGATAAGGAAGAAGAGACAGTGTTTATTGAAGACTAGCTTGCTTCACAAGTACAGCAGGACTGCTTCCACATGTGGCATGATTTTGAGGTGTAGATGAAATGATCAGTGAAAGAAAAGAATGGCAAGCCAGAACTCTTCATACAGTAGATGTTTTTAATAGGACTGACTCATTTTCAAAACTGGGGAATGTCTCTGGAGAAAATTATTTGTCCTCATAATGATTCACCCTCAAAATTTTCCCTTTATGAAGTGGACACATTTTCTTCCTCTATTGCTTTTTCATATCCTTTTCCTTCTATCTATCATCCTACCACTTTCCAGTTTGTTCAGTAGAGGAAAGCAGAAATAAAATCAGGTAAATGAAATTACAGCCAAATATATATATATTTTTTTAAATAACACCATGACAAAACAATCTCACATAAATAAAAAGTAAATAAAATACCGCATTGATATAGTAAAAAAAAAAAAAAAAAAATGTAATGAAAATAAAACTTTGTTTGTTTGTTTGTTTGTTTTTAAGGTCATTTATTTCCTTGTCCTAAAAAAAAGAAAGATGGATGGTTTCAGTTGGCTGGTAAATTTGTGGTGTTTTTTTTTGTTTTGTTTTTGTCTTTGTTTTTTTTTTAATTGTTGTTGTTGTTGTTGTTTTAATTAAAGCTTGTTTTTCTATATACACTCGTGTCAGCTTGATTGTATGTTAGGAGGAAAAAACAAATAAGGATCAAAGTACAGATGAGTGCATTGCTGAGGTAAAAATACAACCAGCGAGGCCTCCTAGTGAGTGGTTCAGGTGACAAGTTGAGTCTGGCAGTTACATGTATATGGACGAGTCAGTACTAAAGACATATAAAATTATACCTATACATTTATCTATACATTTAGATACCTGATGGGCCCTGTTGGATTCTAGATAGATTGTATCCCCTTAAGAAAAACGCCATTGATTTTTCTTGTATCAATTCAAAGAAAAGAATACTGGCATATCTTGTGCATCATTTGGAAAATTCTATTAAATCCATTGACAGAGTTACAGATATGCAATATGAAATTTCTTTGACCAGTTTATCTAATGCATTGATATCTTTTAGATCAGTAGGTGAAGTGATGCTGAATACCAGGCAAATATTCAAATAGACTGGTCAGAAGGAACAAAAAAACTCAGCATTCTCCAGAAGAAATCCTCACTGTTCAACTGTTTTATGTTCTTTAGTACAATAGTTAGTTGATATAGCAGGTAACAGATTACAGATGATTTTTTTTTATTTTTATTATTATTATTATTATTATTATTTTAAGTAAAATGATAGATGCCAGTAGTTGCTGATAGAAATTTTTGCCCTTCTGTATTACTGTGACAGATGTTTTATTGACATCCTGTGCCTGAACTGTCTGTTCGGAGACTGCCAACCCATCTAGTTCAAGTACACCTCTCACTATGTGAGCTAGAACTCACAAACCTCCCAAAACTGCAAGTCATCTTGGAAAAATCTCCACACAGAACTTCATACATCCTTCTTCTTAACACAAGACATAAGACATCTACTATACCACAACAAAAAATGAACAAAAAAGAGCCCTGGATTATTGACAATCTGCAGCTGGAATGAGGTGCCGTATGATTAATGCCCTGTGGGGAGGATGCTGTAAACAAAACATTATTTTGTATTGCAAATAAATGGGTCTGCTAAGTACTGTGTAAATCCCCTCAGGTACCAATGGTCCGTAGCTCTGACAAAAATGCATTTGCGGAGCACTTAGTGTCAAGAAATTCCATCTCCTGATGCCAAAGGGTTGAGTTTCTCCAAATCAGAGGATAAACTCATTAAAATGGGCCATTACTGGAGGATGAAGAAGCCCCAAGACTCCCTCCCCATTTCTTTGTAGGGTTAGCAGGAAGAACCAAAAAGTATAATACAGGTTTGAGTGAACATAAAACAATTGTAAACTCCATAAGGAGTGAAGATTCAAAAGTAAATAGAATACTGAAAGTCAGCAGAGGCAAAAGTTAACTTAATATAAAATACTTGACCCTTAGGTAAGGCATTAAAATGCTGTTTTGGCAGCCAGAACTGATAGCAGACTTGCTGAAAGGGTATTGGCTTCAGAAAGAAGACAAATACAATCCTAATCCCCTTTTTTTCTGCCACAGGCTGAAGATGAGTGAAACCCAAGGGAAAAATTCTTATTACAACGAATAGGTGCAAGTCCAGAGGAAAAATTAAGTCAACTTGACAATTTACAAATTTCCTTTCAAGCATGAAAGGTGGATGAAAACAGAAGGTTACTTTTAAATCCAAACCACGGTATTTTGTATTTGTTAATATCACTGAGAAAGAATAAGGGACACAGGAAAATTGTTCACAGTGAACCCAAGCTTCATCTCACTGGAATGAAGCCAAGATAAAATAACCTTTGTCAGACAAGCAATATTAGAAAATCTAATACAAGGAAAAGACATCCTTCCTTCTTCCCATCAGGGGCAGTGAGCCCTGGCAGTTGAAATTTAGGCACAGCTTCCTATGTGAAGATGCAAACCGAGGTAAAATCTGCTTATCCCCGACTTTGCTAGGATGAGGAATATGCATCACAATGTTCCTAGGAAAAGCAATATTCCTTTCCTGTTTGCTTCATGTTTCTCTTGATTTATTCACCTGCAGACAAAAGAGGATTCAGTATAATCAACATTTGCCATCAGCATACCTATAGTATTCCACAAATAGTGGAACAGAGCTTTATGGAAAATACCTGTGCTATCAGAAGGGCATGTGCTTAACTCTTATGGACCCTTAACATATACGTTAAAATGCTCAGGCATACCAGGATCACAAATCTTAAGCCCTGACAGTGCTAAATATTTCTTTGGTAGGTGGAAGAATTGCAATCCATGCTGTGTTACAGTGAAGTGTTCGTACAGATCAAATTATATCCTGCCCACAACATTAAGTCAGATACTCTCTGATGTTGAGTCTTGGGCTCAAGTACTCCATCTCTCCTCTGACATCAAGCAAACTGCACTGTTACTCTTTATTTTAGGGGTGGAAAATAACTCCATCTCCAGAAGCAGTGCAGTTCGTATTTATGGCAAGACACGC
The DNA here is from genome assembly GCA_030625065.1 of Alectoris magna. Taxonomy (NCBI): domain Eukaryota; kingdom Metazoa; phylum Chordata; class Aves; order Galliformes; family Phasianidae; genus Alectoris; species Alectoris magna. Next base: position 73,050,218 of record CM060564.1, read on the forward strand.
ATGATAATATCTGTGAGGATTATACCTGGAGTAAAAATAGCTACTTTGGGGTGAAATGCAAACTAGTTGAGATTGAATCCATTCTTGGTGTTTTGAAAAGAATTTGCTTGACTTTTTTTCATTTTTTCTTTTTTTTTTTTCCCCATTGTGGAGCCAGATGTGTCTTCCTCTCATGTGAGTATATCAAAGCAGACCACTATGTTCAAGAAGCTGCTTGAGCTCTAAGCACATGTAGTTGCTATGAAAGCATACCTTACAATGAGAAAAGATCTGATACTTAGAAGCAGAGAAATGCTGGAGGAAAAGAAACTACATCTTAGGGACTAGAAGAAGCAGTTTTGCCCTTCCCTTTCAGACCAAAGTGGAGCTGAAGTGAGGTGGCAGATAAGATGAGAGAATTTGTCCAGAAATCTGCTTTGCTGCTTCTCACAGAGGTCACCTAGGTGGAGAAATACAGCTATTCCTAGGGGCAGCCAGTGAACTTAAAGCTGAAACTGTGGAGAGTTTAGCAGAGATAATTGCCTGGAGGAGAGAACATCAATTAAAATTCTGAAATGGAAAACATCACGGAGGCTCATAAACAGACAACATTTAAATGTCTCTGTCAGCAGATACGCTGGATTATCATTTGCTACCTCAGATAGCAAAAGGATGACCAGCCAATAAATAAAACAAAAATATCACGCCCAACCACAACAAAATGACACTGGAAATTTCCACACCATCAGAGGAGTCCATCTGGTGGCATATTTTTATGTTTTTCCTCCACAACTTATAGCTGATTTATAGTCAAACACGATATATGTGTACCTTAGCTAGCTTGATGGGGTCTAGTGTTACATAGCTAATGTTAATTATTTAATTGCTACCACAAATTGCATTGTAATGCTATTTATATACAGGATCAGGACCTAAGCTGCTACCTCATGCAAACTTTCTCCAAATCCAAAATTATTCTTTTTGAAATACTGTTCTTCTTTGGCAGTACCTAATTAGAGAATTGCTTGGTGGAGAGATCTATATGAATATCCATATGAATATATAAATAGTCATATAAATAAACATATAAATATCTACCAATGAATATATAAATATCTTTACATAGATATTTGAATAAGTATTAAAATACACTCAGCAACGTCAATAAAATTATAACTAGGATGCGGAACACAATTTCAGTTAGTTTGCGGGGGGTTTTTTTGTGGATTTGTCATCACAGATTCATCCTCTGTAATTTTATGTACTTAGTTGACGACTGTAAGTTATGACTTTGTCACCCTTGAACTTCTCATATCCCAGAGAGAAACAACAAAAAAAGGAAATTTGAAAAGGTTATCCTTTTTTTGGTTTGAAACATCCTCTAGGTGACTGTTTTATTAACTGCCAAAGCAGCCAGTGTACTTCTCACTTAGCAAGTTTGCTAAGAAGCCAAATACTGAATGGAATTTGGTCTCTAGCTCCAAATTCCATGATCATCTGCATAAAGTAATGCCTATCTTTAACCGGTACAGATAAGAAAGATGTCGGAAGTCAGTGAATTTGGCCTGATTTGTATGATGGTTGGCGTAATCTTGGGACAGGCATCTCCAACTGATGACATCAGTGCTCATGGTTTCAGCCTAATGTAATTAGTCAGGTTTCAGTGTTAAAACTTTTCAACACATGAAGTTACATGAGATGTTCCTCTCCATCCTCTTTACAGCATATGAGTATTTCCTTTCATCTGGGTGAGTCTCAGATTTCCTCACAAAACCATCTTTTAAAACTCCATCAAAGCTAGAATGAAACACAGGAAGTTTTTAAGAATTGCTAACAAATGTTCAGCTCAGGACAGAAAATGATTTAAGTCTGAGCTAGACACCTAGGCTCCATCATAGATAATAAAAAGTAGTAAACATCTTCAGAGGGCAATTAATTCTTTAGTGCAGTCTTGCTTTTGGTAAAGTGAAAGTCATTTTGATGTTGATACGAAATGTATGACTGTCTTTAAGGAGTGATAAATATAAGAAGTATTGTGAGACAAAAAGAGTGAAGGCAATAGTACAGCTGCTAAACATCTGAACAAAGAACGCAGAAGTTGGACTTTATCTTATCCAACTTTATCCACTTTTAAAAAAATATTATCAGGTCCAAATTAATCATTTAGGCTCTCTTCTACCTGATGAGACAGCATGATCAGAGAATGCTCTATGTCTAGTATCCTATAATGCAAATGCAAATGCAGACAAAAATGACTATGAGGTGTTTCCATCAACTTCAGCTGAAAAAAAATAATGACTCATTATTAGATGCCTTACTTACAGACAACTTAAGAGAGGCGAGATGAATCCTGTACCATTTATCTCATATTTAGTCATATTTGCTTCATTTAAAAGTTGAGGTGGGAAGTGGACACAGTCCTTCAAAAATCCTTCCACTTCATAGCCTCAGAGAACTTAAGACCTATAAAGATTTTTTAGCTCAGTCTAACCACTTGGTTATCATTAGCTATTTATGGACAAACAACTATCATTGTACTAAGCCCAGTCACTAGGATTTGGCTAAAACATTGTCTTTGGATACATTTACATTTACATTTACATATTAAATTGAAGACATCAAATGAGAGAAAATTCCCCACATCTCCACATTCTACTACGAGAATTAATTCCCATCTCTATTGTAAGTGCACACCTTTTCTCTCGCATGAATTTGTCTGGCTTCCAGCCACTTGTTCGTGTTAAAACTATCTTCAAGATTCAAGATCCTTCTATTCCCCAGCATGTTTCCCTTCAGAGGCACCATGCACATGGTCACAAAGGAAAAATATAACAGAGCAAGGAACCAAACCTTAGCCTTCAAAATCTCATGCTAATGCGCAGAACATCAGCTCATCCTTGCTGCTGACACCCCTTTGGAGGATGGGTATGGACAATGGTTATTAATCCACAATTCAGAGTGGTTTCTATCAGTGCAACAGAGAGCGGATAGTGTTACTTGTACCTCTTCTTGTCACACGCAGACCAGTGAGTTGCAGCTGGAGGGCAACAGAAGAGACCTAGTTTTACAGGACATGGCTTGTTGAGGAACTCAGCTCTGGACACTGGCCTCTCATGAAGCAGATTGTTTTCTACAGTTCTGCTTCAACCTTTTGCTAAGGTAATAGCAAAGCTTTCGATTGCTCCCTGTCGTTCACAGGCATGATGATGCTACCTGTAATACTGCAAGAACTAGGTGTCCATGATCCCAGTATATTTCCTCCTCCAGGAAGGGCACCAGGCACTGGGCTGTGACCTGCAGCCCCTCTCCAACAGCTGGTGTGGAGCCCTCACCTGCCTCACTCCCACCGGTCCCCCAGCAGCAGGCTTGGGAGCACACACGGCTGGGGCACAGGACTGGGGGAGAAGGCCATTCTCAGTTCTCACCAGGACCTTCTCTCCTTCAGGCTGAACAGCTCCAGCTCTATCAGCCTGTCCTTGTAGGGGACATTTTTTTCATTTTTGTTGCCTTCCTCTGGGCACACTCCAATGGATTCATGTCTCTCCTGTACTGATGACTCCACATCTGGACACTGTAATCCAGGTGAGGTCTCACAGAGCAGAGTTGAGGGGCAGGATCACCTCCCTCGCCCTGCCGGTCACCCTTCTTTTGATGCAGCCCAGGATACAGTCGGCTTTCTGGGCTGCGAGGGCACATTGCTGGCTTATGTTCAACTTACCGTCCACTAGTATCCCCAGGTTCTTTTCAGTGAGGCTCTGTTCCATCCTTACATCCCCAGCTTGTACTGATAGCAGTGCTTGCCACAACCCAGGTGCAAGACGTTACACTTAGATCTGTTGAACCTCATAAGACTCTCCTGGGCCCACTGATTGAGTCTGTCTAGGTCCCTCTGGATGGTATCCTGTCCCTCAAGTGTGTTGAGCACATCCCAAACCTTGGTGTCATCTGCAAACTTGCTGTGGATGCTCTTGATCCCACTGTCAGTGTCACTGGTAAAGAATACTGGTCAAAGTACTGACTCCCGAGGGATACTGTCAGTGATTTCCATCCAGACATTGACCCACTGACCACTACTCTCTGGGTGTGATCTTGCAGCCTATTCCTCATCCACTGAACAAGCCACCCATCAAATCCATATATTTCCAATTTGGAGAGAAAGATGTTATGGGGGACAGTGTCAAAGGTCTTACTGAAGTCCAAAGGGATGATATCAGTGATTCTTCCCTTGTTCATTGATGCAGTTATGCACTCATAAAAAGCAAGAAGGTTGGTCAGGAAGGACCTGCTCTTGGTAAAACCATGCTGGTTATCCCATATCATCTCCCTCTCTTCCATGTGCCGTAGCATAGCTTGCAGGAAGATCTGTTCCATGATCTTTCCACGCACAGAGGTGAGGTTCACAGGTCTGTAGTTCCCTGAGTTATTCTTTCCACTTTTCTTAAAAATGAATGCGATATTGCCTTTTTTTCCCAATCACTAGGGAATTCACCTGACTGCTATGGCTTTTTAATTGTCATCAAAAGTGTCTTGGTGACTACGCCAGCCAATTCCCTCAGGACTCTAGGATGCGTCTCATCAGGACCCACAGACTTACAGACGTTCAGGTTCCCCACAAGGTCACAAACTTGATCTTCACTTACAGCAGGAGAAGCTTTGCTCCCTGAGTTCCCACTTTCTGAACCGTCTGTTCAAGGGCTGTATGTATAGCAGTCACTAGTGAAGATTGAGACAAAAAAAAAGTTGTCGAATACCTCAGCCTTCTCTTTGTTTGCTGTTACTGGCCACACTTTCTTGTCATTGCTGGGCTTTTTGTTTGGTTCTTTGTTTGTTTGTTTGCCAGGTCTGTGTCTCAGCATTTTGCTTATTATTGCCTGGAAAAGGTTGCCCAGTGATGCAACGTTGCCTGGAGATGCCGTGAATGTCCCATCCCTGAAGGTGCTCAAGGCCAGGTTGAATGGGGGCCCTGGGCAAGATAGTCTCATGGTTAACTGTCCTGCCCGTGGCAGATGGGATCAAAACTAGATGGCACTTAAGGTACCTTCCAACCCAAGCCACTCTGCAATTCTGTGATTCTATGAGTCTGTGATTTTATGATTCTACAATTCTACAATTTTACGATTTAATGATTAGATGATTCTTTTCTTATTATCCTGATTCATAAATCTTTGATCATACAGCCTTGCTTGAATCAACGTTTTCACATTTTGTCTCTTTTCTTACCAATTTGTTCAGCTGACTATGTTTATATCCCATCATTGTCTCTGAGTTTTTAAATCCTCTGTCTGTAACTCTGATTGAATAAACATGCCTGCAATCTCACACGCTCATCAGCTAGTGTTACTGATCAGACTTGGTTTCTGCCTCAACTAGCGTTACTGATCAGACTTGGTTTCTGCCTCTGCCTTCCTTTCTTATTCTCTCCTGTTGTTGTGGCGAGGGTCCTTGCCCAGATACCCTAAAAAGGAGCAGACACTTTTCTTTTACATGCCCTTACAGCCAAGAGACATGATAAAATGATAGCATTTGTAAATTTGATGGAAAGTAGCAAATTTCACGTACAAGAAAGCACCTTCCCCCTCCCTGGAACTTCACCTTGCGGTTGTGAACTGAAGCTCTGCTCTCTGTCTGCTGCAGCCCCACATAAAATGAAAATTGTTTCTCATAAATTACTTTGGAAGTGCACATTGCATGTTAATTGTAAAATAAACAGTTTAAATTCATTTCATTGAGCACAACATCAGAAAGAAAATGAGCCAACTGCAGTAGATTATTTTTGTTGGATAGGTTTCAATCATCTTTACTGATGCCCTTCATTCTTCTCCTGATTACCATCACTAAAAACCCCCATAGCAAATTTCATCTGAGTATCTAAAAATAGAGATATTTATAACTTGTCTGTTTTTGTCTCTCATCTCTCCTCCCCCTTTCCTCTTTGCATTTCTGATCAGACTTATTTCAGACCCTGGTGAAATATGTAAAGCATCCATACAAGGACTATGTATGGAGGAGAATCTGGGGGCTTCACCACCTTTTTTTAAAAAATATCTGTACTATAGTTGGTCAAAGGAGTAGTCACGGTCATCTCATGACAATTTCCACCTCAGCTACTTGTGTGAACACTATCATCCTGACTTAGCCAGGTTAGCAAAGTTTCCTTAATCAGTCTAGCTAAAATAACCTCCTTCTTTTTCTCTAAGGTGAAGTAGAAGTGTCCATCCAGCAGGCCAGCAAGGGCAGAAGTGAATAGAAAGGGCTGTAACAGTAACTTCCTCGGTGGGAGGCAATAAAGTCACCAACATTGTGTGATCTAGGCCTTAGTCCTCATATGGAAGAGAAGCGGCGTAGTTCTACTGCTGGGGAGCCAGCTGAAAAGATGGCTACAAAACCAGCAAGTTTCGTAAATCTCAAAAAAGATGAGTTGAATGTCACCCTTCTGACTTTCTCCTTGACCTCTGAGTTGACGTCTTAAAAATTAAACAACTAACACTGAAGGCAGGAGTCTACATGCTGGGCCTACACAGTCATTTCTTTGGTCGTAAGTAAGTACTACCTCTAAGCAAAAGGTAACTTCAAACGTAGCCCAGGCCTGTTTAAAATTCAGCTCATGTTCAACAAAACTATGAATCTCAGAGAACCTTATGCGAACTTGGCTCATTTTTAGGGTTTGAACAGTCCAGTTCAGGTCAAAATGCATTTAAAGTAAATATGCGCACATTTGTTTTTTATTTTATTTTATTTATTTATTTATTTTCCCAGAGGAGCCTGGGCAACAACTGAAAGCCTTGGGAAAAGTTCCCCTGCATTGGAAAATAGCTAATGCATCAAGTTATGGTTTCTTAATGGCATTCAATTAACACATCACCGTTGTTAGTTGATTAAAAATTAACTGTGAATACACATTTAACATTTAGTACTTACAAATGTTCCTTGATTTATTAAAATTGTCAGGAGTTAAGGAGTCTTGGGATAAGCAAGGAATATTTTCTTTGCCTATTTTGGTAGCTCTGTAATGAAGCAAGCAGCTTTTAATAGAGAATTCAGACTTGCTGAAAACTTTTCTGCAAAGCACACTATAAATCATTCTTCACATATTAAATACTCACTTTGCTCAACTCACGTTGTTTGTGAAAGCTTATATCAGCTAGAAGTAATTGCAACAGAAGAAATCTCCTTTTTCAGGAGTGCAGCCAACTTTCCACTTGTATCAGCTTCTCCTAAAGGGGAATCTTCAGAACAATACCCCTTTCCTTGGAACAACCTGATGCCTCATTCCTGGGTCAACGTCAGCAGAGTGGCACTGTGGAGGTTTTCCACAGTGACTGCTTAGGCTTCAGTGTGCCACTAAATGCCACCTTGGGCCCTTTTCTACTCGACACCCCATTGCCACTGCTGTCAGCAGGGTTAAAGGTGCCACCCACAGCCAGCAGCTGAGCAGTGGGCAGAAAGCTCTGCTCAGGAGATGCACAGACACATGCCAGACTGTGATGTGCACCTTCCTTGTGGAGGATTTTCAAGGGACTCATGGTCCCAACCAACATCTGCTGTTATTTGCAGGACCACCTCAGACAGACCTGTCAATGTAGGCAGCCAGTGTTCCCAACTCCCAGTGTAGTTCTTCCTCTCATGCATGATCTGCCTAAATTTGGACATGTCAGCGCTGATGTTGTATACAGGGCTGATTCTGACTGCACGTGTGGTTACTGCAATCACGTGTTCAAATAGACATTTAAGCCTCTGAAGAAATATTTGTACTCTCAGATGTGGCTAATGTGTTTATTGAACCAGGTCCAAGCAATGACAGGCATGAGGACACTGCGGAAATAGAAACAGCCCAACCAAGAACTAGCAATATGAGTGTAAGTGCTCAACATTTCAGCTAAAGAAGGCAGGAGAAAGAAGGCTTTCTACCTGAGCACTGACATTTCAGATCTGCCTGCTTTATCCCATGACTATGCCCCTCTGATTAAGTGTGTGACATATGGATGCAGATCATGAAAACAAGACTCCTACAATGTGAGCATTTGGTCACCCTCATCATGAGATGCTGACAAAAATCTTTTAAACACAGAATTCGGTTTCCAGCACTATAATTTTATGCCTCTACCCTCTCAAATTGCTCTGTTGCCATTATAACACACACACACACACACACACAAAGGAAAAAAGAAAAGACAAATGAAGAAAAAAGCTTGGGAACACTTCATGTCACATCCTTCTCTGACTCACTCCTGGGGACTGCAACAGTGCTTTTCCTTATTTCTACACTTAATGTAAGTCTTGTGGTGACGGAGGGATTACTCTGATTATTTATTATTTGCATTAGGATGATACCATCTGCCCATCCCTTTCCTCTCTCCTTCCCTGCATGATTAGGGATCTGTTGTGTTGAGCAAGGCTAGAAAAGGTCGTTCTCCCTATTTCAAGGAATGGAATTGAGGTGGGGAGAACTTCATAATTTAGAAGGAGGTTGCTGAAGCATTGCATCCTGTTCGTTTCTGGGGGCTCTGGACCAACTTTTAAGCATAAACCTGCTCTGTGTAAGACAGCACTGTGTGAGAGAGATTTAAATTGGCTCCAGAATAGCTGGGTGTCTGCACTGCAGCACTGCTGTCAGAAGAAGTGCTAGCCCTGGCTGCAGTAGCAGGATGGTCATCCCAACTTAGTACTGGTAAGCTGAGGTCCTTCAGCCTCCCTTCAGCCTCCTCATTCAGAGACGGCTCAATGTAAAGTGCTACAAGGTGCACTAAGAAAATATGAGCACAGATGCCCAGGATAACCTGCTTAAAATCACCTAGGAAGTAGTAAAATAAACAAACCAAACTAAACCAAACAAAAGATTTTTCCATTCATAAGCTCTTTATTTTACCACTGTGTGTTTAAGCACATCTGCCACACGGGTAACACAGTGCTCAGGATGAATCCAAAAGCAAGATACAGCTTCTGCTTTTTTCACTTCTCATATCTTCTGTCATGTTTAATGTGTCCTGCATCATGCCCAAGAATCTAGTTTAGTCAGTAAGTCAGTGACTAACCATTCCCCAGAGAAAGGATAAGCATTGCATTACGATACTGACAGCATAGCACCTAAACACTCTGGCAGAAATATTACTTTGTGCTCACTTTTAAAACGAAGAAGTTTCTATCTAAAAGTTCCCAGGGAAGTTTCTAAAGACATCTAGATACTTAAGGATATTCATAGGTGGCAACTGAAGTTAGAAAATAACGCTTATCTTCTGCTGAAGTTAATAGGAATGAAATTCATAACAACTTTTGAAAACCCCCCTCACATCTGCTGATCTTTAATCTAAGCATCCTTGAAAATCTGTCTTGTGTGCACTTAAAAATGAGATTTCAATATTACCAGTGGCTTGCATGTCTGGCACTAACAGCATAAGTATTTTGCTAGCATTACTTACAGCCTATGATGTCGCAAGAGAAAGCTAGCAGTAATATCCCCTTTTGTCAGAAGGGGATGCTGACTTTCATCTGGTGTGAAGTCCATGAGTTGATGACAGCACTCCCACAGCCCCTCCAGATACGCCCTGCGCTATTTACTAGACCCGTCTTGTCTCACCATCTCCCCACAAGAACCACATTTCTGCTGCTACCAGCATTCACTGCTTAAGTCTGAGCCTGACATTTTTCAAGAACGTGAAGGGAAAGGGCTTACTCACCCTGATGCTCTTCATGTAATGAGTATGACAGAGCTTATGCGCCTCAGAGACAGAGCAGGATCGAGGCAGGCAACAAAAAAATCTCACAGAAAGCAGATATTTGTCAGCTGGTGAGATAAAAGGCTCATCTCCATGCACACAGAGGAGCAGACAGCCCAGCAGTAGGGGGGAACCAAAATAACCTGAGGAACCAAAATCCCCCTTCATTCAGATTACTTAACCATTTAGGTTTTGCCTGCAACAAGACTGGGACCCAGGAGTAGCCACTGGGTACCCTGAACTTTTGAGCCTAGCTACTAGTAGTCCTATATTTTATATACGTGTGCCTGCAAATACATGGGTTGCTCCAAAATTAATGCCTCCTCTTTATTTCCATGGAAACTACAACAGGTACAAAGAGCACAATCACGCTATTTGATAGAGAAGATTCTCAGATACAAAACACATTTTTTCAATGTAGACACCACCATTAGCTCTGCATTTTCACCAGCAATGAACGAGAGCTTGCATGCTACACTCATAAAAATCTGCAGCACCTGAGCTGACCCACTGTCACTGTTACCACTGCTGAAACACACTGCTCACCTCCTTACCATGCTGACATCCACTGGTTGGTCTCCATAAACATTCAGAAAACTTCAATGGATGTGCAGGTTTTCCACATGGTGGAATTCAGTGGCAAAACTTTGCTTCACACACACTTCCATGTCAGACACCATTCTGACAAATATATATATATATTTTTTGCACTGACAGACTTTCAATCTTATCAGCCAGATAGGGGACAGGATGAAGCAGTTTGTACAGGCCATTTGTATAAGTGCTCTGTGTGTCTGCCCGTGACCTATGTGGATGTGTATATATATTCCTAAATGCATTTATGCTGCATGTGAGTACCTGTGTGTGTGTATCTACAGGCAGTACACACCCAGCATCAGTAGTTGTTGGATATATATATAGGGCACAGAACTAGCTACAGCACACTTGGATCTGTCAGGCTGCTGGATTCAGTCTGTCACCAACAATGCTCTCAAACAAGTGCCATATGCTAACCTGCAACAGATTCAGTGATCTCTGTATTTGGGGTCAGACTTCGGAGACTTAGAGAGGCTATGCTGTTAATGCTCTGTTTGATAAGCTTCACCAGCCAGATCCGAGAAAGGGAATGAAAAAAGGAGGTACCTTTGAACACGTTTGCCAGCAAGATGGACAGGGGAGCCTTTCTTTTCAGCTGAACGATTCCAAGCACAATTGCATGGAACAGTTGATGGTGCAAAAGGAAAGATAATAAGAACCTAATGTGGAGGAAATTTTTAGATAACAACTGCCTTCTCTCTCTCTAAAGGCAGATATTGCTTGGTACTTTCATTTTCTGATGCTCTTTATACCCACGCTGACTTTAAACTCTGTTAATATATGTGGTGGGACAAACAGCAGTTGGGTGCCAAAGTATCTGTGGGTCTAAATATCTCAGTGGATCTAGCTCTGAAGACCCTGAACACCTAAAATTCAAAACAGAGCTAAGTTGCTTCAGCTTCAGAATGATGACTCTCACAGTGTTTCTCCAGATAGACTCAAAATCTAGAATTTGAGGCCATAAAGAAAAGCTTAGAGTAATTGAGGTATCTTGTTTCATACTCTTTTGAATGCTGATAACCTGGAACTTGGGAAATCTCATCTTTTGGTTATATCTAGAGTTGTTTTCTCTTTGAAGGAAGACAGAAGCAAGGCCGTGTGTTGATCCTGAAGACAGTGAAGATTGTTCAGCTTGTACTTATCAGATTCAGAGGCTTAACATTGCCTAATTCCTGGATCTTGCTGGGATTAATGTAGGAGTTAGCCACTCACTTTCAAATTGAGGGTTCCCTAGGGTATGTTATCAGGGTAAAAGCTTACATATCCAGAGAGTTTTTGCTTCCCTTGGATCAAGAAGTTGAGAGTAGGTGTCGTTTGGCTGACAATCTGAGATTACTTTCAAAGCCAAAGTCCTTTGAGATTTCTCCTAAGGTACACTTGTGAACTACAGAGCAATGAGCTTTGCAAGCAGTATCTGTAATTAGAAAAGTCTTAATTTCACCTAATTTTTCCCATTTCACTGACTCGTACTGATCCTAAAGTCACCTGGGACACCCAGGCTCCCTGTAGTGATAGAAGTAAGCAGTAGGGCCTCCCTTCTCTTAAACCTATGCAGGGTACCTTCATAGTTTTGTCTCTCTCTTTCGCCTGTGAAAATGAATCTGGTCATTTAGTGTAGGCAGCACTTGACTTTGTGTAACAAATCGTAACACCTTAATCTTGCCCTTCACAATGCTCCTTCTACCCAATATGCTTTCTGGACCTGACGCTGAGTTTGAATCAGGAAAAAAACTTTGGGAATTGACTACTCACTTCGAAATCTTACTGAATAAGTGGAAGTTGTTCAGTAGAGCAATACAGCTTGTTAATTATGAACTATTAAACACACAAGATCACATTTTGATATCTTGACAATGGTGGCAATCTTGTATACTAATAGCCCTGCAACACAAAATTGCCCATTAGTGCAATGGGTCCTACCCAAGACTGCAAGTGACTCAGTGTGAATCCAAATCTGACGACTGATATTTATAACAAGAGACTAGATGACTCAGAGCTTTGTAACAAAACAGAGAGTCTTTCAGCCTCTGGCTACCTGCTTTAATCTCACCACTGTCAGCTGCGACAAAAAGTCAGCACCACATGACAGCTGTTCAGAGACATCCTAATGAGCGGGTGATGTTGGAGGTCCTGGTGGACATCACCCAGGCAAACAGCACCATGGCCAGGCCTCCATGCTGACAGCCGCTGGCCACCAGGTTGGGATCAGAGCATGTCGAGTGGTACAAAGAATCCGGCACCGCCTCTGCTTGAGGCTGCTGGAGGAGAAAGGCACATCCTGAGGACAGCACTCCCCATCAGCATGCATGACAAACAAAAAGTCCCCCCCGACAACTTTGGCTCACCAGTGAGGCCTAAACTGTGTATTCTTCAGGGAGCACAGCAAACCCAGAGACCATAATTAAAATATGTTAATCTACACTGGGCACTTACCCATGGATAAACACTTCAATTTGGCACCATTTCCTGCAGTCTTCTTCTGAGATTTGAGACTGATCTCAGAACCCCACTCCTTTCCCTTTTGACATTTTCTGGTCTTACTTTTTATCCAAAAAAGAAAGAAATAGGGGGGAAAAAAAAAATAGAAAGGAAAAAGATAGAGGGGGAAAAAAAAAAAAAAAAAAAAAAAAAAAAAGAGACTTGTTTTCTTCATAAGCTTTGTAATTCCAGTTCATTTTACTGGGGGTGGGAGACTGCTGTAGCTAAGCTGTGTGTTCATTACAGCCAGGGGGAAAAAATGAGGTTGGCTCCTAGTTTTGCTTATGTTGTTAAAAGAGCCTCTGAAGCTGCAGTTCTGGAACAGGTCTCCTCTTTCTTTGAAAGCATGCTGTTTGATAGACTGTCATTTGTCCCCTCCTTTCAGAAGAGCCAGCTGGCAGCTAAGTGCTAAAGCCAGTGACTTGCATGTGTTTTTCTGACATTTAACAAATGGGAACAGCTTGCAAATCTGCATTAACTCACTCTGTCTCACAAATAATCATCAGCTACGCGGTGTAGACATTCGGAACATTAGCGCAAACACAAAAGGGAGCAGGAGTCTGTGGGAAAAACAAGTTGGCAAATAAAAGATGTTTTACTAAGGGACAGATACAGCTTTTTTTGTTCAGATGCAGGGTTTGGATATAGATGCCGAAGGAGGGGGTGGGAGGGGTGGAGACAGGAGAAATGTGTGGCAAAGGGACCTAATCCTCTCCCTCGAACTGCGGGGGAAGATCTTGGATTTGCACCTGAAATGAGAGCTTCTTTCACCTACCTCACAAGTGTTTATCAGTCGAGCATTTTCATTTTGCAGCCACCACCTGAGACAGTCTGAGAAAAATAGAGAAAGCACGCCCAATGCTAAGTTGTTTCCTCATCAGTGCTTCTATGTGAGAGCTTATGGATGTCCCTGAGATTTTCTTGTTTTGAATTAACATAGGGTCTGTTACCAGGAAAACGATTATCATGGGATGGTTAAGGTAATTGAGAAGCATGGATAGCATAACATGTAATCGGTTCTGAGGCTAAAATACAGCAAACAAAACATTTACCCTATAGGCTCAGGTCAGAGATTTGGACTTTTCACTTGAAAAAGGAATGGATATTTAATCCCCTTAGCCTTTCTGAAAACCTCAGCCACAGCCTTTAGAAAACAAAAGAAAAATTCAATCGGTTTTTCACCTTAAACACTCCTTTTTCCTCCTTCGGGGAATGAGATTGACACATCCACTGGTAACAATGGGCACATTTCTCCCTGCTCTAAAAAAGCCTTCTTTGCAGGCTCACGCTCTTGTAGGTCGTGTGGGGATGCAAAACATATGCAAAACAAATGATGGGAAAGCCTCACGTATGGGCCGTATGAGTTTGGGGTTCCCTTTGTAATTGCACCCAGCCTGCAGGAACACCCAAATGCTTCTCTTGCTCAAGTTGAGGAACAAGTCCTGTCCCTGAGAGGGACTGGTAGCACCTGCAGGCACAGCTCCCACGGCAAGGAGTGGTGAGTTGTTATAGATTTGGACCCCAGTTAGGGCAGAAGAAAATAATCACAACACTGGCAAACCTGAGTGGATGCTGAAGCAGGCCATGTGGTTTTCAGACAGTACCTGATGTGCTTGAGTCCCATTAAAAGCTGCTTTGCAGAGCAGTACTTCCTATTTCTGGTGCCCCAGTAGCCTCTGCGCAGCACACTAACACTTCAGAAAGTATCACTCAGTGTGACTGCAGTCATATTTCTGAGATTATGTGACCAAGAGGACATAAACTGTACATTGTATCACTTTGCCCCTGAGTGGCTCTGCCCAGCACTAATTAGAGTTTAAAATACAGACTACATGTGTGTTTTTAATTTGTCTCACTAATGCCAAAAGCTCTGGATCAAAGTTTTTGCCAGCTTTTCTCCTAGATGTTACTCAGCAGCCCCAAACACGGTATGAGGACACAGCCTTTGAGGGATGTGTCCCTCTACATGTGTAACCACAAAGTAATGGGTCTACTGCTGCTTTTTGGATCAGAAAGCACCTGGTGAACACTCTTGCCAACTGGGACCAGTATCTGTTCTACTCCTAGCTGGAAAGCTCCGAAGGCTCTCCAGTGCAAGGTGTTATACTCTCCTGGCACAGTAATGTGTAGGCAAAACTTTAGTTCATGCATGAAATTGTAGGTGTCTGGGCTGTCCTTCCATCAGCAGTAAAGCAGCCCCAGTGCTTCTTGCAGTATGAAATCTGTCTCAGAAAGAATTTCCCCCTTATCAGGACAACTCCAGGCATGCCTTTTGTATTTTAGGGGTTAAAGACAGAGGATCCTGGGTAAATTAGTTTTTGTTTTTTTTCTTTTGTACTCTTCTCTGTTCAAGCCGCACTTCCCACCTCAAGCACTTAGTCTACATGTACAAGTCATCTGGTCATCCAAATCAGCTGCATGAAGTTCAAGACCACAAATGATAAATTATATGCACCATCTCTAATTACTCTGTCAGCTGTTTTCCCATAAGTATTGGGCAATTTCAGCGAAGCCTTAAGTAGGGAACTCAAGTCACATTTTCTTATCACATGTGCACTGTAGTGTTTGCATTTCTGAAATATAAGAGATACCATTTCTCCTGCAGCATCTACATTTCTTTTCTCTACATCCCTCCACCTCTTTTTCTCTCTCTTTCCTTCTCTCCCTCACAGCACTTGGCAAATTTCTCCCTGACGAAATGTCCATCTGTAAAAAATAAACAAAACAATAACACCTTGTAGGTATGATGTAAGTGTTGCTTGGGTTTTATTTTTGTATGGATATTTATATATTTAATTAAATACAGCCCTGGCAGCTTTGTAATTGCTTAAGAGTATTCTAACAAAAGCTTAACTGCTGAAGTGGGCAGAATTGCATGTTCCTTCATTTTTCTTGTTCTCCTTTAGCTCATTCTGTGCAGTGCAGCAATGAGTGCATGATTTTCTTTTGTCCTGGAACAATCTCTGCAAAACCTTAACTAGGATTCCCCTCCCCAGCTATGGCTGTTCATGTGCACAGACACACGTTTTGCAT
This sequence comes from Alectoris magna, assembly GCA_030625065.1. Classification (NCBI taxonomy): domain Eukaryota; kingdom Metazoa; phylum Chordata; class Aves; order Galliformes; family Phasianidae; genus Alectoris; species Alectoris magna. The sequence continues at coordinate 73,066,018 of CM060564.1, forward strand.
CCGGAGTGGCCCCCAAGGAAGGCTGTGGATCAAAATCCTTATTAAATACTTATATGTACACGTATGAAATTCTTAAAGTTAATGAAGTTTCCCCATTACAGCTGAATTTGGCCCCCTCAGGTAAAGCTTTGTAGAGGTTATATAAACCTCTACAAAAAGGTATACAAAACAACCTAAAAGGCAGTCCCTTCCAGACTGCAGAGCAGCAGGACAGACAGACGGAGCAACAGACAGATAGAATTAGGTAAGATTTGCTCAGAAAAAAAGGAAATAAGAGAACTCTACCACAGCAGAGTTTGGAGTTGTGCAGTTCAGGATGTACTTTTGAAAAGAAATTGCAGAGGTTTGGAGACAACTTGCAACTACTACAGCAGAAATTACCAACTGGAACAGAGAACAAAACATCCTGACCCTGGTTGGGTCTCGTACATGGACATCCTCCATGACATAGGACACATCTGGCCAACACATACAACCAGTGTATGACATTTGAAGATGCCTGGACTGTATTTTTTTTCTGAAAAACCATGGAGCAAATTGAAACCTGCCCAGAAGTTTATTTTTCAACAACTGAAAACAGAAAATATGTATCTCCTATCCAGAAGCTACTTGGGAACTGCACGGCAAACTGTACGTTCAAAGCTTTCACACACAGACTCATTACCAAACCAGGTCATCTGGTGCAAAGCTATTACTCAAGAGTAAATCTCAGTGATGAGATCAATGTTACAGCTATTCCTAAAGTGGTTGTTGTGAAAAAAAAATTACTGCTCACAGGGGCTGCCATGAAGCTAACAAATGGACTTTGTCCTCAGGGAGAACTTGTCCCATATACAAGCAGCTTTGGAGCAGGCCCATGGAAGTCGCTTTTCTGTGGTGACACTTGTCATGGAACAGCAAAGAATTATGGAAATGCAGACAGAGCTTCATCTTTTTCCTAAAGAAAATTTAGGCCTGGGTAACCAAGCCATTCTCTATTAACTCACTGGGTGTTCTAATACCAAACAACATTTTTACACTCATCTTTCCAACCTTAATCTCATTCATAGCTATTTGTAGAAAGATGCAATAGTATTGCTTGTTCTTTCTATTTTTATTATTATTATTTTTTTTTTTCAATAGTCAGTGATGCCAAACAAATATTTGGAGGTTTTTGAACTCCGTGCCACAGAACACCTCAGAGACAAATCCCTGAGATACCTTTAGAAACGATCCAGTGGCATTATTTCAAAGAATAAGTACCAGACTAACCTTTTCATGTACATTAAGCAATAGTATTGATCTGCATACCTCCGGGCACAGTTTATTGGCAGAAGAGGTTAAGATGAAGCGCTCCCAGTTGCACAGCAGGGTGTTTGATGGGAGGAGCTCCAGGAAAATATTTGCTATTCCCAATTTTCTGGAAAATCTCATTGATCTTCCCAGTGTTCTTCCCTGCTGTAAATATTTAGATGGAGAATGAACCCAAAACAAAGCACTAGAATAAGTTGTTGAGCCTGGGAATGGGAGAGGTCACTCAGCACAGGGTGAATAACAGTTTTGAGCCCTAATGTTTTGAAGTTGGGATGAATGTTCAAAATCTGAAGTCAAAGTACATTTTCAAATTTCCAGGTGTCCACTGCAATACCTTTCCTATGGATGGAAACATCTACCCTAGTCAATTTTTGAAATAGATTGGCCTTTCTGGAAATAAGAGTTGGAAAAAAAATGAACACCTGTTATTGAGCTATCTTTTCTTTAGATCCTGTACCCTATTTCTTCCAGCCTTTCCCCCTGAAAATATAAAAATTGCAAGAGGTCAAAAAGTAACACGTAGACAATTACGGGTATGAGAGCATGTGGTTGCATGTGTGTCAAAGAGAAAGATGGGGAGAGGATTCCTGCCTAGAAGTGTGATTAAAACCAAAGAAGGTTGATAAAGGATCTAATGTAGTAGAATTTATTAAAAAAAAAAGAGAGTTATTGTATCTTCTGAACTGATCAAGGTGATAAAGTAACTGATCACAGAGAGGAACTGCTGGAACTGCACCCAATCCTACTATATGAGTAAACAGAGTCCTGTGGATCATTCAAGAGGCTATAAATTTAAGCTTAGTATTTCAGGTCTATATCTAAAGAGTGACAGAACCTCATATCTCCTGATTCATCCAGAAAGAATGCATCACCTTTTTGTACCAATCTAATCAGGAACACTTTTGCCATGTCGATTTTTCTTTCTAAGTCAAAAAAGGCACAGAAGGGATTTAGTCTTTTTGTTGTTACTTCTCCCCCCATCCCCACCTCCCCCACCCCTTTTTTTTTTTCTTTCTTTCTTTTTCTTTTCTTCTTTTTTTCTTTTTCTTTTTTTTTTTTTTTTCCTCTTCCTCTTCGTGGATATTGGGAAAATAAAACCAACCTTGACTTCGCAAAGCCTCTGACATAGGCACCCTGACTCTACATTCCACAGAACAGCAATTCATTTCAACGCCGTGCTTTAACTACCATCTAGTGGTTAGAAATATATTTGCACTTCTGCCGGAGGATTTTTTTTTTTTTTTTTTTTTTTTTTTTTTTTTTGAGTCAGATTTCGGTATCTTTTAGACACAAAGCAGTCTCATCATTTTCTAAAATAAAGAAAAAGAAACACGTTTCCGCTTATTAATCTCCATTTATTTTACAGCGAAAATATTGATGTCTTTTTAACTGCTTTGTTTCTGTTGTATAAGGAAAACTGCAATGTTTTGCAATTAGACAGAAGAAAGGGCTCAAGAGAAAAATGTAGCTGCTTTTCTTGTAGCTGCATTTCCTTCTTTCTTTCTTTCTTTCTTTCTTTTTTTCTTTCTTTCTTTCTTTCTTTCTTTCTTTCTTTCTTTCTTTCTTTCTTTCTTTCTTTCCTTCTTTCTTTCTTTCTTATTTTGAGGATGGAAATCAATTTAAATGCATGATCCTTCTTTTACTTGTATTTTTCAAAATAACTGATTTTTTCATTAAGCACTGAACACATAACTCTCTGAATACACATTTGAGAATTGGCCTTCAATTTGATCCATTTATTACTTTTTGAAAGTATTGCTCCATCTATCTGTCTGTCTTAAATTAATATCTCTCTTTGTGTGTTCCCCTTTCCATATTGTCTGCCATCTGTTATGCGATCACTGAGAGATTATGCTTGTTGATTATTTATCTTGCTTTCTATTTCAGTGGACATTGTTCAAGAGTATCCTCAGCATTCCTCTCCTGGTATTAAGTTACACCGCAGCCAGGTAGAGGTGACCCCCTCCTTTTCACCAATTCTATGTGATTCTTCTCTAGCATGAGGATCTGACTGTTAGTTATGTAAGACTCTGTTTGTCACATTCAAATAATCGTTTGGGAGAAATTAGATTCTGTGTAGACATTTTAGATAGATTAAATGAAAACGCTGCTGAAGGCACCTGCCTTCTCCACTGCTTACAAAAGCAGCTTACAGGTGCAATCTGGGTGATCACCATTCTACTCCTCTCCACAACACCAAGATGCCCCGGGCTATATAGGATGTGTGGAGCATGGGTGAGCACGAAACACGCTGCAAGAGATCTGGCCTCCCCCTGATCAGCAGTCCAGGATGGGCACGTTGAAATGAGACAGTTTGGAGAGGGTCCCTGTGTGCCTAGACTCCCCTGACATGCAGGGGAAAGTGGTCAGAACAGATGACGGTGTCTGGGGATGCTGCTTCTAACACAACAGTGGGCACAAAGACAGATGAAATAGCAACCTAGGTGGCCTTAGCAGCACTGACTGCCTCTGTGCCAGCTACAATAAGTAAGTACCCACCTGAGCATCAGCATTCCTAGGTGTCTAAATTCATGTTTCTCTTGTGTACACCATCCCACACAATGTTTTAGTCAGCTAAAATTTGGCAAGACAAATTCCACCTCGGAAGGTTACTAATTTCACCTTGTAAGTCTAACTGGCAAGCGATGTGAGAAAAATAAAGACAATAAAACATTTATCATTCTCAAACTGCCTCAACACGGGTTATTACCCTCTCGGAGTTTGTCCCCACAAACATTCAATTTGGCATTTGTCACAAGTGATGGAGCAGGATCCCATAAAGAAGGTACCACCACTGATGGAAAATGTTTCTGTCCCTGGTTCTTGGTCCCCGAAGCTCATTCCCTCTCCCTTGCACTGGAGATTTCCAGCTGTATGTGGCCACAGTCTGACTCTGGAGACACCAAGAATGTGTGCAGAGGAGAAATTCTTACATGACAGCTAAAAAAAAGTCAATTAAGTTCCAATTGGGAAAAGCAAGAATCATTTAGCTACTTCCAATTTGACAAAATTTAGATTACCTCTTTTCCTGTTAGAATACTGCTCATGCTGCCTGGATCATATATCATCAATTGCTGCCTAATGTTGAGCTGTGAAGTTTCATCCTAGAAATTCTGCTGGAGACATTTTGACACAAGCACAAGATTTATTGCTGGGCAGCTAGTGGATTTGAAGTCTGTGATGATAGATATTCTTTTTTTTTTTTTTTTCTTCTTCTTCTTCTTTTTTTTTTTTTTCAATTGAATATAATGACACTGAAAGGAACAGGATTAACCTTAAAGTCTCTGAAATCTTTTTTCTGCTATGGGTTGTGGGTGTACACACATGCAGATTTCTGAGGAATCCCCCATCAGCAGAAGCATCGCACGTGGAGCAAGAAAAATACATGTTTCTGTTTTATAAAGCAAACACATTTTGCCTTCAGGACTGGGGGGCATGTGAGTGGGATGACACCCCAGATTTGAGATAGCCAAGTGGGGAGATCCTATCCTGTTCTTAGGCTGGAAGATACTGCACATGTGGGCACTAAAGCACATTTCTGTTACGTTACCCAGAGCGAATAGTTTATTATGTATCATTACCTCTGAACAACAGATAATCAATTTGGATGTGTCCTTATTTACCTGGACAAACACTGGAAGGCTTTGCAATTTAATGGCCTAACTGTTTGTTAGAACAAATAGACCTATTCAATTCTGAGATCACAGTCAATCTGACGGTTTATAGCTGGTTGGTTTCTGCTTTCGAACTGTGAAACCCTGATTTGTTTTCAAGGTGTAAAATTAGCGGTAACATTTTCACTTGCTAACGGATAAGTCCCTTATTGAAACATATGACTGCACTTGCTCGCTGCAGAGTGAAAATATCCCTGCTCAAAAACCCGGCACAAAGCCTGTGGCCCGTCTGAATTTCACATAAGCCCTGGTGTGATGCCAGGTGTGAACTGGCCCAGACGCCGTCTGTCTGCAACAAGAGTACATTTCAGCTATTAATTTACAGGTTGAAGCAGGAGGGTTTTGATTCATTATTAAGTTGTACTATTTGTATACACTCTGTAGAACAGCAGTAGGGTGCTTGAACTGAATATGGGCATTTAAAACCATAATTCTTCATTTCATCTCTGAAATGACTAGCCTTGTTTAATCCTTCCAACATTGAAAATGGATGTCAAATGATGTCCTGTTCGTTTATGGATTTCACCTTGTAATCATACTGCTGTAAACAAGTGTGAGGTTAAATGATGAAAGGAAATCTGGTCCCAAATCCCCACCTCCAGATGTGAGAAGCCGAAGGAGACAGAACAATATATAAAGAAAAGCTATGAGAGGAGAAAACACATTCCGCAGCATTAATGATTTGATTTTGTTATTGTTGTTCTTTTGTTCTGTAACCAAAATTAAATCCTCAGAATCAGACAGCCAAGGTAAATTTTGGTAATATTAACATGGGCGTCAGAGAGAGTTTTGGAGATGGAGAAGAAAAGACTGGCAAATGGGAGAGGCTGCAAAAGCAGCAGCTCTACTGGAAAGCATCAGGCCTGTAAATCTGCTTTTCGGCCACTGTGGGATGAGTTGCTGTTTCCAACTCAAACACCAATTTGTCCAGAAATGTCCCAACACTAATCTCCTTGGAAAACTTGCTGAGTTTGGTCTTCTAAAGAAAAAAATGTATTAGGACACACAGATGTGCATTTGCAGAGTACATGTTAGAAGGTGATACTCCAGAACATACAGTGGTGTTATATGTGGTATGTGAATCTTCCAGCACTTCACACCCAGAGGATACATATATCCATCTATCCAATTTATATTCATTTATCTTCATTTTCTATTGCTTTTCTTTAACTTCAATAAATTATCCTCTTTCCAGGGATTTGTTCCCATGAGGAAAGGCAATTATGCAGTAAGAGTATCATTTCCCTGTTCCCTTCCCTTCCTTTAGTTTAAAAACCTATTTTCTTTAAATCCTTCCTCATAAAATAGGTTCTCTGTTCCCTTCTTCATTCTTCCTGCTCTGTACCTTTATTTTGGATTATTCTGTTTTCTGATTGTTGGTGTCTCACAGTTCCTCTCAGAAGTTACTTGTCTTTCTTACAGTTGCAGTAGACACCTGCAACTTTGGAAAGTCCAAGTCATTGCCAATCTTGGTAATAAAGCTGAGAAACTTCTGGGTTAATATGTCTCTAGAGCTTATAGATGATAACGCAGCACTGTTTCAAAAGTGGTCCTCTCAGCCGGTCTGAAGTATGTCTCACAAAAAGCCAGGTACAGCGTGCTTTGACAAAGTCCATGTACAGTGTGATCACCTTACCCTTGTCCACACAAAGATGGATTCTTTATTCAATAAATGTTCCCAATCGAGTTGTCTAGAATGTAAATGTTTAATGAACCAGGTGTTACTTAAAAGGTACAGTTCACCAATCTGCAGAGAGCGAGTGCCTTATTAGAGACCTGACAAGCATCTCAGGAAAGTGAAAAGCAAAACTGCAAGGAACACGGAAAGCATAGCTGCGCCAGCAGCTCTAACTCAGACAGAGGCATCAATGAATTTAGGAGTGTCTTATTACCAAATAATAACAAGTGTCTTATTACTGAGTTATACCCAGTCATACCATTAACACCTCTGTTTAAAGGGTCCACTCACAGATGGTGGGTGCACACCTTGATTTCCCCACCATGGAGCTTCAAAGCACCCCAAATAAATGGTATTTTGCTTACACTTTAGAAGTTATCATATTTGACAATCTTTTCTTTAATTTTCAATTCAAGGTTTTCATCAAACTGAAGAAAAAAGAAATCTCATTGTGATTTCTTCTCCCTCTTACAACCATTATCGCTAGCATTATCATTGTGAATACCTGTTGCAGACGTAAGATCTTTGGCTCCTTTTACTAAGACTTCTTGCCTCTGAATATCTGCAAGTGCCATTAAAAGTGTTTTATTGGAGGTCCTGAATAAACTTCCAGAAATATTTTTGGGCCAAGGTGCTATGAGGATTTATTTAGTTATTGCCATGGATTCAGCTTTAAATTAACTGTGCCTTTATGGTACTAAAAACCTCCTTTTTCATTAGTGACATAGCTTAATTGCTTCACAATCAGGGGAAAAAAAATTAGAATGGAGAAGAATGGGGAAAAAAAAAAAAAAAAAGAAAGAAAGAAAGAAAAAAAAAAAAGAGTAGCAAATACCTGCCTGACTTAACCACATTAAGCAGCATGGTGCAGAATATAACTTAACAGTCCAGTGAACTGTCAGCGGCAGAAGTAATTGGAAATTGGTGGGATAGTTCTTCATGTGATGGGGATGGGAGTTTTTCATGCCTATTTTTAATAGGCAAATAGCTCTCAGGGCAGCTTCATATTCTTTCATTAATTTGTGAAGATCCTTTATAATGTAGAAAAGTTGAGATAGGAAAAAAAAATTCCAATTACATGTTTAATGACTTGGCATTTGTGGTAATGCTATCTAGCACTAATTCACCTGTTAGGAAACAGTCTATCTTTTAGCCCCTGGGGTTAATAGAGTGCAAAAGCCTAGTCTTATCATAGGGTGGGAGAAAAGTGATTAATTTTTTCCTGCAAATAAGAAAGAAAAGCAAGAATGACAAAACTGATTATGAGTTTTTAACTTGCTTTTTGAGCTTTGACTATTTATTAAATATCTTTTTAAAGAAAGTAACAAACTTTCAGCTGCTGGTGTCTGTCTAACCTTCCTCTTTTCAGGGAGTCCTGGGGGACTTCAGTCCCTCTGTTCCCAACATAAGCACCCACTGCTTTGAGCCATTTATCCATACTGTATCTGCAGCCATGATGCTGTATAGCCTGGGCTTGAGATCAAGCCCAGCCATGCCTCTCTATGGAAATGGGATTTGTAAAAGAAAATGTAGTCTGACCAGTCAGTAGGTGGATGGATGGGTTTATCCTGTCCTTAGTTGCCTGCTCACAACTATGCTGAAATCAATAGAAGAAGATCAAATATAAGTGCAAAAAATTCTTCCACAACAGCAAAGAAACGCGATTTAGAAACATTCCTATTCATTCAAATGTCTGTCGTTATCAGTCATTGGATTTGCATCTCACTCTGGACAAAAAAGTTAGCAAAGATATTTATAATGAAATCTTAAACTTAAAAATACTTAGTCCATAGTATAAACTGCACGTTGCAACTGGCTGCCCTGGTGTGAATTTCTGTATCCACTGAAAGGAGGAGAGGCAGCGTTTACTGTGTTTATACAACACCTTCCCTTGCTTAATGTCACATTTGTCTGTGTCAAGGCTACATCAGGATTAGCAACAGAAGTATAAAACTATAGTAGAATTTGCGCTGTTTTGGCTGTTCCATGTAGAACACAGAGAAACCAGCAATATTAAAAACAAAACAACAACAACAACAAAGCAGAACAAAACAAAAACAAACAAACAAACAAAACAAAATGATTGTCATCAGTCCAATCTCTTAAACTAGGAGTTCCACATTAAAGATAAGTGCTGTCTAATGGCTGGAAAACAAGCCTAGAAAGGCTTATCTCCCCTTTTCCTAACGCAGCTCTTGGTTCATCCATCAGATGCTAATGAAGGCTGAATACTGAGCATGCACTATGCTGAAATCCTGTGATTTCATCCAAAATTCTGTAAACTTGGGTTTCCTGAGCAGTCAGTCCCTCAAATTTGTTACTTGCCCCTGCAAGGTCAATAATGGTTTTGTTATTAAGTTCAGATGGGAAAAAAAACATTGAACGTTTATATTCCCTGTAAAAAACATAAAAAAAACCATTTATATTCCCTGTATCTCAGTATCTTCCATCTGCAGCACAGAAGCAACAGGATGCAAGCTCATCCTGAAAGCCCTGGATGGGTCTGGTGCTGAGAAAATTAACATTTGTGATATCCCATTTAGTCATCTGTTGGTTACAGAGAAAACACATGAATCTCAACCCTAAGGGTAATATTCATTTAATTTAAAATTCTTATAAAAGCAGTGTTTAAAACAAGTAGGTCATCTAGGCTCCCTTTTCAATTTTTGGAAGAAAAAAAAACAAAAAAACAACACAGTTTTGGAAATAGAGGTGCATCCTACACTCACAACTATTGAAGGTAAATGTGATTATATTGATCTTAAATGTTACTGTCTCCTTCCACTGACTCTAAAGCAAGGTGAGGCTAGCGTAGATGAGATAAAATGATGTTCCATGCTCCTGCAATCTAATTTAAAAGAAACAAACAATCTTTTGTTGATGACCTAAAGTTTTATTTGTATTCAAATGCTATGAAAATGAATGCCTCTATTAGTGGATGGATGAATGGAAGAATAGAAAGGTTAAAAATTGTCATTGTACAAGCACAATTAAATTCATTCTAACTGTTTTAAAAGTTATTATGCTTGTTTCTTGTATTGGGCAATTCTAAAAGCGATGTTCAGCTACTTTTGGAAAACAAGAGGTGCAAGTTAAAATACGAACCCACTTTTAAAAAAGAGCCAAACTTGTTTTCCCTAAGTTAGTTGAAAGTGGTAAGCCTTCATTCTCATGGCAAGAAACATTTCCTTTAGTGCAGCTGACGAGGTTTTCAAGGTGTTTCTGCACATCATGTAGGGAAAGCAAATTGTCATCAAAATTGAAAATTCAGAATATGTTGGGTTTTTTTCCCCTGAAGGTCCTTAGGGCTCTTGAAATGCTAAATAGAAAACTGAGCTCAATGCATATGGAGGAGATTTTCATATTTTAAAAGACCGACAGTGTCAGCCGGCAGACACAGCAACTCCAAGAATCTTCAAAAAGGCAGAAGCAGAAAAGTTTACTGCTTGTTTGGTGGACATGTTATTTTAGCCTGTGTTCTGCAGATTGAGAGGCAGATTGCCTAGGGTCAGAGGGTGACCCTGCCCTGCAGCATGAGCATTATTCCTCTTTTTTTTTCCTTAAAGTGTAAATTTACATTTGTCTGCAACCTGCCTCCTTAATGATGGATCAGCCTTTTGTGCAGGTATAAGCTCTGATTGATGGGGCACAGGGATAGGAGAGGAGAATGGAGAAAACAAGTTTATAAATTTGACATAAGATTTGAATCGCAGCAGGAACTCTGCCAGTCTCCTTACGCATAAAATTGGACTGGCTGGAGATATGTACTGCATGTGTGATGTTTCAGCACTTATTGCTTTCATTATATCTTTACTTACTCAGTTAACAGACTACTGAATTTGCAAAATCTAGCAGCCTGGATTTTTTTATTTTTTTTTTAAACAACTTTTGTGATATAAGAGGAGGATGGGGGGCTCGGAAGATCGTCATCTAACATAATCCAATATCATTTACTGGAGTTACACTGATTTTCTCTACCTGATGTCCTGATCAGTAGTTTTGTTCTGCTCTAGCATTTATTTATTTACTTGTTTACCTTCTGAATGGGCTTCACTAACATTTCGTGTTTCCTCTTACTCTTATTCCTTTCCCTTCTTTGTTTGGGAAATTATATGGTGTATTGATTAAACAGCATTTGAAAATTAGAGTCAGTGGGCCAAACTCTAACCCTGACCCTACTGCAACTTTACTGAGTTCAAGTTATACAGTTAAGAGACTCCTACAAAGAGGGTTACTGCAGAGGCTGATTCCATAATAAAAGGGAAGTCTACAGCTTTGTTGTCATTTCAATGGAAATTATATGTTGTAAGAAGTCTGCTGCTTTCAGCTTCAACTAATGTAATGAAACCTGAGGATACTGACCACACAAAAAAAAAGGTAAAATAGATGTGATTTTAATGGATTAATATTTTCAGGAATACTGCTTTTTGTTTCCACCCATACCTTGGAGTACTCTGATTCCTATGGCCAAGCAGAATGGCTATCTTCTCTACCATATTTACATCAATAGTAACAGAAAGAAAGGCTAATGGATGGGTTCCATAAACAAAGGTTTTCTAATTCTGTGAGGTTTTGGCTCCTGAAAATTGCAGAAATGCAGCTCCTGTCTGGATTGGCCACAGTGAAAACAGACCCTATGGATGAGAATTAAAAAATAAGTTTCCAAACCAGGAGACTTCTGGGACAACGTTCTCGTGAACTTAGTGGAGACAAAACACCATTTTGCTTGTAAAATGGAACTTGAAGTGACAGATTTGAACAGTTGAGGTTGGCAGTAGTAAATGACAGGACTGAACTTGCGAAGAAATGCTTGCAAGTCCTGTGTTTCTCTGAGCACAAGGAATGATGCTGTTGTGTTTGGGCAGAAAGCTGGGAAAACAATATTTGGAAGAGAGAAGTTGTTCAGTGGCAGTGTCACTGAACAGGGCCAGCACAATTTTTTGTGATTGCGGGCTGCAACGGTGAAGCACACAGCAGAAGTGCAGAAGGGTAGATGACTTCTTTCTCAAAGAACTCCAACTGAGTCTTAAATTATGGAATGATGTATAATCATCTGGAAAGATAACCCTTCTAAGTAGGACATCATTTCATAAATGTAACTTATGGGTGCACTAAGTTTTCAACGAGCTTTATGTGTGGCTTTGTGCTATGTAGATGACGATACAAAGAACCACGTTTCTAAGAGCCTCAGCGCTCTACAGAGGTACATATAAGCTACTGGCCAGACACTGTCATAATTTGGACAGCTGCTCTCTGCTCTACATGTCCTAGATCTAATATTCCCTGAGTACATTACAGGCATAGTTTTATTCTGAGGCTAGAATTGTGAGAAGGGTAAGGTTTTGGTCCAAAATGACACTCCTAAGTTTGAATTTAATTCAGAATTTTATATGTCTCTATATACATATATATATTTAACACATAACTATGTTTCTGCACAGATACTCGCAATTATTCAATATTTACAGTATATGAATCACTGACATTTTAATGCATCTATAAATAAATGTAAAGCATATGTTTAAGGAAAAGAAAGATATGTTCTTTTCTTAAACCCCATTCTTACCAGTTCTTAAAGGATATCTGATAACTGTCATGATAGCCACTACCCCACTGTGTATCTGCAGACCTGTCCATCATAGTGGAATCTGAACAGCAAAAATTCTGTCACATACATATTCAGTATGTAAAGTCTTTCTCAGGATATTACTAGAGGGAAAAAGGCTGTTGCCTATTCAGTTTTGTTCCAGTTCATTAGTGACTGAAAGTCATTACTAACTGACAGATGTATAAAGGTTTATATACAGCTTTTAGTTGTCTCAGTTTGGTTTCTAGTGGACAGACGTCCACATTCAGAAAGGACAAAACAAAGTAAGACTGAAAACATAGATAAATTTAGGAACTTTGATGAAAGTCTTTGCCAAGAATGTGAGACTTGGCTGAACATCTGAACTGATCATTCGCCGTGCTTATCATAGTAGTCCTAGTAGTAGAAGATGGATGGTATATATAGAAACATGATTTTCTCTCACAGGTGGAATGCATTTCTTACTAGGACTGAGAGATGACATATTTATCTATCGCTATTGATAGAATATGGACTGCAAGTGACACTTTTGCTTCAAAACAAGGAAATAGAACCATCCCCTCCAAAGAGAATCATGTCAGCAGCAGCGCTCTCTACTGTTCCCCATATTTTCTTGATGCTTCACCTCAGCAAGCCTCAGGGACTTGACAAACTATCAGGCTGAGAAACAGAAAAGGGTTGAGGAACATTTTAATGCATGAGCAAAGCAATGAAGAATGTCACTCTCGTCATTTTACATAGTTTGCTACAGTTCTTCCAACAGAAAGAAAGGTGAAGCATCCATAACTAGATCTAGGTAGCCAGTTTCCTTTACTCTTTTTGCGAAAAAGAAACAAAACAGATTTCACTTTGTGTACATTACTGAACATTTTGGAAATGCTTCCACACATTGAGTTAAACTGATGTTTCATGATTAGCACTTGAGTAAACCTCAGGGTGCTGGAGGAATATATGTTTGCACAGTGCTGTGGCAGAAAGCCCGGATCTATCCCACCACCCAGCCATTGGGCAGGACAGCCTGGGGTCAGCCAGAGCAGCTATGGGCACCCTCTATGGTGATGGAACAAGTCTGAGACATCAGCCCATGTGAGGCACCGTGCAGGCTGCCCTATGGTATTGCTGCGTCAGGGATCCCTTAAAAAACAGAGTACTGGATCACAGGCTGAGGAAATTGGTTATCATTAAGAATCATTAGCCCCGCAAGCACTGATTAGATTCACCAGGAGTTTAGAAGTGGCAGGTGCCCTTCCTCTGTTGGCACAAAGGTCAGAATTTGCTTCACAGTGTGATTACAGTATTAACAGCATCCCAGTTCACTTTCAGAACTTGGTCCTGCTATCACATGCATACAATTACTCAGTGTGGAATATACTTGTTAGTAACCTTGAAGAGGAAGCCCCAGAAGAATTTCCAGGATAGTTTGTATATGGGTGCACATCAAGTGGGTAGCACAAGAATAGACGTGCTATTTTTGATACTTAGCATTTGGAGTAAAATCCTTCAATGGGACACATACTCAACCATCACAATGTGCTTTCATGTCATGCCCTAGATGTGGTGCTACAAAAACAACCTTGTAGGCTGCAAAGCAGTCCCTACACAATACAAGGCACACTGAGCTGAAAGACATGCAGAATTACAGAATCACAGAATCGTAGGGGTTGGAAGGGACCTCCAGAGATCATCGAGTCCAACCCCCCTGACAAAGCAGGTTCCCTACACCAGGTCACACAGGTAGGTATCCAGGCAGGTCTTGAATATCTCCAGAGAAGGAGGCTCCACAACCCCCCTGGGCAGCCTGTTCCAATGCTCCATCACCTTTACTGTAAAGAAGTTCTCCCACACATTTTTGTAGAACTTCCTATGCTCCAGTTTCTGGCTATTTCCCCTTGTCCTGTCTTCACACACTGCTGAAGAGTCTGGCCTTGACACTTTGCCCCCCCACCTTAGATATTTATAGGCCTGGGTCAGGTCTCCTCTCAGTCTTCTTTTCCCAAGGCTAAAGAGACCCAGTTCACTTAGCCTTTCTTCATAGGGGAGATGCTCCAGGCCCTTTACCATCTCTGTGGCCCTCTGCTGGACTGTTTCCAAGAGATCCCTGTCTTTTTTGTAGCAGGGAGCCCAGAACTGGACACAGTACTCCAGATGAGGCCTTACCAGGGCAGAGGAGAGGGGGAAGATCACCTCTCTGGACCTGCTGGCCACGCTCTTTTTAGTGCACCCCAGAATGCCATTGGCCTTTTTGTCCACAAGGGCACACTGCTGGCTCATGGCCAACCTGTCATCCCCCAGGTCACCCAGGTCCCTCTCAGCAGAGCTCCTCTCCATCAGGTCATCCCCCAACCTGTACCAGTGCATGCAATTATTCCTCCCTAGGTGCAAGACTCTACACTTGCTTTTGTTAAACCTCATCTGGTTTCTTACTGCCCAGCTCTCCAGCCTGTCCAGGTCTTGCTGAATGGCAGCACAGCCTTCAGGTATGTCAGCCAATCCTCCCAACTTTGTATCATCAGCAAACTTGCTGAGGGTGGCCACTATCCCCTCATCAAGGTCATTGATGAAGTTGTTGAACAAGACCGGACCCAGCACCGACCCCTGGGGAACACCGCTAGTTACAGGTCTTCAGCCGGACTCTGCACCACCAATGATGACGCTCTGTGCTCTGCCAGTCAGCCAGTTCTCGACCCACCTCACTGTCCACTCATCTATCCCACACTTCCTCAGCTTTGTTATAAGGATGTCATGGGAGACGGTATCAAATGCCTTGCTGAAATCAAGGTAGACTACATCCACTGCTCTCCCCGATCCACCCAGCCAGTGACAACATCATGGAAGGCTACTAGGTTGGTTGAGCATGACCTCCCCTTGGTGAACCCATGCTGACTACTCCTGATAACCTCCTTTCCTTCCAATTGTCTGGAGATGGCATCTAGCATAAGCTGTTCCATCACCTTTCCAGGGACAGAGGTGAGGCTGACTGGCCTGTAATTACCCGGATCAAACATACTTACATCTTTTGGCCAGAAGAGCGGTCACTGAAGCCTGGAGGAGGCCACGTGCTGTTGCAGTTGGGACACAGAGGGTCCAGTCTGCATGGGCCAGGTAAATATATGGTAGATGTAAGCCGCACATGCTACCTTCTCTTGCATCAAACAGATTTAGTTCGCTTATCTACTTAGACACTCCAGGATCTGAGAAAACTGGGAAATATATGAATTTGAAAACACTTTTTTAAATGAATGCCAGTTTCAGAGGTCTTCTATATTTTTTCCCCTTTTTTGAGAAACAAACAAAACCTGAACAATGACCTAAAAAATGTTCCTATAGTGGTGAAACTGATGGTGAGATTATTTAACTGATAGTACTAACGAGGTTAATTGAAAATGGATCCAATTTTTCCTGAGATAAAATCATATGGTAAGGACATATGAATGTCTGAATACTTCTAGTTTGCACACAGAATTGACCAATTGCTTAGCTTTAAAATTACAAAATTTATGCATCTTTTAAATGTTCACAGTTGTTTGGTTTTTTTTTTTTTTAGGTTTAGTTTTAGGTTTAGTATTCCTCCATAACTAAGCAGAGCAATAAGTTTATTTATTTTTCTTCTGGCAAGCTGAATTTTTATGTGAATAACTGTCCAGGATCTAAACTAACAAGCATGCAGAATCCATAAGAAAAAAAGTGATGGGGTAGGTAGTAAATGACTGGCAGCTGCCAAAGTATTAGCAATTACAAATGTGATCACAAAGAGACCAATCTGGATAGAGAAAATTGGATAAAAGATTATTATTATTAATAATAATAAACATAATCTGTGTAAAGGAATTTGTTAATTTGAGTTTAAATTACATTTTTCAACCACAGCATCCATAGCCAGTTTGGCAGCACTGTAAAGCATGGGCTGCACTTCACATAATGCATGGTTCTGGGTTATAACCTTCTCTAAATTGCTAGATGTTTTGGAGAAGAATTTAAAAAGACCTCCTGCTCTCAGCATCTGAATAAAAAACAAATAGTGTTAAGGTGAAAAAGAGGCATTCTTCCCATGCTTTGGCCTCTTTCCCTCCCCACAGTTAACTAGTTGATAACATATCCTTCCACACCTTCTAGTTAATGGTTCTTGACGTGAAATGGTTCTTGATGTGAAAATGGAGAACAGTTCTAAGCATCAAACATCATGTTTTTGTACTACGAGCAGCGCATACTTGGAAAGTTCACATGTCCTCATGCCTTCTCAGTACCAGTGCTTCTGTACGTCATTCACTACAGTGAGTTTCATCAAAACAGCACTTCATATGCAGCATTGTTCAGCTGCTGTGGCAGATCATAAAACCTCCTCTGCTCTGCATAGTCAGACAGAATTGGCATATGACAGTAATGTTGTGTGTATTTTTGTCACTTAAAGTGACTGCAATCTTCACTAACCCTCAAAATACTGAAAATTGTTTAAAGTCATACTGTTGTTTAAAGAATACAAGTTGTATAAGATTTTTTTATTTTTTTCTTGTGTCTAAGGCTCAGACAGAATCATTCTGCATTTTTTTTTTTTTTTTTTTTTTTGTTTTGGTGATAGGTGATGATTACAGATCAACTACTGATTCTAACAACTTCAAAAAATATGTAATGAGTGAAGAATACTGTCAAATTAAGTGCCAGTTAATGCTAAAATCATTGCAAGGAGTTCAGTCATCAATCTGTAATTCCCACATGCTGCCCTGTACCGTTTTGATGTTTTTGGGCAGAAGACAACTGCTAGCTTTGCTTGGCCTTCTTCAAAGGTGTCAGTGATCTGAAACAAGAATGATTGACTGTACAACTAAACTGTGTGACAGCCCCCAGCAAAACACAGGTGCCCTGTGTAGATCATCCCTCCCGTCAAAAAGCAACATCCTTGGGGTCGCAGAAGGGTTTGGAATTACAATGGGAATTTGCTGTGCCTGTTCTGGTTGCACTGCAGTCTAGAGAATAACACCCGGAGGAGAAAGAAGGGGGAAATCCAGTGCTGCTGGGGCCTCCTGCTAGAAAACTGCACCGGATTCACTCAGTGATACTGCTTCAGAAGTGGGACAGGTGGCCATCTCGCAGCTGTCTGCAGGCAGCCATCTTGCCATGCCTCCTATGGAAGCGGCCATCTTGCGTGCCGTACACATGGGGGCAGCCATGCTGGGGAGAGGGACATGGGCGCAGACATCTTGGGACCGCCTCCAGATCAGCGTCAGGTTGGCGGCCATTTTGGTATAGGGTAGGGTGAATGTATACCCGCTCTTTCCTCCCTTAAGCAAAATGGCGGCGCCGGCGCATGCGCGAAAGCAGGGGGCCCAAGCGGCGGGCTCGTGATCTACCCCGCGGGCTGTTGCGGTGCGGGGTGCAGGTGCCGTTGGGGGCACCGGGTTTGCGGTCGTCATGGGCGAGACCGAGAAGCTATATTATGTGTATAGCTGCGACCTGGACATGAACGTGCAGCTGAAGATGTGAGTGAGAGGGGTGGGGGCTTCAGCGCTCCTCTGCTCTGCTCCGGACGGCCGGGGTTGTGCGGGGCAGCCGCGGTGGTGTGCGGGAAGGAGCCCGGCCCGCGCCGTCTCGGAGGTGGCTGGGCCGCCCCCCCGCGTGCTGTTTGAGATGGGGGTCGCTGTGATGCCGCGCCTGGAGCTCCGCGGGATCCTGGAGCCGGGCAGAGGGCTCTGCGGCGTAGCAGGGCCGGGGCCTGCTGCAGGCTGCTCTGAATGCTGACATATCCGTGGCCTTAGGTCTTGTAGTGCTGTAAGGCACAGGTTAATTCAGTTCAGCCTTAATGTCTCTGGTAACCGTTCAGCCGCTGGTGACACAGCTCTCAGCGTTAAGGGATGGAGAGGAGCTGAAGGCACTTCTTCCCACTCGCTTGCATGCAGGTTGCTCATAGGATCCTCCTAGGCAGGCCCAGCTGCTGCAGCACATAATTGTGTTTTGGGAAAGGTCAGGCGCTCTGTTCAGCCTCATGTTTGCACATGCTGATGTATTTGCAGGTTCATATTTTTTAAAGTTTTCTTCTTTTTTCCTCATCACAGCAGTGGGAGGTATAGATTCATGTGGGACAGATGTGACTTGTCCTAGCGTTTATAGCTAATGTAGTTACATTGAGGTATGTTGCACTTTGAAAAGTAACTCAGGGAAACCTAATATTGGGCTTACTTAAGTTTTATTTGAATAGAGAATAATAATTAAATTCAAGTTATGTACCTGACCTCTTTGCTAACTGGTACTAAAAATACAAAGAAAACTACAACTTTTTCTTTTAAGCACAGTTTGTATCCTCCTAGAATGTACTGTGCTTGTTTCATGCAAGAAACTTCTTCATCTACTTTTTTCTGTTTCTGAAAGATTGTTTGCTGAGAGGTGTGCCACTCCTGTCTGCAGAGACACTGTGATTTCTGTTTTGTTTTTATGTGCATCCACAGTCAGATACTTAATATTGTAATATCACAGAATCATTAAGGTTGGAAAAGACCTCTGAGATACATGCAGGTTTGTCTTTTGTCACTGTATATCTGAGGCCTATTAAATGTAGCACTAGTATTCTGCACGTTATTACAGAGCTTTAATCAAGTTTGAGTATTTTGATTTTTGGCATCCAAAGCCAATCATACTCTTCATGTTACACAAAGTTTTAAAATAGGACTTCTCATATTTTTTTTTCTTTATTTTCCTTTCTCAAGCAAGTGTATGCTAATGTTTTAATGTTTAAAGTTGGTATTTCTTTTAATGATTACAGTATGTATCATCTCACTGTTGCCTTGTTTAGCGTACTTTATATGATGCAGTCTGAGAATTTACAAGTTTTACTCAAAGTTATCTCTATCTCAAGTGAGTAATTCTTCCATTTTCTGCTTCTCTTTTGCCCCTAAATCAGTATTGCAGTGAGTTCTGTATTTTTTTCAAATGCAGAATTTCTTTTGGATATTTGGATTTCACTGCTTGCTAGTTATTCAAAACAGAGGTATCTGCGTTCCAAGTTGTCTAAGAATAAGTAATGGAAATAAAATTTGCAGTGTGGATTAAAAACAAACAAGCAACTTTTGTCTTTTTTCTTCCTTTTTTAATTTTAATTTTAATTTTAATTTTTTATTTTAATGCAGAGGAAGTCTGGAAGGGAAAAGAGAACAGAAGAGTTACAAAGCTCTCTTGGAAGACCCAATGCTGAAGTTCTCAGGACTGTATCAAGAGACTTGTTCTGACTTGTATGTAACTTGTCAGGTGTTTGCAGAAGGAAAGCCTCTTGCTCTTCCAGTTAGAACTTCCTACAAAGCATTTAGTACTAGGTGGAAGTAAGTCACTGTCTTTTATTCCATTTATGTGTTAGCTATTGAGGCTTCTAGTTAAAGAAGTAATTTTGTCTTTTGTTTGCATAAAAAGCAAAAACTCCTATAGCATCTTTTCTGTTGTTTTATTCAAGTAACTTAGATTTTTCTGAGTCTCTGTGTAGTTAAGTATTGCCCTGACAGCACAAAACCAATCTTTCTGTGTAAAGAGTAAGTAATAATACAATTATTTGTGTTTCTGGGCATGGCTCAGTATTTGAGTAAGTTTCACAGCCTAAAATAGCACACTTTTTTGCTGCATACTGGACAGAGATTTTTTTTTCTTTTGCTGGCCTTTTAATTGTACATGCATGTAATGACTCAAAACAACACTTAAACGTTTGAATAATTAAAGCCCATAGGCAGGTAGTTAATGTGCCCTTCAAAGTGCATAATTTAAGGAGAACTTAGATTCTGTAAACTACTATAGGGTAACTTGAATTCTGACGTTTCACGACTAATATAAAGTATTTCCTTGCAGCTGGAATGAGTGGCTGAAACTGCCTGTGAAGTATCCAGACTTGCCTCGCAATGCTCAGGTGGCTCTAACCATCTGGGATGTGTATGGGCCTGGTAAAGCAGTTCCTGTGGGAGGAACAACAGTCTCACTCTTTGGGAAATATGGGTACACGGCTTTTTCTTTTGTGATGCTAATTTGAAGCTCTCTTGTGAATAGTAAGGTGCGATAGGATGTGCATAGATGAAATCAAAACACAGGGGTTTTTTCTTGTTTGTTTGTTTTGTTTTTTGTTTTTAAATGTAAGCTTACCTTTTGACGTAGCGAATGCTGAAATAACTTTCTTCTGTACTTTTGTAATGCATGAATTCCAGTGCCAATTAATTTGTTTAAGTTAACTTGCAGTTGGACCCTTGAGGCAGCGTTATCCATAAGGAGCAAAGTGTAATTCAAGAAACAAGGAATCTTCAGGATTAATAATCTGTATGATCCAGTAGAGAATGGAATCGGTAAATTATAGTAGATAACAGGGAGCTGGGAAGAATTACAAGTTAACTGGAAGGTGGCAATGCATGAAAAGGATCTCAAGTACAAAGGAGCCTGAATAAAAGAAGACAGGATACAATTTAAGTATGAGATACTGATACTCTGTGTAATTGATTGTAGTCAAATCCAGAACAGAGAGCACCTACCCAGGAAAGCTGAGGAAATGATTTAGGTTTTAGAGTGTATCTTAAGTTTTGCACGAGCTGAAATATTAAAAAACTATGAATATACAAACAGTCTCCAAGTATACGCATCTGGGACAATATTGTGTCCTGCTGCTCTTTTGAGATATGTCCCAGAACTACTTTTCTTCTCTTTTGGGATGTGTCCAGTTCTATACAGCTAATTTCAGATAATTTTCTCACAATAGAGAGTCCAAGGGAGTTAAATATTGAACATCTAGCAAATAGGTGTAGTGGATGAGAAGTAATTAAAAGTGGGGCTGAAGAAAAGACCACAGAAATATTTTTCTAGTATGTAGACAGTGTTTGATAATGGGGAAAATCTCTTTGTCAGTTAATATGGAATAATAAGACTAAGCTGAACCAGGGTAAGTTTAGGTTAGCTTTAGGAAGTTTGTTCTAGTGATACTGAATGTGGAAGATGTCTGTAGAGAGAGGTTAATTTTCTGTCATTAAAGATCTTACTTTGAAAAAAAGATTGATGTTGTCTTAGAGTAGAAAATGGTATTGGACAAAACTTGCCTTTATTTCCAGTGTTTTGGGGAGGGGTTCAGACAGAATAAGTATTTCTGAATTTTCTGTTGGCTTGTAAACAACCTAGTAGCAGGGTAGTATTATACTTTCTACAAATCAGTCTGTGATTTTAAGGTTAGCTGACCCTTCTGTAGTTGCTGTCTTTTATTTTTAGATGTGTGACTTCTCAATGTTCCTTCTAGTTGTATTTGCCTGAAGTTCTTAGTCAATCGATCCCCTCTTATTTGCAGAAATTATGCATTTGATTTCCTGGAGCGTGTTTTTAGGTGGATGAATGGAAATACGCAAGGGACACAAGGGTCTGCAGAGAGGTGTAGTGAGTTTCATTGCAAAGTTCTGCTCACTGCACAGTGAGCAATTACCAATTCAATTTCAGGCATAGGTGGAGAAAATGGTATGGTAAGACTTGTGGTTTTTTTTTGTTGTTTTTTTTTTTTTCCAGCTGAGAAAGCTGCTTTTTATCAGTTGACCTTCACATGAAACTTACACTGTTTTGTAGTTAAATTTTTTGTCAGGCAGATCTAAAGTCAATACTGTAATTTGCAAGTCAAGAGGAATTTTTTCTGCTTCATTACAAATAATAAAAAAGTGTGAAGGTCAGGCTCTCTCCTCAGTTCATGTTTGTGCCACCCCATTGACTTTAGGAATTATCCATTTTTCTTCCATTTGCCAAGTAAGTTATCTCAGATTTGTTTCTTTTAAACCCCGTGTGCCAGTAGAAATGAAGGCCAGAGAGGGCGTAAGGCTCTAGGCACTTATGCAGTTCAGTTACGTTGTGCATGACAATGTGTATTTGTAGGTTTGGCAGAAGAAACTTGTTCATTTTCTTGCAGCTGTTGCTGTACTTTGATTCCTCATTTCAGTTTACTGAAACAATACTGCATTTTTCCCTACAGGATGTTTCGTCAGGGAATGCATGATTTGAAAGTCTGGCCCAATGTAGAAGCTGATGGCTCGGAACCCACCAGAACTCCTGGGAGAACCAGCAGCACAGTCTCTGAAGATCAAATGAGCCGCTTGGCAAAGGTAATGGAATATCAACCTTTAAGATGTGCATGGAAAGCTTGCACTGTAGTTGGAGTGAAATGAAGTGGGGCTTTAAGGAAGACAAGCTTTCTGTGGTGTTTTTTCCTATGAAAATTAACTGCCTTTAATTGCTTTGATAAGTCAGAGAATTTACTCAAAGAAACAAATAAACTCATTTGCCACACATACATTCCTTGAAATAGGACATAAATACCTACAGTGGCATAAGAAACTTCTAATATATCTGACATTCTGTTATAGCAGAAATAATATATAAAAATAGCTTAAAATAAATAAAATAAAATAAAATAAAAATTAAAATAGCTTAAAATCCTAATTCTTTATAAATATTGAAAATACCAATGTAACTTGATGATGCTTGGAGCTAAAACTCTTACCTGGTTCATTTGGAATAGCTCCTAAGAGCAGCTTTTTTTAGTAGTTTTAGTAGACCTACAAAAATTAACCAGATTTGCTTTAACTTTAGATCGCATGTGGCTGTCCAAATGAATATTTTTCTCCTCCCAACTTGTTGGCAGACTGTATTTTTGCTGTGAAAACTACTTCTGGAATTCAACAGATGTCAGTTGTTGAACTGCTTAAGTAGCTGATCACACTCTTCAGATGAGCATATACTAAGCTTCTGAGATATCTCAACTCCTCTTTATCAGCCTACTTTCATCTTAATTTTGGTTGCCTGGTTTTCATAGTCAACTTTTTTAAAGCTCTGTTTGAAAGCGGTGTCCAGTGCTGTAAATATGTCCATTCTTCTTGTAGAGATTTATAATAGCAGTAAACTAACTTGCATTTATGGTCTATTTTAGTCTATATCACCTTGAATTTATAATGCAAAACTCAGTGTAAATACTTCTAAGAGTTGTAGGAAGTAGGTTGCTATAAACATTCAAGGATGGCTTTGAACCACAAGAACCTTGTGATGCAAAGGAACAGCTTTTTGGGGAAGGAATAGAAGTGATGTACTTCTGTAACTAAATACTGATTTTTGTTGATAGTTCAAACTAATAGCTTGTGTTTCAAATAACATTCTAAAGAAAAGAAACATTGTAGGTTTGTGTTTGAAAAGAGAAAGAGTAGGAGAAGATCTTAAGGATTTGGTACACTCCACAGGCACAAACTTAAATTTCTCGTGTTAGTGTGATTACATATTCTTGTTCTGCTTAAGTGTATCTGTGCAAAGCTTTCTGCAAGTCTCGTCTCTCGTGGTAGTGGAATAAAACCCCTGTAGGGGAAGGAGGCTCTGTTGACAGGCCCTACAAATCAGGACTTTTTTTTGTAGTTTATTACATGGATATGTGATGCAGGTAGTGGGTCTCTGAGAAAGATATTGATGTAGGTGTTAATTTTCGTGTTAGTTTGTTGTGCAGAAGTGACCATACCATACCAACACTTCACTCCTTTCTGCTCCCTAGCTCAAGAAACAAATAACAGAGTTCTTCAGTCTTCAAAATACATGCGTCTGCTCTAGCCTGTTCTTTTGGCAGCTGGGAGTTAAGGGCCTAAAGCCTTCAAAGAGGATGACAGAATTCTCCTTTCACATCCCAAATGAGAATTCTTATTAATGGCTATATCCACTTCTGTTTTTTGGAGATACTAATTGCAAAAAGATTCGGAAACTGTTGTTTTCAGTGGAATTTTGTTGTGTCCCTTTATAAAAATGTTTTTTCTGTAGGTGTTCACAAAGTGAACAAATCTTCTGGGTAGTGTCTGCTAAAGCTTTCATTTTCACAGCTGTTTTCCATAGCAGATGAGATGCTTGTGATATGTCATTTCTAAAAAGTTGTTGTTTTAATATAATCTGCTTCAGTTTTTTCTTTCACTTGCTCATCAGTTACTGAATGCCAGCTGTTGATGCTGTGTAGGAAGGTGTATTAAATGTACTTAAGAATAGTAGGACAAATTAAATGCAAGATGAGATTGCATGAGCTTTTTTGCTCTTGATTACTTTTTGGGGGTGGTTTTTCATGCTTATCTATTGGAAGGACTTATGATTTGTAACTGTGTCATGGTACTTTTTAACGTCTGATACCAGTTGCTAAATTAGTCTTACTGATAGTAGTAAATAACTTCAGAGAAGAGCTTGGTTAAGGACGTTTTCTCTATCTAGAAGGTAGCTTCTTTTTCCATCTTCTTGACATCCTTCTGAGTTTTGTATATATATGTGGGTGGCATTTGTTATTGTAGGAAATTAATCTTTCATATGTGATGGATTATTTTATTCCACATAAACAAAAGGTACTCCAGGTTCTTTTTGATCCATTAATTTCCTTTACTCCTTCGGCTAGCTGAAAGAAATTACCTAATTATGACAGTAAGATAGCATTTAAAGGGGTACATCTTATTTAGTAGCAGAAGATTAATGCTTCTTTGAAGATACTTTCATTTTTAACTTAGAATATTAATCTAAGAGAGAAGTTCTTCAAGTATATATTCACCTACAGATCTTCAGAGTCTTGCATTCTGGCATAGCTCCATAATGTTTTGACTTTTTTTGTGGAGATTTGAGACTAATACTATTCCAGTGAAACATACAGAATTACTTATTTCCTTATTTCTTATTTATTACCTAGCACAGTGAAAGTAAAATTTGACAAAGCTATTTAAATAACTTATTTGATCTTTTTAGCCAAGGTTTTGGCAAGTGCTGTCATAAACCTATGTGAGTGCTGGACGTGAATATGTGATATTCTGAAGTGCTGGTGTAGGGTGATAAGATATGGGGCTACACTGGGTAAGAAGAGTACTTTTTTTAGTTAAGGGGGAAAAATGAATGCAATTTAGGAATGGTTGCAATGAGGGATTTGTAAGGAACTTCTGTAGCTAAGGATGAGTAGAACTTTTTTTGTGAACTAGATAGGACATTTACAAAGGCATTAAATGATAATATTCAGCCTGCCTCAGGTGATTTCGATTGCATGCTCTTGGTTCTCTTTCTGTGGAATATATTATGCAATATATATTACATTATGAAATGTGTATATGAGTCAAAGGCAAGTGTTGTATTAAACTTTGAGTACAGTTCTGGTACACATTGCCATCATACTGTCAAGAATCAAGGCTAACCCATTCTGGAGCAGGAGGAATGGACTGAATGAATAACCTCCTGAGAGCTGTCTTCTTGCCTAAATTTTTCTCTGGTTCTGTAAGTGTTATTGACTTTTAAGGAAAGTATATTTTATAATTACTGCTTTCATGGACAAGGGGAGAGCAGTGGATATCTTGGTTTTAGCAAGTCTTTCAATACATTCTTCTGTAAAAAAATAAATAAATAAATAAAAATGTTGCAGTAGAAACTAAATAGACACAGCGATGGAATGAAAGCTGGCAGAAATGTCAAAAGTAAAGGTTTAACAGTAGCAGCATGAAGTCCAACAGGATGCCAGCCATTGACAGTGTACTGTAGAGACCAGTACTGGTCTCAGTGCTTTTTAACGTGTCCTTAATGACATGAGTGTTGTGGCTGAGTGCATCTTCTGCAGATTTGGAGGTAATGCAAAACTCCCAAGCAGCTGATAGACAGGGTGGTTGAGCCACTGTTCGGAGGGGCCTCAGCAGGCTGGAGAAATAGGTATGTGGTAATCTAATTAAGTTTGTTTGATGCATGCTGTAAAGGAATTTTGAAGAGGCTTCAAAAATGTTTTGCAAGGTCTTCTGCCTTTGCAGCAAAACAGGGTGGCGGCAATGTCCTGGACTGTATTAGGGTGCAGTGGTAACAGGTGAAGGGGTTGTGGCATTGATTAGATGTATCTGAAATGCAGAGTCCAGTGATGGCCTTCCAGTGGGAAAAGGAGATGACTGTACTGGGGTGAGTACAGAGAAGGGCTGCAAACATAACTTGGAGCTTCGAGCATTTGTCATTCAAGGAGGGCTTAGGAACTACAGTTGTTTAGAGAAGACAAGGCTCAAGCAATTGATACGTACAAATCCCTTTCAGGAGAAAGCAAAGGCAAAGCCAAACATCTGGGTGCAAATTGAAACACAGGAAGTTGCATTTAAATATGTGAGAAACTTTCTGCTGTGAGGATGATCAAAAACTGGAACAGGTGTTTGTTGATGCTCATAACCTGACTGCGCAATGCCTTGTGCAGCCTGCAGTCAGTTACCCTGCTTTGAGACTGTACAATTTCCAGAGTCCTTCTGACTGTGCTCTTTGGCTCTGAGCAGAAGATTTTGGCAGCTGAGAATGTTTTTGGAGGGGCAAGGAAGTGGAGTATTTGTGAATAGCTGGGTAGAGTGGCAGCTTCCTTGTACCTTGTGAAATAGCAACTGAACAGAGAGACTTCTCCCTTTCCCCATCTTACTAGGCTTTTTGGAATGCTGGTTTCAGATGCCTAAAAAGAAAGGGAAAACAAACTCTGTAACTTCACTGACCTTTATGTATAAATCAGTTTGTGAACTTGCTTTTGTGAAACTAACAAAGGCACAATTCGTTCTGTTTGGAATGAAATACCTTTGTTTGGTTTGGTAAATTATACTATATGAAAACAAGCAACTCAACAGTTTTAGTTATGTGACTGCTTAAAAAACAGGTTCCTATTTTTTATTGTTCGATGTGTTTAAAGATCTTATGCTTGTAACATGCTTCTTTGTCATGATTTTTGAGACATTAGAGGTATTATGTCACGGCTTAGCTGTTTACGCAGATCTACTGTATGCACAAGTGTTTCATGTATCAATGCCTCTGCAAAATTGATATTCTTTTTGTTACTGCCTACAATTTAAAAATTGGCATTGTGTTCTTCTGTGCAGCTCACGAAATCTCATCGACAGGGTCACATGGTGAAAGTGGACTGGCTGGACAGACTGACCTTTAGAGAAATAGAAATGATCAACGAGGTAGGTCATTTTATATCAGAGTTGCACAGTTTGTTTGTTTGGTTTTTTTTAGATCTTGCTAATATGGACTCCTCACTTAGGAAACTAACTTGTCCTGTTTTTCTTGAACTGATTAGATGGTGCATGTCATAAAAGAAAAAAACAATTCTTTACACTTCTAATTAGAACTTGATTTGGGCAGTTAATAAGTAGAAAGCTATCTTAGTTGTCAACTTCAAGTGACTTGTATTTATGAATAATTTGTGATAGTTTGGAACAAATGTTGATGGGTTTGGCTAACTTAATTGTAGGATTTAGACTGTGATGGGAAGCTTATTTGTCCATACAGGCTGTTCCTTGTCTTTTGACCTATTCAGCTTTATTGTTTTTGATTTTTCAGGTGTTGGGGAAAAACACTTTTAAGATTTGAGTGAATTTAACATACAGTAACAAACAAAATAGACGTCAAAATAACTCCAACACCTAAATATGGTGTTAACACTCACTGAGTAAAATCACTAACCTGTTATTCTCACCCTGCACAATAGAACTCTTTTGTTTTCTGTTTTGTGCTCTGAGTCTGTCTTTCTTACAATAAGACCTTTAGGACTCAGATTCTTCTGTTATTTATATATATTTTATATATATATATATATACATATATATGTGTGTGTGTGTATATATATATTCACTTACTAGTCTTTCTGAGAATTCAACCCATCCCACATTAGAAGTGGGTATTGTTTTGTTCTCTCTCTGTTACAATACATAAAATTCAGCATCCTTTATTCCTAGACCTATGCCTTAAGTATAGAACCGCTTTGCCTGTGCTGGCAAGTCCAACTCAGTATTGATACATTAAATGAGCCTGAGTTGATTGCTGTTAAAGTTTATACTTCTTTGAAATTAAATACATGAAGATTACGTATAATTTCTTCATTGTTTCCCATCAAAATTTTGAAATTTTAAACACTTATTAAATGAAAGATTTGAAAAATGTGCATAACAGCAAATTGTCCTCTGAAAGTGAATGAGCTGCAAATCTAGCCTTAGTCCAGGTTTTATTTGTTCCTTTCATTCTTTCATCTGAAACACAATTTTTTTCATGTTGTCTTGGTTTTGACTGACATGCATAATTATATGTAAGTATTTTAAAAAGACCCAAACAACTGGGTATTCTCCGTTGCTTTTTTGCTGACCTTTAGGTCCACAATTGCAAGCCACCGATGAAAACAATGTAACTTGTTTACTTCTGAATGTTCATTGTGAAGTAGGGCTGTGAAGCAGTAAGAATGTCAGGAGAAGTCTCAAATAGTGTGATGAAATGATTAACTGAATAATTGTTTCAGCAACTGATAATGCAATTAGTTATGGCACAGAGAAAGACTAATTGCTGTGTTGAGAATGCTGAAGATTGATATTCTTTAATATGATGCACATCTGTGGTGGTTCTCTTCTCAGAGGGAAAAACGAAGTTCTAATTTTATGTACCTGATGATTGAATTCCGTTGCGTCAAGAGTGATGATAAAGAATATGGAATAGTTTACTATGAAAAGGTATGTGCCTTGCAGACTTTATGGTTGTCTTTAAAAAGCAGCGTGTGCACCTTAAATGGAATTTTTTTTCCACTGAGGTGAAATATTCTGCTGCAGGATAGCAGCAGGCATCTGTCAGTGGCAGCTGTTTATGTACATACAAATCAAATGGTATAGATGCAATAAGATTACAGAAGTCAATCATTCACGCAACAGTTCAAGATTACAGGATTTTCTGAGTGTGAGTGATTAAAAACTTTTTGATTTATTGTTCCTTCAGTCATCCAGTGGTACTTTCAGTGTAGCTGTAGGTAAAATTGTCTCTCATCAGGAAGAGATGTACCTGCGTTGATTGGTAATTTTATAAAAGATAAGTTATCAAAAACTTGGCACAGATGCTCTGCTTGTGAACATTTCCTTGAAAATGAACAAATAAGTTTACGCTTTAATGCTGAAAGTGTTTTGAAAGTGAACTTCTGAATTGAAATATCTTTCATCTTTTCTTTCTGTTTACAAAACAGAGCTCTAGTGTAGTATCTGATGTTGGTGACTATATTGTTGTTCTTGCAAAGAAAAATTAGGTGTAGGAATAGATGCCAAGATAACATTCTCAAAGCAGTATCCCTGATTACTTCAGTTTACGTAGAGAAATTATTCGATGTCAATTTCACTTTTCAGGTTTTTTTATTCTGAAGTATCCAGAAAAATAATATTTTTAAAAGTAGATGTTTAAAAAGATCAAGATATAAGATCAACAAGACAACTAAGGAGTGATATCAGCATTGTGAGTTCAAATTTATGGGAACAAAGGATTGACAGTGAGTTTAATAAGCAGCACTGGCTTATTGCTACAAGGGCTGGAGTGTCTCCCCTGTGAGCACTGGCTGAGAGAGCTGAGGGTCTTCAGCCTCGAGAGGAGAAGGTCTGAAGGGACCTTTAGTGGCCTTCCAGTACCTGAAGCTGGGGGGGACTTTTTAGAAAGGTATACAGTGACAGGATGAGAGGAAATAGCTTTGAACTGGAAGAGTAGACTCAGGCTAGATATTAGGAAGAAGTTATTTACTGTAAGAGTGGTGATACACTGGAGCAGGTTGCCCAGGGTGGCTGTGGATGCCCCCTCCCTGGATGGGGCTGTGAGCAGCCTGGTCTAGAGGGAGGTGTCCCTGCCTATAGCAGAGGGCTGGAACTGGATGATCTTAAAGGTCCCTTCCAACCCAAACCCTTCTGTGATTCTGTTGTGGCTTTGGCAGGTATTACCAACACTTCCATGGTTTTATTCATTGTGGACAGATCCACTGAAATAGAGAAAATAGTATTTCTTAACGTTTTCTGTATGTTTATGATCATAAGAATTAAGAAAATTTCTGAATAATGCATCTGCACGGGAAAGTAGGAAATAATAGACTGGAATCCTGGTGAGATCAGAGGTACTTATTTTAAGCACGTTCTATTCTGAGAATTTAAAAAAATAAAATAAAATAATAATTTAATATGGAAAATGTTAATACACTGGAGAATAGATGTGGCAAATTACTATTACTTATATTACTGATTGATCTGAAAAGCAGTATTGTAGTATATTCTGTATAATTCCTACAGAATTCTCCTAGAACTATCTGCTTTAGAGCTTATTGTGACACAAGTACATTACATTACAAATCATAATGACATGTAGGATGTGTCAAAACTCCTCCTTGAAACAAAATAGTTACTTACTTCTTTGGAAATCAAGGAGTTTTTTTTATTTTTATTATTATTATTTTTTCTGGAGAGCACAATGGAACCATAATCAAAACACTGAAACTCTACTAGTTGTTCCTGCACTGGGTTAAAATCTTCAATCAGAATGTTCTGTACTTGTCATAGGTACAAAATAATAAGCATCGTTAACACACAGCTTTGTATTGTCTCGTGGTTGAATGCAGTGTTCCTAAAAATGCTTTCTCTCTCTACCTCCAGAAATGTACTGTTATAGATTATTTATGTGTGCTGTGTTTTTGTTTTTTTTTTTTTTTCAGTCATTGTTATGATTTTGCAGATACCAAAAGTGAGGGAAAGACGACTCAAACTTTAAATGTGCATCTGTTTCTTTGCTGATTTTTCTGAAGCATGTTAGAAATGCCTAGAACAAAATAACTGTAGATTGTCTTGTATTTGGAAATGAAGTAATTGTTTGTATAGTATATATATGAAAGCTCAAACTGCAGTTCCGTGTATGAATTTGTTGTTACGAAGTAGCTTTTCAGCACATTCTTGACCTTCTTTCTGGCAGCAGTAGGAAACATTACATAAATTAGTGCCTGTCTACTCAGTTTTTTCATACCTTCAATTACAGTGCATAGTATACATATCCAATATATTGAAACTAGATTCTGTTGTCACCTGTCTGTGACCGATAGGCAAAGTGGAGATTACTTGTCAGAGTTTTGTTGATAAATTTGTTTTCAGCTGTTTACAAAGAACTGCACTGTTAAAGAATCTCAATTCTATCATCTCCCGCTTAACTCAACCTTCAGTTACAATGGAGCAAGGTGGTGGTGACTGGTTCCATATTCTCTGTTAATTTTAGTACAGCATTTGTGATGGGAAGGTTAGCAGTCTGTTAGTAACAAGAGCATCATTTCTGATTCTCCATTTAGGCAGAATTCAGTGTGATTTTTCTGAGTTCAGTTAACAACAAGGTTTTTCTTTAGTACATACAACCTTGTGGTGGTTTCAAGTGAAACCTTTGTTCGAATAAATTGATTGCACTACAGCATGCAATTTAACAAAAGCTTTATTCTCAGTGAAAACCATTTTCATGGCTTCAGAGAAGACGGTAGTATAGAATAAGATTAATAGACCTTACTTGCTGGTATTGTGAAAGAAAGCTCATTGCATGAGGATAATCAGGAGAGATATTTTGAAATCATGCACCTGACCAAATTCAAGTGCTAATTTAGATTTGACTCTCAGGCATGGATGTGGTTTAGTAAGTTTGTATGACACGGGGAGTAGTGATCCACATGATGTTCTCAAAGTGTGATACAAAATTAGAGCCAAGTGCTAATCTAATTGGAAGGCATGGAAAACAGCTGACTTCCTTCGCAGGAAGACTAACTGACAAAGTAGTCTGTTCTGAACAGTAACTTGGCCTATGAATGCTTTTGCAAAACTTGGTTCAGTAGCAAGATAGAACTTATGGTTTAAGTTTACACCAGAATTTTCCTGGTGCTTGAGCAGAACAGCTAAAATTCTTCAGCATTATATAACTGTATTTGAGAAGAGGTGGTTAAAGATGTCGTTATAGGTCTTCAAGGGTTTAAGAGACACATCAGCTGTGCATTAGAGATGAAAACTATCTTTGCATTTAGAAGACATTATACATGTTATGACAGTCACTGGAAAGCATGGTGCCTTTTTAAAATTCTGTTTTGTACGTACACAAACTTTAGTCAGTTGTACTTGTAATTCTCATCCTTGTAAGCTGGTAGTCACTGTTGTAGGCTTTTGATTGTGGAGCCCAAGTCTAAAAGCTTTGTGAGAATTTACAGCTGCCTATTTTATCGAGCTTTATTACTGCCCATCCCTGCAGAATCCACCTGGACCTCCATGTTACAAATGCTTCAGCAGGAGTTTTGAACCTCTGTTAGTTGCTAGTGTACACACCAGTGTGTCAGGTTTTTCTACATTGTTTTATGTGAAGGGTCCATGCTAAGTGAGGTGTTACTTGTCACTGGGGTATTTACATTTCTCTATTACTTTACGAAAGCCACATCAGATTGCAATCTTTTTATGGCTTTGATAAGGAATATAACTGGTGAGTTGAAAGAACTTGATCTGTGATATTTTATCATCAAATTTGGTTATTTTTTGGATGGATGTTCCTGCCAAAACATCATTAATTAATATTTAATTGTTCTTACCTAATATCAGTAAGTCATGATCTGAAAGCTGCTGCCAGTGTGGTGGCAAAAGTTTTAGTACAGTGGGCATGCTGATCTGTCAGTCTAGCTCCTACTCTATTCATCTGCTGTTACACTGATGCAGTAGTGTTTTGCTATAATGGAACTACTTCAGAATTATTATTTCCATACCATTTAGATAATGCTAAGTACATTATTTAGGGGATGTTATTTTAAAACAAAGTGTAAACAAATGTCCTTTTAAGCGTGTGCATTCATGCTTTTTAGAAAACTCATGGGAATAATAATTCTATGTATATTCTGGGACCATCATCAGTCACAACCAGATTTTGGATACACGTTAACTTTGACTAGAAGGGATGTGTATGTAGTTCATGGCATTAACTTTCAAATTCAGGAAGGTATAGGACACTAATAAATGTGGAAGTGTCTTCTTGAATGTGCTTTTTTAATAATAATCAGCAGTATATGAATTTACATAGTTTTAAGAAGTATTTCCCCTGAAACGGTGGTAGAAATATTAATTTTTGTTTCTTGTTGGTGTCATTTAAGTAATTTCCCCCCTTGACATAAGGTCCTCATTTCTTTGAAAGTTAATTCTGAAAAAAAATGAAATATAAGGTATATAAAGAGTTAGGTTACTGAGGTAGGTGTTGATATAGTAAAAAAAATGTGTATTCTTGATTGAACTGTAGTGTCCCTTTCTCTTAAAATGAAACTGAACCTACCTCACCGAAAGTGCTTAGCTTTTAGATTTATATGTATTACACTCAGAAATGCAGTGAAGCCTCATTCCTGTATAATTTGATATTTTGTCTAATATGTATATGCTTATAATTTCTTCTGTACTATATATATATAAAGTGAATGTAGGTGTGTGTATATTTAAATCAGTGCACTATCAAAACATAAGAAGCTATTCTGTGAGTGCATATTTAAGTAGACTTCCAAACATACTGATGGTTAGTTTTTAGTTTTCTCAGCTAATGCTGCGTGTCTTCACCAGGTCTACCAGTTCTTTCCTCTCCCTTTACATCCCTAATGCCTCTGTAAATTGCGGAGAGGCAACGCAGTAAAGGTAGAAAAAATAGTCTGATGAAAACAGTGGTAAGATTGATTGTTATCAGTAGCCATTTGATTAAACCCTCGGCTGAATTTTAAATGTAAAAATGTAGGTTGTGATTCAGAAAATAATTCCAGTAGGTGTTTTTAGTCCCTGCTTATCTTTGAAAATGTGAATATATGTTCAGTCTTTGGAAGTTCTGCCATTATTACTTCTGTCCTGTTTGATCATTCTGATATGTTTTTGTTAGGATTCAGTATTGTAATCTGCTCCAGACTAAGTGAGAAGAAACTTCCTGAACTATGAAGTATTAGATATTATACTGATTTTTATGTGTTTTGTTTTGTTGTTTTTTTGTGTGATTTTTTTTTTTTCCTTAAATATATTGTAGGCCATGCCAATTAATGCTCCACTTCTGCAGTAAAAAAACAAAAACAAACAACAACAACAACAACAACAAAAAACAAAAACTAAAACTAAACTGCTGGATGTTAATAAAAAGACAGTTACTGGATTTGATCTAGTGGTGTTGGGCTTTATTTTTACCTTTTGATGTGTTCAAATGGAAAATATTTTGCTTCTCCTATGTAATTTATGGAGCAACAGATTTCAGTAAGTTAATCTGTGCAACTACTGTCGTTCTACCCCAGAAAAGTGCATGTTACTACGATGTTACATGTAGAATCAACAGTAGACAGACATATATATATCTTTTTAAACTTGACTGTTTCAAGTAGCATTTGTAGTTGAACTGTTTTGAAATAATTTCTGAAATGTGGCTGCTGTTTATTAAAAAAGGATTTGTTTTCTGTTGGAAGTATAGGTCCTACTTTGTTTTATTTTCTTGCGTCCAGAGGATGTCTGTAATGATGGCAGCAAATTTCTCTATTCCACCTATATGCTATCATGGTGAAGAGTTGTCAAGATGTATTTCACTGGATGAATTTCAATCTGTATTGTGACCACGCTTATCATTGGGCAAAAAACAGATAAAAAATGTTGCTTTTCTCCTTCAGTCCCATTGAAACTGCAGTGTGTAGTTGCATCATTTTTTCACCTAAATATAATACGCTGTATGTTAATAGAAAAGCACTATGCTAAAATGACATTACTTTAGTTTTAGAATTAGAAATATTAAATAAGCTTTTAACTGTCTTTCAGGATGGTGATGAGTCCTCCCCAGTTTTAACAAGTTCTGAAATTGTTAAGATTCCAGATCCACAAATGTCTATGGTAAGCAGTATTCCGTGTAATACAGTCTGCAGCACAGTATTTTTGCTGAGAGGTTTCCATAGATGGAGATGAAAGCTTGTCTATATTCCTGTTTTTAGTAGTCCAGAGTCCCATGGGAAAGACATATTTGACTAGTTGAGAAGTATAATGGTGTGTTTTTTAGTAAGTTTTTATTGCTTCTGCTGGATTTAAAATATGGTAACTTATTTAATGCTTATGATGAATTTCTTCCTTTCTATACTTAATGTACTTTCTTCTGAAATGGGGGAAAGCAGTTTAGGGGTACTGTTGGTAGAAGAGAGGGTGGGAGTATTAGACAAGAAGAAGCTGAAGAAGACAAAAGAAGTTTTGAAGAAGGTGTAGTAACTCTTGGTCACTTCATCTGTTAAAATGTTTTTTTTCCCTACACTCTCTTGTATGTTGTTTTTCGTGTAGACAGTGCCTAAATACAGTTCTAGAAAAGATTTCCATTATTGTGGATGCCAATTCAGTGGGACTGGTATTGGCAGCTTTGGGAACCTTAATGTAAGTGGGCTTCTACTGGCAACACTGTTTGAGCACTGTGTAATCTAACACTGCAAGAGCAAGTCTGACAATGCTGAAAACTGCCTTGGCTGCTGAAATCTTGTTGACACCGTGGCTCTTATTGTGGCTCCTACTGTTGCTAACATGGTATTAACAGTGGGAAAACTTTTTGAGAATGTTTTTGTTGCATACAAAGCTTCATACTGCAAACATCCTACATATGTTTAGAAAGCAGCTAGCACGTTTGAGTGCTGTCTAAATCACGGGTGTGTTGACTGAAACACTTGCATTTTGCAGCAATTCACCAAAAGGCAAAATAGGGTTTGTAAGTTGTGTGGAGTACAATAAATACGTAAAATAAATTCAAATCCCTACAGCCTTCCTCTCTTTTACGGGGTAAAAGAGTGTACTTTTGAAGGAGTAACTGGTAAAACAGCAGTGATGACAAAAAACAATCCAGAAGATGCTGTATTTTTAGATGTGAATTTTAATTGTCATGCATTATTCAACATACTGGTGAGTTTTTGATAGGTGGTTTCAATACTAATTTTCTCTAGAGTTTAAGTATTTATGTATATTGACTTACCCTCTGCATTTAGGAGAACTTAGTAGAAAGCAAACATCACAAGCTTGCTCGAAGTTTAAGAAGTGGACCTTCTGATCATGATCTGAAGCCTAATGCGGCTACTCGAGATCAGCTTAATGTAAGTCAATCACATGATTGAATTATATGATTCAAAGTTATTTTAGGTTGTTCACTATTAATGTGTTGATAATTTAAATAAAATGTTTAATTTCACTTTGAAGAAAGTTATTAATAAAGAAAACTCAATAAGCATGTCTCACAAGTAATTAGGTGAGTCCAACTCAGAAATGCATTTACCTTTATGTTATCTTTTTAGAAAAACATGTTACTTCTGTTTTGAGGCTTTAATAATGCGTGTTGTGCACATACCTTGATGTTGATGGTAGTTTCAACTGTTTATGTTTGCCTGCATTGCCAGTTGCTTCGACCTTGTAATTAAGAAACATCACCATGACAACATGAGAACTTTGTATTGTTGGAAACATGTTTTAGCTACCTATTCTTGTGTCGTCAGAGCTTTGTTTCATCGCAGTATCTTCCGTTAACTTAGTAGTTATGCATGCTCGTGTTTTTTACTGACTTTCTGACTGTGTGTCTAATAGATCATTGTGAGTTATCCGCCAACAAAACAGCTAACATACGAAGAACAGGATCTAGTTTGGAAATTCAGATATTATCTTACTAACCAGGAGAAGGTAAGCTCAAGTATTTGGGAGGGTTATTAGTGCAAGAAACATTTCATCTGGCTGGCACTGATTTTCTTCCCTTGCAGATACAGAGTTTCAGTGCCTTAGTGGCTAATTAAGATGATTTTAACTTTTTCTACAGTTGCTGATTTTAAAAATTAAAGTCTCTGTAAATCATAGAATCTAGCTATTTTTGCAGTAGTTTTATAAAGACAGAACGACAGTTTAAAGTGCTGTTAGTGACAAAGAGAAATGAATAGAAATAGTTTGTCCATCCCGTTTTAGTCAAGAGTTAATACTGTGTATTACCAGAGTACATAGCGGCACATGAAAAAAACAAAGTGCATCAAATAAATAACAATCCACTGGTGGCTACTTTTATGTATTGATTATGGTAGAGCAGTAACCTTTGACTTCACCTTTTACTTGAAGATCGCTACAAATTTTCAAGATGTATTAAAAAATTCTATGCTGTATTGTCTCATGTCAGTAAGTCTTCTCAGATCTGTGCTCATGTAAATATAGTTCAAATCTAGGCTTGCCCTAATGTGAAACATTAATTTCTTAAATAGACTTGTTCAATCTTTCTTTCCAGGCCTTGACAAAATTCTTAAAATGCGTTAACTGGGACCTACCGCAAGAGGCAAAGCAAGCACTGGAGCTACTGGGCAAATGGAAACCAATGGATGTGGAGGACTCCTTAGAACTCCTGTCATCTCACTTCACAAATCCAACAGTGCGACGATACGCTGTTGCTAGACTTCAGCAGGCTGATGATGAGGTATTCGTTGTTCCATCATCTCAGAACTTGAAAGACAGAGGGTTTTTAGCAAGTGCTTCTTACCTTCAAAGACATTTAAGTAAATAATAGCAATGGGGATGTTATTGTTTTTGCTGGGCTTTTTTTGGAAGGAAGTTCACCATATTGGTAATTGTATTAGTATGAACAGTCAGTGTTAGGTTTTTTTTTTGTTTGTTTGTTTGGGTTTTTTTTGGTCAAGTTGAAACAAGCGTTCTCCCCTCTAAGCCATCATAAATTTTGAATGTTAACATTCACAGAAGTATGCTGAACTAAGAGATTTCCAGCTGCCTTGTGCATTAAAGCAGTACATCATCTTTATGAAGGAGATGATAACTATAGAAATAAGGTGGTTCCAATTTTATACTGATTAGAATGTGGTGAGCTGTGAATTGCGTGTAGAGTCTACTTAATAGATGCTAATCAGTTTAAATTGTAATTATTTACTTTCAACAGTTAAAAAAAAAAATGCTGTGAATAGACTACTGTAGATCTTGAATTCTTGGCAATCAGTTGGGACTAAAATAGGGAGTGCGCTCTTCTCTAATCTTAGAAAGCACTCTTCAGTGGCCAAGGTTGTACTGCCTTGCCTTTGAAGTGCACCTTTTACAAAACTTTGGAATCCTACTCAGAAAACTGAATAGTAGAGGAAACTACTTAATTATAAAGAACTAGCGATTAAAATTCTATCTTTTAGTCATACATCAGATGCACTTATTCACTGCTAAGGATAAAAGAAAAAAACAAAACAAAAAACTGTACAAAAGAGATGGGGAAAGGTTGTTTCTTGGTACTGTGGTCCAATTTTTGTTTCATTCCTAGAAGCTGTAAACCAGAATATATTTTGTGAACACTAGAAGCAAGTAGGGCAGCTTAACTAAAGTGTGCTGTAAAAGCATATTTTCTCTGAAAGAATTAGTTAATTAACACTTTGTGTAACAAAGAAGCAATGATGTAATAACTCTTTTGGGAGTCTAACTCCATCTTAGACCATTTCTTCTGTTGTATACTGTTTGCTGGTGAGGTACTATTCCATTTCTTTATATCCTGACCAAGTTTTTCTATTATTACAAATTCTGAAATCTAGGCAGCTTTGACTTATCCTGTGAATTCATTTTCTTTTCTTTTTTTCCCCCCCCCATGAGGATTTACTAATGTACCTGCTGCAGCTCGTCCAGGCATTGAAATACGAAAACTTTGATGACATAAAAAATGGACTGGAACCTAGCAAGAGGGATAGTCAAGGTTCAATGTCAGAAAGCATGACAACATCTGGAACTAATGGTACAGAAATAGACAGGTAAAAAGCTAAGATTTTCAGTAAAAAGAATTTTAAGAGTTTGTAGGGAGAATCCAGTGAATGTAAAGGTGCTTCTGGGCACGTACGTTCTGTTAATTTCAGTCCAAAGGAAGGACCAAACTCCGTGATTAATCTGATATTAAGTAAGTCACAAACTAACTTGGTTAATAGAAGTCTCCTTCTGCAGTTCCTGTGAGTATGTGTAACAGTTTTCCAAGTCTTAAGCTTCAGTGTCTAATTACTTGTGTCACTAGTGTATACTCTCCATATTACAAGTATACTCCTTTTCAATGATCTTACTGCAGATCTGTAGAGTAGCTACACTGGGATGCATGCTGCAGTGACACTTAGACATTAATAGAGGTCTTTGATTACTTCCTTAGGTAAATTTACTGTATAATAATTTGACCTAACAAATGCTGGATTTGTCTACTGTGTGTGATTGCCTTCCACATTTGAGTGTTTGCAGGTGTTGTGTTTTAGCAACTTTGTCAAAAACATTTTAAAAAAGCATACACTAAAAACATGAATTTGATAAATTCCCCTGGATGTCTGCTTATTTTTTATGGAAGCCAAAACAAAACCATAAGACTGATATGACTGAATGTCCCACACAACCATAAGTTATGTAACTAACTTGGGCACAGATTTTTGATGTTTTCAGTAGTGATTAAAGCTGCCATTCCATTTGTTCTGGAACAGAGTTGAGATTATTTATTTACTAGTTCTGTAAAAAATACTTCCTTTGCAATTTTCTGAGTTTATTGTTTTGTGGAGGTCAAATGCATTGCTATTTCCTTGCACGCTTCCTGTCCCCCATGAAAGAACCTTGAATCATGGCAATTATATGCTTTCCTTTTTATAGTTCCCAGATCATGACTCCTATTCCATCTGTCTCCTCACCACCTCTAACTTCAAAAACGAAGGAACCTGCAGACAATGAGAACCTTGATGTAAGAGAAGTGATTTACATTGCAGTTGTGATGTTTGAGGCTTTTTAGTGTGTTTTTGTGTGTGTGTGTGTTTGGATTTTTTTTTTTTGTTGTACTTTGCAGAATATTTAAATGCTGTAGCAATCTGAATGCAAATTAAATACAAAGACAAACAAAGCAGTAGCTTATGTGAATTTCTAGTTACATTAGTCAAAGTCTGG
This sequence comes from Alectoris magna, assembly GCA_030625065.1. Lineage (NCBI taxonomy): Eukaryota > Metazoa > Chordata > Aves > Galliformes > Phasianidae > Alectoris > Alectoris magna. The sequence continues at coordinate 73,105,951 of CM060564.1, forward strand.
GGGTGAATGAGCGTTGAATTGCTCAGGATAGCAAATGTCTCTTAAGTATAAAACAACTGCAAAGACTATACATGCTGATTAGATACTTAACATCATGTGATTGTGTTTGAACTGTATTAAAGCTCCTTTTTAAATGGAAAACAGTTACCCAAATGTTCTTGATATCTGCACTGTGTTCCTCCTTTAGCCACATTGGCATTTTTTCTTGTTTATGAACCTAAGGACACTATGTTGATTTATATCCATCAAGGATTTTGCTTTTCTGTTTAAACTAGAAATTGATCAGTAAAAATGGGACTACAGGGAGGGAAAGATACAAAGACAATTTGGGGAAATTTAATTTTTATCTGATGTAGAGTTGATAGGTGTCTGAAGAAAAAGTCCATTCCTTTTCGCGAATTTGTCTTTTTGGGTCTCAGAACTAAATAGAAAATAATCCCCAAATGAAGCATACGAACAAGGGTATGCAGATTTCTTCTTGGACTGTTATGTCTTGGTTAAGTAGCTAAATGCTCTGTGAACTCCACAGGTTCTTTGATTAGAATGAAGATTTAGAACATCATAATGAATTTTAGTTTTTCTGGATGCAAACTTGGTAGCAAATACGCTATAGGCTTGAATCTCACGCTTGGAAAATTGCATGGGAGGCAAGTGTGAAGTACCGTACATAGAAAGTTAATACTGAAGATCTATACTTAGTAAATATGCTACTTTAGTAGACTTTTTTAACTTACAGCTTACTGCTGGGATTGTTCAAAGTAAAAATTAAAAATATTAACTTAAATCGTAGGATGAGTTGGGTTCAAACTTTAGAAGGGAATGTATCTTTTAAAAGTCTGTGCACTGTTTGCTGTTTTTCCTTAACTAAATTTTACTGATGTGTTCAGATTTCTTTTGTTATGTAATTCTGCTTTTCTTAAATCCTTCACAGCAAGACCTTTGCACTTTCTTGATATCACGAGCATGCAAAAATTCTACGTTGGCAAACTACTTATACTGGTATGTGGTAAACTATTTATCACTATGTAATTGAAATCAAATCTGTAATGCCCACAAGGATGCACAGGGAAAGATAACTTGTTTTGAACTTGAGCACCTCCGCTTCTGTCAGGATGAAGTAGTGCATTTAAAACAATATACACCTGAATATTCAGTGAATAAGGGGCAGGGGCATGTACACAAATGTGATTGACTGATCTATATGACATTAAGTACAGTATTTAAGAACAAAAATAGCTAAAACCAAACATTACGTTGTCTCTCAACTTCTTTATGGTGGTAGATTAGAAATAAAGCTCATCTTCTGCGGTGACTAAAGTTTCTCAATCAAGAGTGAACTCCATGAAGGTTCATAAAGCACTAATTCTTTTGTGCTAGCATAATGCTTCTTTTTAAATTTGATTTGTGCCTGTGTTGTGATCACAAACAATAAGTAATTGTAGATGTGTACTTTCTTAAGAGATAACTTTAGTTATGAATTGTTCATCTAGGTAATGAAGTGGTAAGGTCTTGTCTCACTACACAGTTCAAAAACTAAACTAAATTCTTAAACTAGTCATCTGTGTTCCCTGTGTACTTAATAGAATAATCATTTGCAGATGTGGAGTACAGCTCTATTTTACTATTAAAGCAAGCTAATTCACAAGTGTGTGTATTTGTGCATGTGCATATGTGAACACAAACACATACACAAGACACATTGTATAATGGAGATCATAGGTACTTCTGATTTTAGCCAAATTAAATGATCACAGTTTATTTTCTTTTAGATTTATTAAATAAATACGCACATTAGCAAGTGTTAATTATAAATTGAGTATTTTATACAGTAAAAACATGGTATTATTAAAATTCTTATGTATCCTAACCTCCCCTGAGAGTAATTTCGTAAATTTCTTTTAAGTTTTATTTTTTCATCACTTCAAGGCATGTAAATTCATGGCATAAGTAGTTTCTTAGCATATGTACTTTTATTGTAGTGGCCAGAGTTGATGCTTGTCTTCATAATAAAGATGCAGTTAAATTGAAATGGACAGTACTGGCATACTGAATTAATGTGGGTAGAAACCAAATATTTGACTTAATCAAACATTCTTCATTAAAACAAATGTTGGTAGATTAGCTAATTTTTATTATGGTGATACAAGCTGTGTGCTGACATTTCAACAATATCTCAGTCAATCTATATAATGTTTAAATGTCCAAAGCTCAGAAGTGTTTGTCTTTGGATAGCAAGAACAAAAAGAGGAATAAAAAAAAAAAACACCTGAAAAACAAAGCAGAGAAAACACCACAAAGTCAGTTTGTTCATTGTTTTCTTTCCAGACATCTCAGTTTCTCAGTTATGGAATATAAATGCTGAAGTCACTGTTTAAGCTTATGTAGCAAAAAATCCAGTTGGTTGGTGATCAGTTGCTTGTTTCTGCTATCCACGCACAGTGTACACCTAAAATAATGGAAAAGTTTGATAACTCTTGAAAATTAAACCTCCATCCTCATTCACTTGTTGCGAAGTTCTCCTGTCACTGTACTTTAGCTGTGCCTGCAGTTAAAGTTTTTTACTTTCACCTGTTTGGGAGTATGAGACACCTACCCAAGTGTTGTTTTAAAATAGTTTTGAGAAATCTAGTTTGTTTTTTTTGTTCTAGCTAATGAAGATGATAATTACATATTTCAGTTTATTACATCCAGTTTTCATTTTAAGTTTTAGTGCACAGACTAAAGATCTTTGTCTTTATGATCATACCATTGCAATCTAATTTTGTCCCTGTAGGAATGTAACAGTGTAAACCACTGTAAGAAACTGTTTTGGAAGTAGTTTCCAGTTATCAATCAACTTTCAGAGAAAATGCGTGGAATACTTTACATATCCCTTAATATTTATCAAAATAACCCCATGTAGTGTGCATAGCATTCTTGAACGCTAGCTGAAGTTGAAGAGGACTCTGAAAATAGCATTGCTTATTCACAGAAAGCCCCCTAACCATATGAAAAGTCACCTATAGAGGAAAAGAAACATGATGAGTATGTAGTCACTTCAAAGACAGCAGTATTTTAAAAGAGACTTTTTCATCTCTACCTTTTTTTCTTTTTTTCTGCGTAAAACTTGAGGTATTTCCTTAAACTTTTGTGCACAGCTACATTTGCTTGTCAGTGCTATGAATAGAAAGAAACACAGTCTTTCAAATCACTAATTATTAAATGAAAATAAAATACTGATAGTTGCAGTACAACCATCTGAAATTATATATAATTTTGTTCCAGCATCATAATTTTAGAAGTGAGAACTTGATTTGAAATGTAGAGTTTGCTACTTTGGGGTCAGTATACTTTCTTTCACTGTTGCTGGTAGGAAGCAGAGTAGGATTTTTTAATATATACTTGAGTCAGAAGTTTGCATGATGCCTGGGCTGTAGAGGTTGGCAGCACTTAAAGTGCTTGTTTGGAGTGTTCTTATCATGTCTTACTTGTCCTGTTTAAGTGATGAGGTGTTTGCTGTAGTGAAGCACCTCAGAAGTGTTGATAGGCTGTCTTAATTCAAGTGGAAGTTTGTAATTATGAATTGGAGAGCTCATCTCTTATCTCATTCAAGAATGAATTTGTTTTCAGATCCAGACATATAGTGCAGGGCTTTGGTTTCACGAAAATATGTTGCAGTCTGGTGCTGCACTAACTTGAGTTCTTTTTGTACTGCAGGTATGTAATTGTGGAATGCGAAGACCAAGACACTCAGCAGAGGGACCCAAAGACTCACGAAATGTACTTAAATGTGATGAGAAGATTCAGTCAAGCTTTGCTAAAGGTAATGCCTTTACATAGTGTCTTTTGTTACTCATTCTGTAAAAAGACACGTGTTTAGAAAGAGGACACTTTGTCATGTCAATTATTGAAATGTAGAAGACTTCCACTTTTGTTTGAATTTTCAGTGTTTGTGGTAAACTAAAGAGGCTACCAAAAAGTTATAAGACAATTATTGAAAATTGTCCTCTGTCTTATTTCTTGCTTCCATTAGTAACTTGCCGATTCTAAAATCTTCCGTCTTGTATAAGCAGTCAGTTATTTCTTTGGCAATTGAAATTGAGTCAAGAAGCCTGTCCTCCAAACTCAGAAGAAGGATTGTTCTGTTTGCCTTCAGCAGAGGGTTATGTAGGGGAAAAAGCAAAAATAAATTACAAAAGTTTTTATGAACTGCAGTCTATATTTCTTTTAGTAGGTACATGCTGTTTCCTGATTTTTAATATCTCATGCTTTGTATTCCCATTTAAAAAATGCTTTTGGAATCACTCCTTGGCTTTGTAGAATGTTCTGTGTGCTTGCTCTTACTAACTTCAGTTGTGTGAATAAGTTTGTCGTGCATGACTGCTCACAACTAAAATTATTGATGCAAATTAAAATACACTGGTAGGTCAAATAATTAATTGCCAGTTGCAGTGATTTTGATTGTATTTTACAGAAAATATCTTCTGAATTGAAGGGAAATAAATCTTTATTCTCTTACTTCTTAAAGCCCAAAAGTCTAAGATCACAGGAATAATTTCTAGGTAAGATAATTATGGAACAAAAAACTAATTTTGTTTCTTTTAATTCACTTAGGGTGATAAGTCTGTCAGGGTTATGCGTTCATTATTGGCAGCTCAGCAGACATTTGTGGATCGGCTGGTTCATGTAATGAAAGCAGTGCAGCGTGAAAGTGGGAATCGTAAAAAAAAGGTAAATAAGAGATTGGAAAACTTATCTCTGGGTAGAAATTAACAGTGCGAATGTTAGCTTTTCATGGAAAAAATCTTAGCACTGAGATGTTAACAGACAGAGACAGACGGACAACTGTTAGACAAATTCAGCAAATTTTAAATGAACTTAGGAGAGCATTAGATGGGTCAAATTTATAAAGTGCTCTGAAACCTCAAAGGCAGAAAAAAGGGGCCCTTCAGGAAAGTCTCAGGGTACTGTGGGAAAGTATTGGAATAATGTGGAAAGTTGGTGATATTAGAATGAACAAGTCACAGAAAAGATAAGAGGGAGCAGAGGTTGTGCTGGTTTTGTGATGATGTTGTGAACTGTTGTGTGGCTGTTGTGAATTACCAAATTATGCAATGACTGAGGTTGCATGGCACCTCAATAGGTCATCTTGTCTTACCCATTTCTCAAACATACCCCCTTTAGTAGGTTGTTCAGGGCTATGTCTACATAACTTTTTGATATTTTCAAGAGTAGAGACTCTCCAAGGATTCTAAACAATATTATCTGTTGTTCAGCCACCCTCACAGTGAGCAGCTGTTTCCTGACATTCAGATGTACACTCCCCATGCTCGTATGTTTGTCCCTCCTTCCTCTTATTGTGGCAGGAGGCATCACTGAAAAGAGTCTATCTATCTTGGTTGCTCCCTCTTTTCATGTATTTCTGTATGTGAATAAAATCCACCCCAAGGCCTTCCCTCTTGGCTTAGCAGCCCTAATTCTCACAGCCTTTTCTATTAGGAGAGGTGATCCACTCTGTTAATTTTTGTGGCCAGACACTGCAACTCTCTCCAGTACGGCCAAGTCTGTCTTGTGATCTGGGTCCCAGAACTGGATACAGCGCTCCAAGTGTGGCCTCATCAGTACTGAGAAAAGAGGAAGGATCATCTCCCTTGAGCTTTGGGTCAATATGCCTAATGCATCCCAGAATACCATTAACCTTCTTAGCTGCAAAGTGTCTATCAGACCCTCAGGTTTTTTTGTGTGCAAGGGAATTTATGCCAGTGTAACAAAATGAAATTCAACTAACAAGACTTCTTTTGTTCTGGGAGCAAAAACCAAAAAGCTGTTCCTTTGTAAGATGAGAGTATAACTACTTGAAAGGGAATTGTTAGCCTTGAGATGAGGAATTTCTGTCATAAGTATCTTCTAAGATACTTCACCCTTCTTAGTTAAAATACTGTGTGAGCTTGACAAGTACGGGGAGGGAGCAGGATCTCCAATGAGATTTCTGTCCATTTATTTTCTTTTCCTCTGACGTATACCATTATTCTTCAACATGAGTTTTCAGTGTAATTATCCACTATCGTCTTTAACTGTGGGGTATGTTTGTGTAGGAAAATGAAACATTTAAGCCTTGTATCGCTTCTGTAAAATTTTGTGACTGTGCAGTGTACATGTGCTGTGTAAGAAAGGTATAATCAATAAAAAAGATTGAAGGTTTTTTCCATCCATAGGAATGTATTGCCTGCTTGTGCAGTGTTTTGGTACTGTTCTGTCAAATGTTCTTTTTCCAAACTAAGCCACAGGGCTTTGATTTTTGGAATCATAAAGAATTGAAAAAGTTAGTGATTCATTAGTAATTAGTATATATCTACTGTTAAAAGACTTCAGTTGTTCATGTGTACCTAGTAAGTGTGCTTTGAGTAAAAAAAAAGTATGTGCTTCTTTTTCTTCTAGAATGAGAGGCTTCAGGCATTGTTAGCAGATAACGAAAAGATGAATTTAGCAGATATGGAACTTATTCCTCTTCCTCTGGAACCTCAGGTGAAAATTAAAGGAATAATCCCTGAAAAAGCCACACTCTTCAAGGTAAATGACGTCTAATTAGCTGAAATATATAAACTGTGACAACCACACTTAGAAACATCAGTTGGGATGTTGAAATGGTCAAGGCAGGATCTAACTGTAACATTTTCTTGAAGTGGTTGAATAATGGTTTTGTTTTTTGCCTGGAAGAGTTTTCAGGCACCAAGTTGAAGCAGCTTTTGTAAGACTGATGATGTTTGTGAAGTAACTCTGTTCTCCTTTAGAAAAGGGTAAAATTTTATGTACAAAACTTCAATAGTGCAAGTGGTTCACCAGCCAGAGGTGTTCTTTCGAAGTGGATGATGCTTCCTACTTCAGAATTTATTTGAAACTTGATGAGTTTTGCTTCTTATGCTACCTGGAATGTGAGTTATTACCTGTGTCCAGTCATGTAGTATCTCCCTGTAAATTTAACTTCAAATCATATAGTCGACCAAAATATGTTTTACTATACAGGTCTCTACCCAGCAGTTTAAGTACTAATTTTAAAGATGAGAGAAAAGATCCAAGCTGCTCTTGCAGCTGGAGTTACCAGCCTCTGTTGTAGGCTGTAGATTTATTTATACTTGCACATTTCAATGATTGTGGAATGCATTAATTTCTGTCAACTTACAGAAACATCTTTCTGTAGTTATCTGCCAATTTTGATTCCCCATCGGCCTGTTTTTTTTTTTTTAATGTACCTATTACTTTGAAGAGTACTCATCTTCCATTACATGCTCTAGTGACTTGTTTTCAAATTGGAGATAACATTGGTTGTCCTGATTCTGAATGGTTACTGATTTCCATGTAATCAGTAATCTTGTGCTATGAGAAAAAAATCAAACTCTTAGATGAATGACTAATTTTTGGTGCTTTTGGACATCACATGGCAGATTCATGGAACTTTATCTTAAAAAAATATATATATATACTTTTATTACATGTGGAAAATGTAATATAGCTGCTCAAATATTAAACAGTGTCCTTGATTTTTATTGTTTTTGCTTTGAGGAAAGCAACTTGGTCAATTGCAGTAGGTGAAATTATTCATGTAGGTAATTGATCCCTTTCAATCCATTTTATATGAAGAAACAGCAAACAGTTAAATTGATTTTCACTAACGACAACGTAAAATGGCATTTTTGCTTTTACTAAATAGATTAAGGAAGCAGTTAATTTTTAAAGATGACTTGCCTGTAGCATTTCTTTGATGTTTATCCTATAATTGTGTCTTTTTGATCCGGTCAGTTAAAATTTGTTTTGTTGTGACCTTTTGTTCAGTGCTTTCATGTTGATTGGAATTAAATGCATGCAAACAATTTGAATCCTTCTGTCCTTTCGTCTTCAGTGGCATGGGTTGGGGGATGGCATTTAGGGAAGGAGTGTATCTTCTACATTTCACTTATTTTTCTCTTTAAACAATGAAGAACTGGAGGGGATTTAATTTATTTATATTTTTTTCAAACATGCTTAGATCACAGTTCTGGTTAACTGGGAATGACATGGTCTAATTGATTCCTAAACAGTAGTTAACTACTTTAAGAAGATTTTAGATTTGCTTATTTTCTGCCAGATTTGAGGAACATTAAGAAACTTTTGGTCCTTGCTGCCATGCTGCTAATAACCAACCAGACTTTTATGTAACTCAGCTTTATATCATATGCCTTATTCTTGCCTGTTTCACTTACTTACTATGCTGTAAATATGGATTTACATTTTAGAAATGTACTGTAGCAAGATGTTAATATGAATGTTGCTTTGAGCCAGCTCAGTAGAGTATTCTGTTCCAGAGTGCCTTGATGCCTGCTCAGTTATTCTTCAAGACAGAGGATGGAGGCAAATATCCTGTAATTTTTAAGCATGGAGATGATCTACGTCAAGATCAACTTATTCTTCAGATTATTTCACTTATGGATAAGGTGAGGATTACCATCCTGTGTTGGGTTTCTGAGTTCTTGATTCTTTTCAACAGCAAGACTGATAAAAAACTGTTAATGTGGCTAATATGGGTATTGATGTAGGTAATATGTTTTAGGGATTTTCTGACCTTAGATTCTTTTTCTTTTATGTAGAGCTTTTGAGATTCTGTTAATATTAAAAAAAATAAATTCTCAAACCAGCCTTTATTCATTACTGATTTCAGTGAAGAGCTTCAGAAATCAATGTCCAGTATTATTTATGAAACATAGCTGATTTTTGTCACTCTCATTTTAATACTTCCTTCTACTCCATCCCAGCTGCTAAGAAAAGAAAACCTGGATTTGAAACTGACACCGTATAAAGTGCTGGCAACTAGTACAAAACATGGTATGAGTACTTTGTTTTCTACGAATACAGTATTGGGAAGAGTTTTTCTTTCCCTCCCTCCTTGACTGTTGTGACATAGATATTTCACTTCATATACAGCATTCTGAAAAAAAGAGCTCAAATGTGTAAGATAATGTATATAAATTACTGAAGTAACCAAATTAAGTGATCACGGTATTTCATAGATTGTGATATGTGACAGTTGTTAGATTATTTCCAGACATCGTTTTCATGCTAGCTTGCTGCATCATCTTGGACAAATCAAGTGGATACTCCTACTGATCTTTGCAAGAACAGGAGGGGAAAAAACAACGAAACCAAATCAAGCTTAGCCACAATGGATCTGAAAGCATAGCCAAGCATTCAGGATGTCATTGATTTGACATTCTCTTCTCATCAAAGTTCAAAACAGGCTTTTTCTGTCCTGACTTGGAGGTTGGATAAGTGGTTATATTATTGAGGACCAAAAATTGGGGAAAAAAAGTGTTTTGTTTTTGTTTTGCTTTGCCAGTGAGAAGCAGTTGAACAAATGTGTTAGTGGCACTTTTTACTAAAAATGCTTTATAAAGTGTCTTCAGATGTTTATGCACTCAGATTTTTTGTTGTATGTTTCTTTTGTAGGCTTCATGCAGTTTATTCAGTCAGTGCCAGTTGCAGAAGTTCTTGCTACTGAGGAAAGTATACAGGTATGTGATGTAGTACTTCTTAAGTCTTCTACTCACTCATCAGGCAGTGTAAATTGCAGCCTTAGATCTTATGCATCAGTCTTTACAGTCTCTCCACTGATTTTTGCGTCTGCTGTTTAGAAGACAAAACCAGACTTCAAATGCACCAGATTATTTTTGCTTTAGAAAAACACACTTTAATCACGAGTGTCTCATGACCTAAGAGTAACACCATATATATAATTAAACTCTATCTTAGTTGTGATACTGAAGTTGTGGATTTTCTGTAATGATGAATGTAATGTCAGACACTCTACTGTATTCGTCTGTGTTAAGATATTTCTGTTGTATACTCAGTGATTTTGATACCTTGTTAAAGCATGTAGTAATAGCAGTGGCTGACAACCACATTGCTACAGCTTCCTGTCAGGTAGTTGTAAAGAATGATAAGGTCTCCCTTGAGCCTCCTCTTCTTCAGACTAAACAATCCCAGTTATCTCAGGTGTTCATCCTTAAGATTTGTGTTCCAGGCCCCCCACCAGCTTTGTTGTTCTTCTCAGGACTCACTCCGTTGCCTCAGTGTCTCGTAGTGAGTGGCCCAAAACTGAACAGTGTTTACAAGGTGCAGCCTCAGCAGAATTGAGCACAGGGGTTGATCACCTCCCTGCTCCTGCTGACAACACTTTCTTTACAAGCGAGGATGCCATTGGCCTTCTTGGCCACCTGGGCACGCTGCTGGTTCATGTTCAGCTGGTTGTCAACTAGCTGTCCCAGATCTTTTCTTAACAGAACGTGGTTCAATGTGATTTTTCCTGATCTGTCACAAACCTATCCCTGTGGAAATACTTTCGGATTCATGGTTATTAATTAATATATCCTTAATACGTTGTTAACTCTTCTGAGACTATTTTAAAGATCTGCATTTCAATTTAAACTTCAGATCTATTTCTGTTGAGCGTACAGATATGATTATTAAGATGAAATGGGAAGACAGCAATATAGAATTAAATTAGATCTTACTAGTTTTGATGGGAAGTGGGAGATGGCTGTTAGCTTAACATGATGCTACGGGCTATTTGTGGTCTTGTTTTATATCTAGAATTACTAGTTATAAAATTCATGTTAAGGTTATACGGCATAGCTAAATGTGTCAATGACTTCTCTTCTAGAACTTCTTTAGGAAGCATGCACCTAGTGAGACTGGACCTCATGGAATAAGTGCAGAGGTGATGGACACATACGTTAAGAGCTGTGGTAAGTGACAGTACTACAACTGGCAATTTTGTATCTGACATACAATGGTTGGGGTTAATGAGTTATTGAGGCACTTCGATTTAGACTTCAGCAGCTGGATGACTATACAACTGCTTGCTGTCAGAACCTCTGTTTTAGCAAGGGTAGATCTTGTCTATATAGCCAGTGACGTCTAAAGCCTATTCAGCAGACCAGTCATTAAGTGCTTTGCTATTAAAGTTAACTTTCATTTTTAATTGAAAGATCCTAATGGACAAAAAGCTGGTTGTTAATTGGTCAGGAGTACTACAATGTTCAGGCTTCTTGCAGCTTTCAAGGTAGAATTAAAAGCCATGAGTTTTTATGGTAATTAGTATCAGTGCATAGATTTTTGAGATAATGTAAGAGTTTAGATTTTCTTTCTACCTAGTGCCTTTTTTTTTGGGGGGGGGGGGGGTTGTTATACGAGGAGTATTGCAGAATATTTCATCTTGTTTCCCATTATGATGAAGGAGTCTGTGAAGCCCTCAAAAGGGGATGCCATTGACTAATGAAGAGGGTAGTTTTGAGTTAGACATGCAATATACTGTTACTCTCCTCTGCCCTCTTTTCTTCTCCTTGAAGAGAAGTTAAAAATGCCTTTCTTTCTAGCAGTAATCTTACCTTTGATCCCTCTGTTTTATCTTCATGATTCAGGGAGATGTAAAACATTTGTACAGCAATTAATTGTGCATTTGAGGTAGAAAATTCTAATTTGCTAGTAAAGGAAGTGATTTTTTTAATTTCTTTTTCCTTGGATGACACGGTTTAATTTCTTACTTCGTTTGGATAAAAAGAAAGTGCACTGTAGTTTTTGCTCAGTAAATGGATGTGTAAAAGATGCGTAAAGGAAATGTGAAAGCATGTTTGCTGTCCATTAAATTAGACAGCTTCTTCCTACAAAAAATATCATCCAGTTGTTACTCAACAGTGTCTTTTTTATTTTTTCTGATGCAGTCGTTAGAACTTCTTAAAATCGTTCTGGTTAGTTGGTGAAAGAAACAAGAGTTTGCATTCAATTGTAATTTATTTATCACATCCTAGCTTTCTGCTTAGCTTGTAAATACTACTGACATATGCATTCAGATTCATATCAGTGTCTAATGTTTGTTTACAGTTTGATAAATATCTTTAAATGTTTAAAGTGTGTGCATTTATTTTGCCTGAAGTGCTTTGAAGTATCTTAATCCAAGTTCTGAAAGAAATTGGGGTTTTTGACACCATTATGCATATGATTGGGTAGCAAGAGTTTAATTTAGGCTTCTGAGGAAATTTGTATTTTAGTCTATTACCTTGTGTTCTTCATATTACTGATAATCTTGATTATTCTTCCCTGTCTTCTGATCTTCTGTGGCATACTGCTTGTGAGCAAAGAATTAAGATTGCATTATATGATGTTGTTATTTGTGCGGAGCTTGTTGCTCTCCAGGAAAGGTACTTGTATTGATGCTTACAATTTACTTGTTACAGCTGGTTATTGTGTAATTACTTACATCCTTGGAGTTGGAGACAGACATCTGGATAATCTTTTACTAACAAAAACAGGTAAATTTCTTTTAGTAGTATAATTTTATAATGACATTTGTTTAATTTCATATATGTGGGTAATGTTCAAATGTATTGGCTCAAATTTCCTTTTGGATTGAACCTTCTGAGGATTGGAGGTCGAAATATATTCCTGTACTTTCAGTAGTCTCATTTAAGATAGTATTTGATTCAGTAAGTTTAAGTTTAAATTTAAAATACTAGTAGTATAGAACCGTAGAACAGTTTAGTTTGCAGGGGACCTAAAAGATCATCTAGTTCCAACCCCCAATGAAAGTTATGTGACAGATGAATAATAAGGAAACAAGTAGATTAAGCACGCTCTAATCAAATTAGGCGAGAAATAACATTTAGCTGGTATGTGGTATTGAGGTTTGTGTAGCCACAACTTAGATATCTGAAGTCTGAATTCTTACAGAAAAATATTTGCAAACACTGGATTTCTGTACAGATTTCACTTGGCTTATTTTTCCATCTTGTATTCTACTTGGCATTTTTTATACTTATGAAAGCTTGACTTCAAAGTTGTTTTTTTTTAAGAACACGAGTTCTTTCTTAAGTGATGTTGACCTTTTTGAAAGTAGTTTGGCCATAGGATAGGGTGAAACTTGTCTGCCTTTCCCTAAGATCAAAAAACCTGTTGCTGTTGTCTTAAACTTCTAAAAAAAATCATACTTCATTTTTTTTTAAAAAAAAAACCTTATTCAAAGCTGAAAAAAGGAATGCTATAGTAAGTAGCTGTGAAGTAATTCTAACTCCAGGAATCCTAATCGATCTTTATCAAACAGTTTAATTATTCATTAAATTGTTACATTCATGTTATTCAGATTTCCTAACATGCAATTGAAAGCCATTTCAAGATGTACTAATTGCATGCCAGTTGCATTTTAATGTTTTATGTACACAGTTCCTAATGCAGTAGATGTTAGGGCAAGTATTACCAGTAGTCATGTGGAATTAGACATAATCTTCATAACTAATGTGACATATCCCTGATAATTCTCTCAAATTTGACTTTCTTACAAAATAAATGGTTCTGTGAACTTTTCAGATGATTTTCTGAGAAACAGAAAACATGATGCAACCCCAAAACGGGAGCACATGAGACCTGGCAGAGCAGTGTTTGCTTCAAAGTTTTCTCTTGCCTATGAACATTTTTTTTGTCTTTTTTTTTTCTTTTTTTAATTTATTCAGAAAACCAAGCCTCTGAAAAGTACAAGTCCAAGTGTTCCATCAGACTAACTGATGGTCAGGATCATTCCAGAGCCCTGCTGAAGCTGGGTTTTTATTTTTCCCAGCTATTTGTAGAAGGGGTTAGAGTCTAAATGTCCTGTTACAAATTCATGATTGAGGAAGCAAAAGTAGTAGAGGTTATCATTTTATGAGATGTATCATGGCATTGTAAAATGGGTTGGTTTGGAAGGGACCTTAAAAATCTGATAGTTCCAATTCCCTGTCACTAGCCAGGTTGGATGGGGCTTTAAGTAACCTAGTCCTTGAATACTTCCAGCTGTGGGACATTCATTCACAGCTTCTCTAGGCAACTTCTTCCAGTATCAAGTCTAAATCTGCCCTCTCCTTGTTTAAAGCTGCTACCTTTTGTCCTATCTCTACACTCCCTGATCAGAGTCCCTCCTCAGCTTTCTTATAGACCTCCTTCAGGTACGGGAATACTGCTAAAAAGTCATATTTTCCTTTGTAACAAAACGTGCATTTTGATTATCTCTTGAACTTACTTCATTTATATCATTTTTTGTTGCATCATGTGTATTGATAATGGACCATGTAGAGTGTATAATGTTAGTAATTCCAAATTATTATTAAGTTCTATAACGGTTTAAAAGAAATTATGCATGGTTCCGGCTAAAATAATGATTAGGATTCAAGAGGTGCAGTCTCTGCTTATTTGAAGTTGAATAAGGTTATATATAAACAATCTCTTCAATTTTTCCAAGAGGATGGAAGGCTTTAAAACGAACAAAACCCACAAAACCAATGAAAACAAAAACCCTGAAATGCTTTGTTAATTAGGAAATACTTTTCCAGAAAAGCATGCGTTTTCTTATTTATTTAAAATATTTCATTTAATTCTCTTCCCTGCCCCCTGAGTAGTGAAATAAAAATGCTGGGTGTCTCGTGCATTTCAGGTGGAATTCTAGATAGTTTGCATTGATGATCAACCTATCTTCTGGATTTTCTGTTTCAGTGCTTAGCAAGCGCTTGAAGCAAGTATGGAAGAAAATAGTCTTGGGTGAATTGAATTGAGGTTCTCAACTAAATGGGAGTACAAGAGTTTGCCATCAAGCTATCACAGCTATTGCAATTTATATCGTATGATGGGAGAAGTTAAAATATTGCAGTTGAAAGTAACTAACTTTGTAGCTAAATGAAGTGCAGAAACCCTTAATAAATATGAATACGGATTTTTTATTTATTTTTTTTTTTTGCATGCTTACTTTTGAACCGTAGCTTCTGTAGTTGTTTTATTACTTTGATTCATTTACTTGATTCATTTACTAATGAAGAAGACTTAGATGTTAAGTGTTTATCGTAAAGTAAAACATCTATTGAATGAGAAAAGTGTAAATAAAATATCTTCTTTGTGGAAAAGAGACGTATCCACATGGATGGCTTTGCAGTATGCCTGAAGCATATGTTACAGTGACTCAGAGTACTTTGTATGAAAGTGTTGGAAATTAATTCTGGTAGAATATCTTGAAGTAAGCTTGTGGGAAAACAACGAAAGCAAATATGTTTTCCCTTACTTGATTGCAGTTGTGCAAATGAGCATTTAAAAATCTGTCAAGAAGTCCCAATCATTTATGTGATTATGAATAGAAAGTACTTTTTATTGCAGTTACTGTTTGCATAGTCAGACTGATAATAATTTAGGTTTTTTGGGTTTTTTTTGGTTGTTTTTTTAGAGGTAAAGCTATATTAGGAAGTAACTATAGCTTAGTTTGACTTAGTGGAAGAATTTAAACAGAACAGCAGAGGGCAGTGCACATCCACAGTAAATTCAGAG
Source organism: Alectoris magna (assembly GCA_030625065.1). Lineage (NCBI taxonomy): Eukaryota > Metazoa > Chordata > Aves > Galliformes > Phasianidae > Alectoris > Alectoris magna. The sequence continues at coordinate 73,121,293 of CM060564.1, forward strand.
CTTGCAATTATTTTCATTTGCTACCTTTGTTCTTTCACAAACCAAGACATCGTAAGTTGGGAAAGCTAACTTCTTAGCTTAAGGAATGTAAGCTAGAAATGCCTTTCTTAAATGGTATGATCGTGTGTGTATACCTTCTTGTCTATATTTAAAGAGTTGAATTAATTACTTTGAGTATCTCTGAACTAGAAATCCGTGTCTTTTATTTCTAGCCCTGCTAAAGTGTGTCTTGGGATCAGATCTGTTTCACCTCTTTTTTTAAGTAACTTCCCTTTCGTTTTTTTGTTTTGTTCTATTTTTTTTTTTTTTAATGATTAATATCATATGGTTGGTAACAGTCATTCAGGAATGGTAATAAATGAATTTACAGATAATTGTATATAATTACCATGCTACATAGTATGAAATATTAATCACAGTGAAGGTGTCTGAGCTCTAGCAGAGTTTGCTTAGAAGTCTCCATCCGTGGGGTTATATTGAAATGCATTATAGATGTGGTCCTGGGGAAACTGATCTAGGTGGCACTACTTGAGCAGTGAAATTGGATGAGGTGTGCTCCAGAAGATCCCTTCCAACTTGATCTGCTCTGTGACGTAAAATTTGAAGAGCAATCCTCTAAATACAGTTCTTGGGTTTTTTTGTTTGTTTTTTTTTTTTGTTACCAATCAAGTTATGTAACTCTAGGAACTCTCACTTGACGGTGGTGCAAATTTTGTTAAGGTATTTCAGAACTGAAAAACCTTACTCAGTCATTACTAAAATATCATGAAATCATAGAATGAGTTGGATTGGAAAGGACCTCAAATATACACTCAGTTCCAGCATCCTACTGCAGACAGGGCTGCCAGCCACTAAATTGGGCATTTGATCAGGTTGCCCAGGGCCCCATCCAACCTGGCCTCCAGGGATGGATCATCCACAGTTTCTTTGGGTAGCCTGTTCCAACACCTTGCCATCTTCTTAGTAAAAAATTACTGTCAAACATTTGATCCAAATCTCCCCTTTTTTACTTTTAAACAATTCTGTCTTGTCCTATCACTTCTATCTGTGTTAAAAAAAAAAAAAAAAAAAAAAAAAAAGATTTTCTTCCTTTTGATAAACTCACTTATAAAGGTCTCTCCTCTTCTGGTGCAGCCCTGTATACTGTTGGCCTTCTCAGCTCCACGTTTGCACTGGTGGCTCATGTCATTTAGCAGGACCCTTACTGCCTTCTCCACAGGGCTTCTCTCAATGAGTACATATCTGAGTACATATCTGGGATTGTCCCAGTCCAAACGCAGCACCTTGTTCTTGGTCTTACTGAACTTCATTAGATTCACATGGGCCCGCTTTTCAAGCTTGTTCAGATCCCTCTGGATGGTGTCTCTGCCTTCTGTTGTGTCAGCTGGACCACTCAGCTTGATGTGTCGTATATCACAGAATCACAGAATTATCGAGGTTGGAAAAGACCTAGAAGATCATCCAGTCCAACCATTACCAATACTTCCCAGCTAAATCATACCCCTCAACGCAACATCCAAACGTTTCTTGAACACTCCCATGCTGATTCTGTTATAGACTGTTGCACAGCTTAAATTCCTACCTAAGGTTATTTTTTTCAAGTATCCTCATACCCGATGCTGACAAATTTGAAATAAGTGGTGTTTTGAGGAGATGTACTCTTGAAGAAAAGTTGCTGCTGGATTGCCTCCTTCCTTACAGATGTGTATCAGAAGGAATGACTGTGTTAAGTAAATACAGTATGCACTCTAAAAGTCAGTTCTCAGAGAATAGAAATTCTAACTAAGTATGATCAGAACTTGCTTTCGAAAGATTTGGTTTGATAATTTCTCAGGGGTGATGCAGAAGAATACTGTCTTCAACATCATTAACTTAGGATGGAAAAACTTCTAAAAGATCTAAGAACCTTCCTGAGGTTCTTGATCAACTGTCTCAATCATTATATTCTTTACAGTAGGATTCAGACCGTCATCCCTTGATTAAAAAACACCAGGGGAGCCTTCTATCACTATTTTGTAGTTTAGTATAGTGGCTTAATTGATCTTGGAGCTAACCAAATGAAAATAAATTAAGCCTGTTTAGTATTTTTCATGTACTAAATATATTGAATGTATTCAAATCAAAACTTCTGGTATACATTTTGAGTCATAGCCGAAAGATTTGCTGAATTTCGAACTGTAAATAGAGAAACTGTAACAATAATAAAAGATGTCTTACGTCATCTTACAATTTATTTTATTCATGTTTAGGACTGAGGTCTAAGTTGATGATCTTCTGAAGCTCCTTCCAACCCCTACAATTGTGTGTGTGATTCTCTGTATGAACTGATATATGTTCACATACATTCATATTAATGTTTTTGAATGGTTCAGATACACCTTAGTTACTAATTTATGTTATTAATTAGCACCTCTTATTCCTTACTTCCAGAGCAAACTAAGAAAAGATTTAATTACTTCTAGAAGAGTTATTCTTTTATTCAAATGTTGTCCCTTGACTCTTCATTATGACAGATTTGGATAAGTGAACTGAAAACAGACCCTCCCCCAGAATCTTTGATGAAACTGTTTTTATAATGCAATGGAGATATGTCTGTATATATCAGTGTCTACTTCAGAAAACTTAGTTTACAAAAATGAATTTAAAAAGTAACTTCTGTTACAGTGTGAAAACACTATTCGAGGAAGTTTTTAGCACAATTAGATATGCAAAATGTCATGAATGTCACATTTATCAACTAGTGAATATTTAGTTTGCTTATTAAACATCCTCATGATCTCTCACAGAAAATTGACCGTGATGGAATTTGTTTATTGACTAGAAGAGTGCTTATGACAGAGCTCAAGCAGTTTTCTCTGATGATGGAGTCCATCATTCAGTGATATGGACAGACAGATGACTAGCTGAAAAATATTAGTTGTAGCAGTTTTTTTTCAATCATTTAAACTTATGCTGCAAGTTATAATACTGGTAAACAAATACAGAATCATGGAATCACCAAGGTTGGATAAGACCTCTTAGATCATCCAGTTCAACCATCCACTTACTACCAATATTTCCTCACCAATTCATGTCCGTTAGTACCACATCTAGACATTTCTTGAATGCAGTACCTCCAGCGACGGTGACTCAACCACCTGCCTGAGTAGCCCATTCCAGCACCTGACCACTCTTTTGGAGAAGATATTTTTTCTAATGTTCAACCTGAATCTCCCCACGTGCACTTTGAGGCAGTTTCCTCTAGTCCTATCACCAGGTATGTGGGAGAAGAGGTTGACTCCCACCTTTCCACATCCTTCTTCATCGTCCTTTCAGATAGTTGTAGGGAACTATAATGTCTCCCCGAGCTTCCTCGTCTCCAGACTAAACAATCCCAGTTCCCTCAGCTACTCATAAGGCTTGTGCTCTAGACCCTCACCAACTTTCTTGCCCTTCTCTGGACACATGCCAGGACCTCAGTGTCTTTGTTGTGATGATGGGCCCAAAACTGAACACAGAGCTCAAGATGCAGCTTCAGCAGACCTGTGTTCAGGGGGATGATCGCCTCCCTGCTCCTGCTGACAGCGCTATTCCTGATACAAGCTAGGATGCCATTGGCCTTCTTGGGCACTGGGGCACACTTCTGGCTTATGTTTAGCCAAGCATGAACCAGCACCCCCACACAGGTCTGTCTCTTCCATACGGTCTTCCACCCACTCTGCCCTAAGGTTGTAGTATTGCATGGGGTTGTTGTGGCCAGTGTGCAGGACCTAGCACTCAGCACTTCACCCCTTTGGCCTCAGCCCTGCTATCCAGTCTGTCCAAAATAGAGCCTTCCTACCCCCTGCCCCTCGGCCTTTTCCTAACATTTCAGACACATGCTTGTCGTTTACCTCTTGGTTCCTCCTCCATACTGACTGCAGGAAGATGGTTTCTCTCTGTCTTAAGGAAATTGCTCAGCAGGCCAGCAGTAATAGGGAAATGAGTGTACATTCAAGGTGTGGGCAAACCACGCCTTGAATATTGTGTTTTAGGTCCATGGCTGCTAGGAGGAATTTGAATTGTGCAAGTGTGTGCGAAGCAGAGCTGGTGAAAGGACTAGAAAACAAGCCTTAAGTGAAGCAACTGAGAAAATTGAGGTTGTTTAGTTTGGAGGAGACTGAGAGAAAACTGCAACACTCTCTGCAGCCACCTGAAAAAAGGTTGCAGTGACACAGGTAATCCATCCTTTTTTGAGGTGACAAGCAATAAGAGTTGGTAAGACTTGATACCATTTTCCTCAGGAGAGGTTTAGGTTGGACGTGAAGAAGAATTTTTTCATGGAGAGGACATTCAAGCATTAGATAGTGCATCGAAGGGCACAGTTTAATGGTGGGATGTGGTAGGTAGATTTTGACTTGCTAATTGCCAAGATCTTTTCCAACCTGTATGTATTTATGGTTCTGTGAACTTTCATTTAATATATTCCTTTTTATATAAAACATTTTGACCTATTTTTTATGCAGTTTAGTATTGTTTTTAACTGCTCTGAATGAATCTGATGTTAGCTTTAAGTCTGTAGTTTCAACTTGTTAGCTGAAGGTATAAGCCTTAGAGAAAGCAGTGAATTGTGCTTAGTGAAAACAGTTTACCTTCTAGAAATCATACCAGGGGATTTATCTATTTTTTATTACTGTTTGTCATGAAGATATGATATGATATGAGTTGCTGAAGTAAGCAATTGCATTCACCTTTTGTCTTACAGGAAAACTATTCCACATTGACTTTGGCTATATTTTGGGTCGGGACCCTAAGCCTTTACCTCCCCCAATGAAGCTGAATAAGGAGATGGTGGAAGGCATGGGAGGCACACAGAGTGAACAGTACCAGGAGTTCCGTAAGCAGTGCTACACAGCCTTTCTCCATCTCCGCAGGTATAACATAAAGCAGAAGAGTGAGTGAACAGGGGAAAATATTTATGTTGACAAATCAAAACCTGTCTACATTCCTAATTCAAACAAAAATTTATATGAAATGAAGGAATGAAAATAGTACTTGTATAAATGCAGAGGTTGAATGTTGTTGTCTTTTAAGACCCCTGGTTTTGCTTGTTTAGTAATCTCAACAGCTATATCATAAATTCTGTGGGGTATGAAGCTGTATCTTGCATTTTGGATGTTGTTTTGCCCTTAAGCAGTTTCTTCTGTAATTACTCCTTATCAAGAAACTATCCACTTAAATCATTTGCTGCTTTACTGCTTTACCCTCTTCCAGTTTCGATTAGTGATGATCAGAATCAAATTCTTTCCCTCGAGAATGGCATGCATAAACTTAACTGGATGAAGGTCCTGCAGGACAGTTACAAGCTGCTGTGTGTAGTAGTCAAGTATGTTAGTAGCTCCTGTAGTACATACCTGCAGCAAGTTAAATCTTTTTAGGTTTTTACTTACAAGTAAGCAAATCACTCTTCTAGATCTGTTTCAGCAGAACACAGGTGAGCACACTTGTGGCTGAAGATTGGCTTAATGATTAAAGTACATCTTCCTTCAATATCTGGATCACATAGTATGAACCTCCAAATGTGTGAAAAAAATCACTTATATGAAAAGAATGTGGAAAAAAATGTATGTATGAAATACATAGACAGTGGTAAGAAATATCAGAAAAAAGATACAGGTAGTTTTCCTGCTGATAGTGAAATAAAGTGAAAATAAGGAATTTGTTTTTAATAAACTGTTAATAGATTAAAAGCAGCACAGCAGAAAGAAAAATAATGATGCATTGTTGGCAAACAATTCATATAACTTGAGAGAACAGTCAGAAAAGCTGACGTGTATTCCATGTTGAAAATGCTACTCAAAATTCTTTGATAATATTGTACTTATTAGTTTTCAGACAATTCAGAGCTGTTTTTGTTGATTAAACCCAACTGTTTCAGTAGAAGGGTCTGTTATATTGATGAAGGATTATCCATTGCATGAACTAGTTTTTGTAGCTATTTGCTATAGCGATCATAGTTAAGCATGAAATACAGTGGTAATTTTGGAATAAAACTAAACTGCAAATCAGTACGTTTTCATTTTAATTCTGTAACTGTAGTTGTAATTATTCTCTCCAATATTTGCTCAGGGTAATAGGAAAGTATTTTTAAATTGTTCTGGATATACATTTTCAAGGCTTTTAACATGGATAATATTGGTATTACATTAACTACGACATTCAACAGCTAGAATTAAAAATAATCATAATCACTTGCTTAATGGGTTAGGAAAATAATCAGTAATTAGAGAGGAATGGGTTACCTCTTAACAGTTCTGTATGTTGATACAAACCTATTCAGATACGTCTTCTGGTGAAGTGTGGTGAAATCATAACCTCTTTGCTAAGTCAAATTTCATATGCTGTGTTTGTCATCCTCTTCAGTTTGTATTATTCTTAATTTCCCTGGGTTGTGGACAGTTCTCTGCATATTCCAAGCTCTGCATCTCAGTCTGTTAGTGTTTCTGCTAGGATGTGTTTGCTCAGCAAAAACAAAAATAATTTAAAACTTGTAAGTAAGTGGAAAATTTTGTTCTTTGTTTTAGATAGGAAGTAGTTTGGTACATGATCATTGTCGAAGGCTTTTTGTGGTTCTTAAGTTTATTTATTTACTTTTTTTTCTTTCTTTTTTTTTTTTTTTCCCCTGGGAGATACATCTTTCTACTTTTTTGAACACTGATCAGTTCTGTGTGGTTTGTCAGCAATACTCTAATGAAGTAGCAGCCTCTGTGTGCTAACTCTGCTGCACGGCAGACTGTGGCTGGAGAATTTTCATTCTCACTTGATGTGCAGCAGTGTGTTAAACTCACTACACACATTGAGCTTACTTAAAAATGTTCAAGTCTTGTTGCATCAGCTTTTCCCTTCCCCAGTGAATTCCCAATTTAGAAGTCTTCAGCAGGATCCAGTAGGAAGGAATCTAACATCTGTAAGTTTGTTTTGTTTTTTTTTAGGGTGAGACTCTAGACTCTGTTACTCCTCACCAGATTTGATGTTCAGTTTGAGTAAGTGGTTATAGGTGAGGGAAAAAAAAGGAGTAGGTAGTAACAATGGACCGAATCTGTAATTTTAGCTGATATTTGTTCAATCTCAATGGTAATATCCAGCTGGGTAGACCAGAGTATTCTTCCCAGACTATTCGTGATGGTATCGTGAGCAGAAGAGGGCTAGTAACATAAAGAATGCAGAAACTGTAGGTAACAAGTGTGAAGCTGTGATGACTGTTGGGAAGGACCGATTCTTTGAAAAGTCTGTACGACTATATAGTCTTCTAGAAGAAGGGGGTTGACTGTTAAGAAGGGGGTTGAGTGTTAAGAGGGAATATGATACAAGTGGGATCAAAGCAGTATTGATGAAGATTTCACTATAAATACCAACTTTAGGAAGACTACATGCCATAGGGTGTTATAGCTGGTTGGGACACAGTAGTGAATATATATATTCATGTCTGGAAGAGACGAAATGAGTTTTAGAGGGTCCCAGACAAGACTGCAGAAAAGATTATCCTATTTTAAAATCTAAGAATTTTTGAGTCGATTTAGGTAAGGAGGGCTTTGGTTTAGGACCACAAATAACTGTACTTTCTGTCCGAAATCTTTGTAATGGAAGTTTATGACTTCAAATTCGGTAAGAGTGTTACAGTTTTTTCAGCTAAAGTGTTCAGTTTGTTTAGGATATCTGTATGCAAAAGACCCCTTAAAGGTTACAAATTATGTAGGGTACTTAAGAACAAAACCATTTTTTGTGAGACAAAACAAATAGCAGTTCTCAGAAAAAATGGCAGTGAGAATTCAAACTTTTTTTTTTAATTCCATTATGAGTTTCTTTCTTGACATATATGAAGTTAGTTCTTTATGGGTGAAGAGATTTATTGGATTTCATATATTTTTACAGAACTTGAGTGTTTTTAGTACTTCCTGTTCAAACCATTTGTTTAATCAACCTCAAGTGCAGCTGAACACTCCTTCCTTTGCAGATTAATTGTACTGGATTTTGAGAAGACAAGCTTAAGTTTAATGTTTAAGTGAGAACATTTCAGGGTTAATTTTATGTGCTTGGTATAAGCTTTTTAAACCCAGAAAGAGGCTAATTCTTTGTCAGTGGATCGAGGCCAGCCATGACAGAGGCCTTGTCAATGTAAATGTCGAAGACACGTGGTATGACTTAACAACAAGCCAAACTTAGAACCATTAAAAAACAAGAGTGGATTCTCAAGGTACTTTTTGTATTTTTTTGTGACCCTCTGGACATGCTCCAGCAGCTCTGTCTCTCTCTTATACTGAGGACTCCACACCCGGACCCCGTACCACTGGTTGAAATCTCAACAGCACAGAGTAGTGGAGCAGGATCACCTTTCTTGCCCTGCTGGCCACATTACTTTTGATACAGCCCAGGATACAGTTGGCTTTCTGGGCTGTGTAGGCGCATTGCTGGCTCTTGTCCAGCTTCCCTTCTACCAGTACTCCAGGTCTTTTTTGGCAGGGCTATGTACAGTCCTCTCATCCTTCAGCTTGCATTCATAGTGGATGTTGCCTCAACTTAGGGTAACCAAGACCGTCCATTGGGATTTATTGAATCTCACAAGGTTCATCTGGGTCCTCAGCTCAAGCCTGTCCCTCTGGATGTTGCTTTCATCTGATCACCTAAAGAGCATTAGAAGCAAAAAAAGGATTGTGTCTTTGGAAATTGCTATTGCTGTAAGCTACCAATGACTTAGAAACAGTCTTGATACAGTAAAGCTGCAAGATTTAAGTATGTTTAAAATGAAGCTTGATAGTTTCAAGCAAGTAGAACAAATTTTCATGAAAACCTATGGTAATTTCTGGTTCTACAGCAACTTGGCTGCCAGATTTCTTCACCCAATTTGGGGGGTGGAGGGGAAGCTGAGTAAGTTTTATTTTTTTATTTTAGTCTGTGCTAAAAGTAAGTTGAAGCTTCTTAGACAGAAGATTTCTCTCCAAACAGTTCAAAATAATTGCTTGTGTGCTAAAGAGTTAAACCTTATATTGGAATGGTCTAGGAAGTACTAGTTCCTGTTAATAATTAAGTGCAAAAGATTTTGTGAGTTAGAATACTGTGTTCCTTACAGTTACCAGCTTGTATATATTCCAGAATTTTCTGATAGGTTTTGCTGCTATGAATTCATTTTCTACCATATAAAAACCTCCCAGTGCTTTTAGTAAAGTAATATTTCAGGTTTTGAGGATTGTTGCATGTGTTTTCCCTATTAGGAGACTATATCTCTTTAGAGAGAGCGAAGGAAGTTTCAGTTTATGTTGTACGGCTTCAAAATTATCCTTTCAGAAAGCAACCTACAGTTAATTTCCTGCAAGGGCAAAATGATGTTCCTTAGAAGGTTTGGAAGTACTACCAGCACCTTGTTAAAGCTGAAAACTGCTGTCTTTTCAAATGGTCCTAAATGATAGCAGCACTGTTGAAGTTATTTCAGCTTAACTGGGCAACTGCGGACGTAGATCTGGTTAAACCACTTACATTCAACCGGTTATGGCAAGAACCCTTGCAGCAAAATGAAAAATCATTTCTTCTTATTGTGAAGACTTCATCTGTTTGATTGTTAATTTATATAATATTACTATATCCTTGTTAGATAGAAAACCTTTGAATTGATATTCTAGCATATGTTTGTCCAAAAGTGTGAGAATAACATATTATGTATGAAACTTCTCTGAAACATTACCAATTCATACTAAGATGATTTAGTTCTTTCTAAATTAAATTGTTTACAAAATGTCTTTTTTTGTTCAGTCTGCAAAGTGCATTTACCTGATTTGCTCTTCTACTCAGGTACTCCAACTTGATCTTGAACTTATTTTCCCTTATGGTGGATGCCAACATTCCAGATATTGCTCTTGAGCCTGACAAGACTGTAAAAAAGGTAACTGGAAAGCTTTCCTTGTCTTTCAATGACAACATCATGAAACGTTTGATCGCTTACAGTGACTCGCGTATAACCGGTGACTAGAGTCTATATCGTCCTGTTGTTTTTTTTTGTGGACTGAAATTGCCCAGCATGTGCTCCCTTATACACAGAACTGATTTTTATTGTCCATGGAGTCCGTGCATAGTCTACTCTAGCACTCTGTTCTGAGTGATATTTCAACATTCTGCTAAGAAAATCTTCTGGTAGGTGAAGCAGTCAGCACTGACCATATCATGAAAGTCTGCAGGGTTCTAAACTAGATAGAATGGTCACAGAGGGTTGTATAAAAGAACTACTGAGGCTGGTTTTATATCTTCATTACCAAGAAGCTTTTGTTGTGAAAACAAGCTGATCAATGAAGGATATGTCTTCTAAATTCTAAACTTAACACTTTTTACCTTTCTGAATCGTTCCTCACCATTTAAAGTTTTAACAATAGTTGACATTAAAAATACTAGATAAACATTCACATAAATGTCATTACACTTACGTTTTAGGCAAATGTTGTGGGGTTGTTCCTCCCTCCCACCCCCCCTTAAAAAAAAACAACAAAAAAAGACCCACATGATTTATAGTGAAGGGCTATTTTAAGGGCTGTTTTAATTCCACTAAAGACTTTGTGGAGCCTCTGAGTCCCATGGAAATCACTTAAGTGTAATTTTGATTCAAGCAGTCTATTTTCTCTAAAATAGATTGATCTTCAGGTTTGTCTGTTTCAGTGAGCTATGAATGCAGATTCACAAATATTAAATATTTCATGTTCTAATACAGTTCTCTTAAAGAAAAATGAATTGTGACTACAGGCAATTTTTTCCTCCAGCCTGTATGAGTATGTACATTTCTGATTAGTGTTTCTTAGTTTCAAATTGATATAAAGAGTTCGTGTAGTCATTTGATTTCATTTCCAGGGAGGCTTACGTTTTATGTTTTTTTTCTGTTGTTTCTAAGTATATTGTGATATCTTGCTCTGACAATTCTGGAGCTTCCAGAATTGTGACTTTTACCCTGATAAAGTCCATTGTTTTCTTAGAGGCATGAAGAGAAGCAGAGAGGCATGTATTTCCGATAAGGAATGCACATTTTAAAATATTCAACTGGCAAGAAGCAAATAACTTAAGATTTGTTATAATAGTAAGACTAAATAACAAAAATAATAATTGTTACAAATGGGTAGAATTACACTACTAAGGAAACAGATTTTACCTTCTGTACTTCAATATTTTGTAAGTTCATTTATAATGTTTGTTCCTTAAAGTCAAACAAAAATAAAACCACAGTAAGGTATTATCAGAAAGATAACTAAATTGTTTAACTTACTTTGTACTTCAGTCTTTTCAGTGCTCTGCTCCAAGTTTTGCTATTTTAAAAAAGCATTCATGTTTTTGACAGTTGAGCAGTTTATAATGCTATGTAGGTTGCTCAAAAAGTAATGGCTCCTTTTTATTTCCATGGGAACTATAACAGATACAGAGAGCACAATAACAATGCTTGGTGGATCAAATTCTCAGCTACAAAATGCTGTTTTTCTACACAGTCACTACCATTAGCTGTACATTTTCAGTAGCAGTGAACAGGAGTCTGCATTCTGTGCTTTTAAAACTCTGCACCGGTGGAGGTGACCCACTGTTTCATAGCTGCATCATATGTCAACATCATTTCTAGGAAAATGTTGTCAAATTATATGGTCGGTGTGGTAGAACAGTCCAGTCAAAATTGGCGGTGTGCACCATGGTCTTTGAACTGGTAAGGGGCCGTAAATGTTCCGTGAGCATCAGTAAATGCCAGTGGGTGCAATTCCACATGGAGTAATTCCACCTGTTACACCCCTTCGCTTCCTACACTTTCATTTCAAATGACGTTTTGTCAAACTGACCCTTCCTCTGTGTCCATCTGTCATACAGCAACAATATCTAATGGAGTATTGGTGAGAAAGTTCAACCTGTTCTGCCCTACCACCAATATTCACCTGTGATATCGTGGGCCAACATCATAAAATTTGAAATATTTCTTTTGGAGCAGTCCTCATATATTTATCTATTCAAGTTTGGTCTAGTCTTTTTACTTTTTTTCATTAGTCCTTTTGTCTAATCCTTTTGTCATTTGAATACTTCCGGATTTGTGCAAAAATGATACTTTATGGTGAGATCTCTAAAGCGCACGTAAACAGAGCGAAGGGGGACAATTACCTCCCTCTCCCTGCTGGCCACCTCTCCTTTGATGCAGCCCAAGGTACAGCTGGCCTTCCAGACTGCAGGCACGAACTGCTGTCTCATGTCCAGCTTTTTGTCCACCAGTACCCCCAAGTCCTTCGTTACAGGGCTGTGCTTAATAAGCTCTTCTCCTAGTCTGTACCCATATCTATGCTCTCTTCTCATTTGTGCCAGGGGGTACACTCTCCTTTGTCTGTCTCTTCTGTCTAGTGTATGTAAAGATACCTTTGTGTTGATTTTCACATCCTTAGCCAAGTTCAATTTCATTTGCTCCCAGATCATGTTGTCAACACGCTATGCTCATAGCAATTACAAAAGTGCTTTTTTTTAGTGATCTTGTTTTGTTTTGTTGTTCTAAGAAGAAATATTAGGAAATCAGCTATAAAATGGCTGAGCAGCAGAATCACCTTAAATCACCTTAATCCACTTTAGAAAGGTGAAGAGGTAATTTTTTAGATAATGTGTTAGAAAATTTGTTTTGGATATTTAATGTTCATTAGTCCGCCTGAAAGTAGTTTTGAGTTTCATTAGTGCTATTAAGAAAATAAAAAAGAAGAAGAGAAAAAAAAAAAAAAAAAAAAGCAGTATCTTTTATCTATTGGGCTCAGTGGTAGGTCTTTGGTCATTTAATAAGACATTAAATTATATATTAATATCATCCGGTATTAATACCATACCTTATTGTAGGAAAGTTGAATAAATGCTTTCAGTATTTCGATTTATTTATTTATTTATTTATTTATTTATTTTGGGGGGAGGGGGGGAGGCTGGTTGTTCTTTTTAAAAAACTTTAAACAAAAAATCCATATATATATTTCAGCAGACTCACATTAGCTAAAGATCCTTTTTTGGACTGACCAGTAAAATTAAATTACCTTTTTGTTACTCAAGTCAATAGCTGTTTTAACCATGATATCACTCTAATGGAAAGACAGAGATGGATGTTCACAAACATTTCTGTATTTAAAAAGGCATTCTGAATCATTCGGAATAGTAGTGTTGAAGGCAGATTGAAGATGGCATTTTTATTATTGGTACTATAGCAATACTTAGGGGTTTTTTGTTTGTTTTTTTTTGTCTTTTTAATAGGCGTCATTGAGCTGCTTAGGCTCTGATCTTGCAGACAACTGTCAAGTCACTTAGAAAATAAATGATTATTTTTGTTTGTTGGTAAATCAAGAGTACTACTTATCATTAAATTACATGGAAACTTGTATATTGTTCAAATTGTTCAGCACTCCTTAATATTATAATTTTTCATTAGATGCAGCTATACCCCTGTTATGTTGTAAGGCAAACTAATTCCTTTGGTTTGGCTTAAGAAGGTGAAAAAAGAAGGCAGTTTATAACATACTTAATGTATTCCGAGCAAATTCTTCCGCTGAACTGGTTGTGCGTTACATGTTCCTGTTACTATTGAAGCAGATATATTGGAGTACATTGCACAGGGTTGAAGCAATAAGGAAGATTTTTCATGAATGACCACCATGTGATTCCTCATAGTTAAAGCATTATGTTAGGCAGGAGCTGGGCTTGCAGTCTAATCCATCACTTCACAAAGCAGCATAGTGTGTCCTTCTTTCTTGCAATGTGCAGGGAAGTACTGTATGTTGCACAAAGTATCTGCGCGCTCATGAACAATATGATGAGATATAAAAACGCACTGGCAAGTAAAATGTTGCATTAGAAATATCTTAGTGTTATTCTTTTATAAACTTTCAGAAAACAGTATATCTTACAGCCTGAATGCATGTTAAAGTTTTATAATCATATAATTTTACTACATGAAAATAAAATTTCATGTACGTGTACTACAGCCATTTTGTGTGGCTTCCTTTCTTGTGCTTTTTTGTCACCTCCTGTGGTATACATTGATGTAACACAGTGCTAACTAATCAGGCTGTAAAGGTGGTTGAATATTTGCCTTTCCTAGGTTTGGACAAAATAGATAACAAAAGAAGACAGTGGAAAAAAGTGTTATGTATTTTCCCTTTAACGTGTCACTGGGTGACCTTAGTCTTTTTCGAGCACTTTCATTCTACTGTGTTGAGACTTTTTAGAAATATTTGAGTGCAAAAGACACTATTGAGGAAAATAATATCCTGAAGAACAAGGGAAGGTGCAGAGTCTTTAGAGATGAAAGCTGTTTTTGATGAAGAGCAATCTGCATTCCCGTAACACGTTACATTTTGAGGAACTGTCAGAATGTAATTTTATAATCAAGCTTAATATCTGTGAGAAAGCATATTGTCTGGGTGACATTTCTGTCCAATGTTTGTGATACTTCTTAGGAGAAATATGTATTGAGTTAAGGCAGAATTGAAACAGCAGCTTGTCGTTTACAACATTTTGTAAAATAAGTATGGATTACACCTGCTTGACATGTTTTATGGTGCAGGATGATGTAAGTAGAGCTGGGCTCTCTGTTCCTGTCATTTTTTAAGTTACTTTCTCATTCTTCTTCAAAAGAGAGTGAGATCTGCACAGGCTGATTTTGCTTATCAGGGAGATAAAGACAATGTGGCTGTTTCTTACAGTTAGCAAAGATTGTACCAGAAACTTCCAATGACTTCAGCCAGAGATGTGGATTTGGAACACACTAAAATTTCACATTACCTTCTTACTTTGCATAACATCTGTATTCAGAAATTAAACTGATGTGGACCTTGGTGATGCATTCTCACACCTAAGAGTGGATTGAAAAATAAGCGTCCACATTGGCTCTGGTGGGGAGGGCATTTGCAGTCTCAACTTTCATGGTTATTCTTTCAGTATATACAGAATATTATTTTCAACCAAATATCCACCTTCACTGTTTGTATCCCGTTAATACTTTTTAAATTGAAAGAAATTATTGCTTCCATGATTCATTTCCCTCAATCCAGCTTCATTTAGTGCTTTTTCCAATAGGAGAAAGGTGGAAAAAAAATAAAAACAGAACAGAAATGGTTTCTAACAGGTATGCAAGTTGGCTCCACCCCGTAAAACCATAGAAGCCCTCCTCAGATACTTTTTTTTTTTTTTAATGCTTTGTATAACAGTGAAGTATTTGTGAATTTTTGACCAAGAAAAAGTAGCAGAAAATCCTTAAAATTAGTTGTCTTTTTTAACCTTTTGTCTCTTTTTTTATATTCACTGTACTACTCATAAGGAAAATTGTCAGTCTAGTGTGCTTTGATTCATGATTAATGATACTCCTACTGTTATGCTCTGAATCAGGCTTCTCTGAAAACCTGCCCTGGCTCAAAAATGTCAAAAATGAAGTTAAACTGAAAAGTAGTAATAGATCGTCCCGAGTATATTTTCACTATCCCCAGCTTCTGAATCACCTTTAAATTTTCCAGTCTTTGCTTAGTCTTTTCCACTTCTCATTTTTTTCTGGAAAAAGACTGGGCCACAGTCTGTTTAGGTTGACTTGTCAATGAATATGTGATGGTACAGTGCGAATCCACCTCTACAGTTTTTCTGCCACTGCTATTAACTAGCCTTTTTATTTTCTGTGCAGCTGCAATGCTTATTGCTAATAGTTTATTTCCAAAATTACATAATGTTTTAATTTTAAGCAGAGATAAGTAAACTATGCAGTGAATTACGCAGCCAGCTTTGCCTAAGGAGGGAGTAGACTATCGTTCTTCAGACATAATAAATGTATTCAGTATTATCACCTTTCAACAACAACAAAAAGTTTTGATTTTTCTGCAGGAAACCCAGATGGCTTCTGTCTGTCCTTCATAGCAAATTTGACCTTTAAATTAGAAAACATCAGGGGCCAGTGATTCATTGTCACACAAAGAACTCAGTAGGCATTAAAGGACAGTGTTATAATTGATTGAACTGTGTTTCAGATGCCCATTGATTAAAGAATGTGCTGTAAAGATGCTGCAACAATAGTGTTTACAGGTGAAGGTGAAGGAAACATAGATGGCATAAATATTGTATTCCAGTAAGCAGAAGGTAACTGCTGTTTGTGAATGTAGCTCTATGTTTCTTTTACATTAAACTCATCAAGGTGAAACGATTCTTGCTCTACAGACAGAATCTGAAACAAATACACTGGGACATATGGTGCAGATAGGCCTTCTGAACTAGCTTAGTTTCCAAACCTGAGTTCATTTATGAGTTTTTTTTGCTTTTTTTTCTCACCTGGTTTATAGTAAAACTCCTTGTCCTCTTTCTCCCTCTTTATCACACTGGGCAAATGAGAGTTGAGTTTGCAAGTCAGTGGAAAGACTTATAATTTGTTGTCTGATATGCCTTTTTTAAATGCAGTGGATTTCGGTCCCTTTCCAGCTAATAATATTTGTTGAAAGATGGAGCTAGGAAACATCTCTGAGATTTATTAATATCAAGAGGAGATATTATTTATTTATTTCTGTGTAGGAGAAATAAACTCAATTTTGCTAGGCTGAAATCTCTTGGTTTTAGTATTTATATTTACTCTCTCCTCCTCTGAGGTTTATTCTTTGTAATACTGTCACATTGACATTGAGCTCATTTTGTCTAGGCAGAAGTTCATCTTTTTGCCCATTTGGGCAATGATGTTGCAGCTGCGCATCTAGCTTTCCTGTTTATAGGCTGTTGGTTCTGTATATGTATTCATTTTGAAATCCAAAAAGGCTGGAATAAACCAGAGTAAATAGAGTGCAAGAACACTCCTGTATTCCTGTTTCATTATGTTACGCTGTTCATTTTATTCTAAGTACATATTTGGCCAATATTAGGAAAATCTAAAACGTAACAGTTATCACTGTATATTATATCAGCTAAAACCCAGATTTTTCTGGAAGTTTGATTTAGAGATGTCCTAACTGGCTTCTACTTAAAAACAGTGATGCTGGAGTTTATACCAGCTCATTTAAAAACTACAACTTCTTCAAATCAAAGCCTTGAAAACAAAAGCTATTGTCACAATAGCCTTTCAAATGAAATTATTCATGTGAATAGAGCGTCTGAATAGTTTGCACCTTGAGTTGTTTGAACTGTGTTGTAATCAAGCAACAAAAAGCAGATAAAGCTTTTTGCAAAAGATAAAATGTGATAAGGGTAAGCCAATAATGGAATGCCAGTTTCTGCTACGTTAACACTGAATGCTGGCTATTATTATCATTCTTAGGGCATAACAGTAAAAACTTGGAAAATCTCAATAATTTGTGGGTTTTTTTACTATCAAATGACTTTATTTGAGGCCTTATTAGTAGCCGATTCCTACATCCAATGTGTACTGTCACCCAAAAAGAACACTGAAGTTTCTCTTAAGTTTGAGTAGCCAACTTTGCAGTGAGGAATTCTGTATTAGAGTGATGAAATTAGCTAACAGCTGGCTATGTGGCTAGTTGTTGCAGTAAACACCAAGAGAGACTCTCGTGTTGCTGTGAGAATACATGCTGGAGTGGCCATCAATCTTTGGAATGGCTGGCTTGTAGTTTGAGAGTGAAATAGAATGAAGAGGGTTTTTGTATGTATATGCAGTAAGTTAGCTCAAAATATATTGCTATTTTCTTCAATAATTCTGTCAGTTATATCTGCAAATGTTCATGAAACGTGGATTTGATTAGTTGCACTAGTACTAATTCTAAACTGAGTTTGAGCGTGTTGCCAGTTGTGCAGTGTGTAAAGACTTGATATATTTGCAGGAATCAAAACAAACCAAGCACCCTATTTTTGTTACTGTGTTTTCAGCTAGTGCTTGGCTAATTGGAGGAAGTTGAAGCTGCCACTTACCTAGTTTCTCTTCTTGTAGTGCTTTTCACTTGAGTTTATTTCAACAAGAGTTGATAAGCCTAAGCCTATGGTTTTACATGTGGTGATCATGATGCAAAGCAGTGTTTACTCATGATTATACTATAGAACTTGTTTCGGTTGTTTTGGCATGCCACCTGCAGAAGTTTCCCTCTTCTTCCACATGATTCTGCAGCAAGTGATGGTCAGCTTTTATATTCTCTTCATCAATTCATTTGAAAGTAATTAATACTTAAATACTTATCCCTAAACTTTCACACTCCCATATTGTTGTCTGAGCAGTTCTGCTTAGTTCATCTTCATTATATCTTTTCCTTCTGAGTTTCTAAGTCTTGTAAGTCCATGTAACTCTTTTAAATAAAATTATCCAGTGTGCAGGTTGATAGAAAGTGGACAACTTAAGATGCCAAAGAATATTAGTATTTTCATGGATACTGTAGTTTGTACTGACTTGTCACCCATAACAGTGCAAGTTCTAATAATGAAACATGATGAAATATGTTTAAAATTATTGTATGTATACGGTGTGGGGTTTAAAACTTTCTTGTCTGAAAACAAAGTAAACTTAAATATCTTCATCAACTATATTTATTTTCTCTTTGATTAAAACTAATATCAAACTGTTTTAATTTAAATGCCAAAATGAGAACTCTTAGTAAATAATTTAAATGGAATATTTTTTGTGTATTCGTAGTGACAGTTCTTCTTGAGTGGGTAAAATGAGGTAGTTGCATAACTCATCAGAATGTGACCTTCACATTTGCATAATATCATGCAAAAATCTTTTGCTAGTTGCACATCTTCTGTGAGAAGCTGCTGGCTTTCAGAATATATGGTTTACTTTGGAGCTGAGAGAATTCATATAGCAGTTACTATTGGTTTTGTTACAAGAACCATAAGTCAATGTATATTAACCTTGTTGGTGCTGTTACAGCTCTAGAGGTAATTTGTCATCATGCCACGCTTCTTCTCAGCTAGGTTGCAGCAGTTGTTTTTAATTGCAGTGCTGAAAAACTTTCAGGTAAAGATCTCATGCTTGGCAGCATTTGATCCTGCTGTTACTTGCAGCCTGATTTTAGAGTCCAACTGTGGGTAAATCTTGCCACATATGTAAGTATGCCAGTCTGTTCCTGGGGACAGTGGGAAGTAGCTGAGTCATTAATCCCATAGCATAAAGCAGCACCATAACATCAGTAACCGTGTGACTTGGAGTTCTTCTGCGAGCAGATCAGAAAATAGCTGAAATGCTTGATGACTAGAGTTAAAAAGTGGTAGTGCTTCTGAGTTTGTTCTGTTTTTTGGAAACTGCAATTAGAAATTTGCCTAAAATCCCATAATCACCATTCCAATAAACATGAAAATAATTATGATAGAAGCCTGTGGTCTCAGCTGGGAAGGTATTTAAGCTTGTGAATAGTTGCAAGCATGTGAAAAGTCCATTAAGTTCAACTGGATTCCATTTCACATCTAACTATCAAACTTCTAACATGTATGTGGGAGATAACGAACACTTACTATGAAAACAGAAGTTTTACAGTATTAGCCTGAAGTACTCTCTAAATCCCTCCCTGCTGTTTGCTTTCTTGAGATTCTGAATATTTCCAGCTTAATCTATCCTTCCATACCGATCATACGTCTTTCTGAGAGAAGATTGCTGAAGAATTTAATTTTTTTGCTGATACGTTGAAAGCAAGAATAGAATTGTAACTGTATTTTGAGTGCAGGAGTGTCATCTTTCCACACTTGGCCCATTAACGTAGGCTTTTACTGTAGTGCTGAAGGGTACTTCTCTAGATTACTTTGCTTTTGGAAAGGATGCAGAGTAATAATTAACTGGAATCTTAGATGGTTTTGCTGTCATAAAGAAAAGGGTGGCTGCATATATGGTATCCTTGATATGTAAAAAGGTTAGAAAAGGGGGAGAGAAGATGATGATATCTCAGTAATACGGCTTTATTAAGAACATTGCTGAAATGATTTGGCATTTTTGTCAATGCATAAAGGTAAATGAATAGAAAATGTTCAGTAGAAACTTCATTTTATCATATGGTCTGTCTTCCGTCTTATCTGGGAGAAGTTCTAGAAGGAACTTAGGTCTTTGATGTTTGTCTACATGAGAGATTTGTGATGGAGGGTTCTTTAAAAAAAAAAAGTAATGAGCTCAACTGTCAGAGATGGAAAACAGGCAAGTTTGGGTGGGAAATAAGTCACAGTTTTTACATAGGCAGTTAATCATTGAAGCAACTTTTTGCACTGACATCACATCATAAAACTTAGAAATTATGTTTTGATATTTGTAGTACTATATCAGTTCTTTGCATCAGATTATTTGAACTCATCCAAAATGCTTACTTATGTACCCAGCTCTCATAGTATGTTCCTGAGGGATAACAAGTGTCTTCAAAACTTACTTAGCTCCTGAGAAGCAAATTTTTTGCTTCGTTTTGTATCTGTTTCAGCTGTTGCCAGTTGTATATACAGAGATTTTGAATACTAAAGGAGAAATCTGTAAGTCTGTAGTATTGGTGCTTATGAGATGTTGCCATCTGGAGCAGTCCTGAACAATTGCCTTGAAATTAGTTGGAATTCACAAAAAAGGCATCCACTGTGCCTTTGTAAATATTCATGGGTCGCGGTTATTGCCAAGGCTGAAATAGGGCAATATAGATCTTGTTGGTTTATTCTTAATTACACTGCTTTTGGCATTTAATTCATATACAAATTGCAGTTAACAGGCAAAATGCTTTATTTGGACAATAGATACAATTTTTAGAATATGTTGCTTTAAAAGAAGATAGACAGTGTATGGGATAGCAGTGTCTCCATCTAGCCGTTGATGGAGATGGTGCTCGGAGGGTTTTCTTGCTTATTTAAATACACATTTTAATGAAACAGATTTAAAAGTTTGTCATTTTACATTAAAAGTTGCTAATTGCCAATAATCTGCCATAATTTCGAAGTAAGTAGATTATTTACTAAAATTCTTCAGCTTTAATCCAAATGTCTGCTGCTGCGTGGTTTGGATGAAATAGTGTATTCTGCAACTGTTGAATTAAATTCATATTTGACATGTTTTTTACCCATCCCATTTCAGGTACAGGACAAGTTCCGTTTGGACCTTTCTGATGAAGAAGCTGTCCATTATATGCAGAGCCTAATTGATGAAAGCGTCCATGCCCTCTTTGCAGCTGTGGTGGAACAAATTCATAAGTTTGCACAGGTGAGAGAGAACTTCTTGGCATTTTTTTTTTCTGAAAACTGGAGTAAAGTGAGATTCAGAGTGGTGAGTTCAAGACTTCATTGTTACCAGTGTTTTAGTTCATTTTTCAACAAGTTCAAAGTGTGTTCCTGCTGACGAGACTGGGGAGCAAGCTCTCAGTGGTCCTAGAAAATTCTTCAAAGCACTTAGCAAACATACTAGATGGGATGCAATGGCTGCCTTATCAAGGGTAAGAACTGCAAATTGGAAGGGTGAAAGTCTACGAGAGAAAGATGAGGAACTCTTGTATCTTTCATTCCCAAAGTAAATGTGTGATGATAGATTTTGTTCCTTTCCTATGTTCGTGATTATTCCTGAACTGTGCGTTGCAACTACTTACCTCTGTAATTAAGGCAGCAGCTTGCACCACAGGGTGGAGGAGGGGCCAGGATCTCTGCTCAGAAATTATCCGCATTCTCTTCAGTAGAGATAGCTGCTGGGGACCACATCTTGTGGTGAACTATTTAAGCAGCTATCCCTGTTATATTAGACATCTCAGAACAGGCATAGTTTATTCAGGAATGCAGCTTGGCCTGAGATTTCATACTGGGACAGTGGGAAAAGAGCTCCTTGCTTCCAGAAGATGTCAAGTAGTGGAGGGTCTGCATCACCAAGTAAAGGGGTGAAATATTTTCTCTTAATAAGGAAATATATTCCTGCTAGAGTTTATAAACTAAAGTTGTTAACCGTATGTATGACTGTTACCCTACTGTAATTCACTGTCATTAAAAAAACTTAAATATTTATGTTGAATGAAGTTGTGCTAACAAAAAATGCTTTTTCCTTACAGCTATTAAAGTTTGTGCTTTTCAGAGATTTAAGATATTGCAGTACTTGAATATATTAGGCTCATGAAAAGAAAGAGATTTGAGAGGAAAGATGAAAGTGGTCTCAAAAGCCAGACATTGTACTGATATTTTTTTTAATCCTTCAGAAAAGCGATCAAAAACTGATAAAATCAGATCTCCTCAGTTTCTATGGCTATTCATATTGCCAAAGGAGTTCCAAAGAATTTATTGTTCTGCAAATTAATTTTTTATTTTGAGAACTTCATTACAGTGCAGGGGAGAAAGTAAAAGCGTCACTTCCATCTACCTATGCATTTTATGAAGGTGATTTTACATTTTCGGGGGGGGGAGGGAGGGAATGTTGGAAAATGAGAATGCTTCAAAATTTGTTATTTATTATGGATTATTTTGATCATAGGTTCTGGAATGGTAATTTCATAAAGTGAAAAATGCCTAATGCTTACCTCGGGTTCTTATAAATAAATAAGGCCTTCACAAAGATCCAAGATTAAAATTTTAAAGTGCCTCCGATATGTGTGTAGACCTTTCTTTTAATCACATACCAACAGTGACTTTTTAAGACATACCTTTTTACTTCAGTGGTATTAGGTGACTGCCAGTCTGTACTGCGTAATTGTTACTGCATTTGTGAAGCTGTATTATAAGTCAGAGTTTGTGGATTTGATTTAGTTGACCTTTTCTTTTTCCACTCAGACTTATTCTAGCTTGACCTTTCTTCAACCCTTACAACTGCCTTTAAAATCACAAGACAGATTTGTTCAGAATACATAAAGTAACCAAGAATTTGAACCTGAGGCTTCTAGATCTAGAATGGTGTTTTAAGCAACAAGCTGTTTTTCATGAGGCTGTGAACTTTGTGTGTAGAGTTTGTGCTGCTGCAGTGTTTGACGCCTATGCCCTTCAGCTTTTTTTTTTTTTTTTTTTTTTTTTTTTTAATTTCCTGGGATTATGTGAGGATACAAAAAGAATGGTCACAGATGATAAGTATTAACATTCTGGAGATTGAGATCAAAACAAAACAAAAAAAGAACAAAATGAAATGTGTAAGTTTATTCTCTTTAAATTACAAGTGAGGTAGGACACTTCATACTGATATTTACTACTTCAGTAGTCAAAACTTTCTGAAGTAGTCTTGAAGTATTTGCTGGTGAAGTCTTCAGAGTCTATAAGTCATCGAAAAAATGAACAATTAATGCATACTGAATTTGCAGTAAAGTGGTCACCTTACACGGTGGCTAGTTGAAGCTTTCAGTTTGTTTGTATGCAATACTGCATTGAATTGCTGATGACCTTTCTCTAAATAGTCATACAAAAAGTCTCAAAAAAAAAACAAAAAAAACCAAACAACCTATGCAGGTGTAATGATACTCACTTAAATAGTGAATTAGGTCCTAAAACAACACAATTTTCCATTTCTGAAATGCCCTCAAGTATTTTTATTTATTTATTTATTTATTTTTAATTTATCAATAGGTATTTATTCTCCTACTGCCTCCAAAATAGCCCTTTAGGGAATCTGTGCTTTCCACTGCAACAGCTAAGAGCTTTTTAATAAGGTTGGTTGTTGCAATAACCGTTGTGTATGAACACTCTATATGTCACTCTGTAGGTAGTAGTGTTCTTGTGTAAAATAGACTAGGTATTTTGGCATCAGCGTGGTAGGGTTCTCTTGTAATAATATTGTGAATTGGATTCTGTTCACAGCTCTGCTGCGAAGCCTTCAGTTTTCTAATATGTTATTAGGTATTTTACAGACCTTTTTATGTGATATTTATTCATAATGGTTATCAACAAACTGTTGTCTTGATGTAAATAAATTTAATGTTTAGAATAAGTAAATGGTGCTGTACTGCACTGCTTGAGATGAGAAAAACAGCATACTAATCTCAGTTGATATTATAATAAAGACTGGATAACTGGATAGCTATTTCTTCCCGGAAACTCACTTTCATTTTAAGTGAATGGGAGGGGGAAAGAAGGGGAAAACAGTCCCCACCTGGAGTAACTAAATTCATATTTGTTCCTTGTGAATTTACAACTCAGATCAGTTGCACCCTGGGCTTATATTAAGCATTGATTTTTAAAAAGGGAAAACCTGGAAGATGAAGTGTGTCCTACCTGCATTTGTGCAGTTGTGATTGTACTAATGACTATTCTCTGTTAAGGAGCAAAATCAGTTTAGACTGTAAATGTCTATGAGGCTTTAGGATATTCTCAAGCTGTGTTCCCAGTACCGCTACATCCCAGAATGTAGTGATTCCTTTTACTCAAGATAGTGCTTCTGGTTTTATCTTTTTGGTGGAGCCAGTCTTGCTTGTTAAAATAAAACATGGAATATCTACCACCAGGACTCTGTACATTGCATGATGCTATTTGCAGATAGAGTTGGTTTCTAAGTTGTCTGTTGGCTTGAAGGATTGTGAACATCACCTGCCTTTTCAGGCAGTGATTTTCAGTGTCTTTCAAACCTGGAGTTTAATTTACACTTAAGTTTGGTTTTTAAGAGTAAGCAAAGGTTGAACAAATTCTTTTGTTAGTTGTTTGTTTTTTTTTTTTCCTTCCCTTTTAGTACTGGAGAAAATAAGCCTTTTCCAGTGGGTGGAAATAAGCCTCAAGAATGAAGAATGAAGAATCTCAAGAATGAAGTTCTCAAGCCTTTATGGATTTCATCAAACAGTTTTGGAAGGCAGAAGTCAACGACTTGGGAGCATGGAGAACTGGGAGCTCAGGAGAAGCTTTTTGAGTCTGTTCTTTGAAGGTTAAAAATAACCTCTTTTTTTTTTTTTTTTTTTTTTTTTTAAATAAGAGGAGTGTTTGTTTATACCATCCATCAGGCATGGGTACTCTGGAATTTCTTTCTAGTGAAATGTATGAACCTCAAAGTTTGAGGTACACAACTTCCTCCCAGTTCACCTGGAAGAGGCTGGATTCGATGGCAATATTTTTTTATTTAAAAATTGAAATGGTTACTATACCGAGTATGTGTATGTACAAAGCGCAGCAGTTGAGGTAACTGTTCTTCCTTGCAGAGAAACATGGGATTGTTAACCACTCTTCTCCTCCTACCAACTTTGTTCCAGGAGTAAGTTTTAAATATGATTTGTATGATCCTTTCTTTCCAACCTTGGGCAACGTTATCATTTAAAAAGGACAGTCATTTCTTCCCTGCTTACAAAAATGTTTTTATCTGCTGATAAGTTAGCCAGCTGTAGGCAGTCAATTAAATGATCACTAACCGGCTCAGCAACCATAATGCACAGTGAGCAGTTCAGTATTTCACACTTTAACTCTGAATGTTTTCTGTACAGTGATTACATATTCTTGACTCTAATAAACTCTTTGTTATTACAGTCTTGAGGTGTTCTGTATTGTCTTTTTTATCTTACCTGCTGAGACATGGTTTGGTAGAGGATTATGTTTTTAACTCTTAGCTTTCTGCAAGGATTTTCACTACTGAGTTTTCTCGATGCAGGAATAAATTGACTTTTGTGCCACATATTGAGTGCTTAATGAATCTGTTTTGAATAGTCAGCAGAGTAATAAGCTCTTCATAAATGCATGCATCTTTGCGAGGAGTGTTTTACTCCTTTTTCAGTAATTGTCAGGAGAAAATTCTTCCCAGTTATAAGAAGGACTGATGTGATTATGAATATAACCAGGCTTGCTCTTTGCTGCTTCTACTAACAGGTTTAACACTTTAACAGGTTTTCTGTGTCTCTGTCTCCACGTAATCCACTACTCTGGGAGCATTGTGTTCATCTCCAGGACATTCTGAATCCCTTGAATAGCTCCTCAGGTGAATGTGGGACTGCATTTTTCACTCTGCACATTTGTGTTAAAGGGAGAGGGTGGCATAAAATCGTGCATGGAGTGGGGCTGTGAGCTCCGTCACATGTAGTGGAGCATGATGCAGTAGTTGGTGGAAAACAGGGCCGTACCAGCTGTGTCACTGTGTAACTTGTCATGTCATCCTATTAAACTTCTCCAGCAGCGGTTGCAGAGAAGATAAATGCAGCAGATGAAAAGCTGTTTGTATTTTGTATAACTGGAGACACAGCATTAGGAAGCCATCTTGTAAGTTCTTTTCTTTGTCTTTTCACTGTTCATCTTGGTCATATTTATATATATATATATATATATAATTTTATTTTATTTTATTTTATTTTTTTGTGGAGTGGGAGTGTGTGTGTAAAGCAGTAATTGGCAAAATAAGTATTTCACATGGAGGGAAAAGGAGACTGCTTTAATATAAAGAGTTGTTCATCCTTTCAGCAGGAATTGTCCCTGTTCTTACAGACAGTTGTGTGACTTTCTTTCTGTATGCAATCTAAAACAAGAAGCACTTCTGCAAGAGCTTGGGGGAATAATAGCTTTGGAAAAGAGGTGGAGGAGCAGAAAATGGGTATCTTAACACCTCACATTGTCCTGGTAGCAGCAAAGGGAGGTGATGTTGCTGAATGGCCTGTCCTTTGTAGTCAGCAGAGGTTTTACTTACATGACCCAGTATCGTCAGTCGATGATAAAATATAGTGGTTATTATGAAGTAGCTGAGTGTGCGTACATTTATGGTATCTTAAGGGAGTCATTGAAAACAGATTGCTGGTGGATAGTGTTAAAATAGATTTTTGTAATCCCTCCAGTTGATGTGATGATTCTTTGTAATAGTGAAACTGCTTGAAGTACAATATTTGTTTCTTCCTGTCTTTCCAAACTTCCATGATTTAGAAGAGACTTTTGTTTTGAGGGGAGAAATCTCACTTTGGAAAGGAAACTGCTGAACCCTCACTTGTTTCTAGAGTACCAGGCAGTGAATTGGTTCACCTGCATGAATTCTAACATGAAACAGCAGGTAATGCTGCTTGGAGAGGAATTTGTAGCTCATCTGCACACAGAAATTAGTAAATTAAGCTGGTGTGGTCCTTTCTGAAGTGGGTTAAGCTGTACGGCAGTGAGGCATGAAACATCTCCACAATTAGAGGTAGTGCAAAATGTAGCCAAACCAGTTTGAATTCTTCCACTTGACAGAAGTGTGGCAATCCTAATTTTTTCCCCATCCCCCTCTTTATGCTGAAGGATCAGAAGAAGGTGATTTTGCAGAGTTATTGAGGGGAGGACGATCAATTCATAAATTGCAATATACAGGAAGTAAAGTAATAATAAGGGAGGACTGAGTCAACGCGGGGTGCTCTGGGGAGCTCTGAGATTGCTTCTTCTATGGGCAAGCTGCAGTATTCTTCAGTATGCAGTCGTCACAGTGATGGCCAAGAATGGCACTTTTTTCTGTGTTGTCAGGTATTTAAGCATTAATTGGAAAATACAACTGTTGGATCATACAGATGCACATTCCACAGTGTCAAAAAAAAAAAAAAAAAAAAAAAAAAAGTTTCTTCTGTCCTTGATCAATAAAATAGGAAGATTTTTCTGTGCAGTCCTGTCTCTAGTATTTTCTTTCACTGGGAAATGGACTGTAAAGTTAATTGTCACTAAAGGCTTTTATCCTGCTATGCCTGTTTAATATAACATCTCTGGCTGATTAGAGACTGAAGGACCCACAATGTAATATGAAAGAAAAATGGCTTTTTAAAATAGGTTTATTTTCTGGCACAGTCATATGTAAACATCTTCCTAGCTGAGCATATGGAAATTAATTAGCAAATCCAACGTGCTGCACCACGATGAGTGCAATTCCTCGCTTTATGAATAGACTGGGAGAAGAATTCCTTGACAGCAGCCCTGTGGAAAGGACTTGAGGGTTCTGATGGATGAAAAGCTTGACAAGAGCCTTGCAGCCTGGAAGGCCAGTGGTAAGCTGGGCTGCATCTAAAGAAGGGTGGCCAACAGGGAGAGGGGGTCATTGTCATTCTCTACTCTGCTCTTTTGAGGTCCCACCTGGAGTACTGCATCCAGTTCTGGGACCTCAGCACAAGGAAGATGCAAAGCTCACGGAGCGGGTCCAGAGGATCCACAGAGTTGTTGCAGCTTTGCAGTACTTGAAAGGAGCTTATAAGCAGGAGGGAGACCAGATTGTTACATGGGCAGACGGTGATAGAATATGAATGAATGATTGCAAACTAAATGGGGAGACAGTTAGGTTAAATGTTAGTAAGAAAATTTTCTCTCAGGTGATGGTGAGACAGGGAACAGGGGAACAGTATGGATAGTCCATTCCTGGAAGCAACGAAGACATGGGTTACCAGCTTTTCCAGGAGAATACTGTGGGAGACAGTGTCAGAGGATTTACTGAAACGTATGTAGATTACATCCACAGCCTTTCCCCCATCCATCAGGCTGATCACCTGTTCACACAAGGAGATCAGGTTGGTCAAGCAGGACGTGCTTTTCATCAACCCACACTGGCTGGGTCTGATCCCCTGCTTGTCCTGTGTATGCCGTGTGATCTCACTCAAGATTATCATCTCCATTAACTTCCCGGATACCAAGATCAGGCTGTCTTAGATAGTCTTAGAAAAGTCTCTGCTCCTAATAAGGTATTCATAAACTTCTTCCCTTTGAACTTCAGGTAGAATTACCCAGATGCTCCATGCCTACATCCAGGTACAGAGAGGTGCCTATATGTCTTACCCAGAAAGCCACAGCTCCCCAAGACAAGGGGCACTTTGTCACCAGTACAGGGACAGGGCTTCTTTTTTCTAGTAAAAAGTAGGTTGTTTTTTTTTCCCTTTTCTGATGATGTCAGCAGTACTCATTCAGTCCTGTCTGTTACCTTTCTAATGCAGTATTACTGTCAACTGGCATAACAGGAACTCAGAGAGGTTTCTGATAAGAGCACAACAGCTCTAATACCAGCTTGCATTCACAGAGGTAGGCTTCTGTTTCACCTTTTTCCCTTTGGTTGTCCCTGTTGAAAGCCATTCTCATGCAGGTAATTTTCCTTTCTGATGCTCACCTCTAATATGCAGTAACTGACTCTGATACTAAATTTTCTGACCTAGAAGCAAAGGGGAAGACAGTTGATGCTGTAATTAATCTGATCCATTCACTGACCCAAAGGGCAAGGACATCAGTGTGCATGGAAGGAAGCTTTCCTTGTAGGAGTGATTCAGCTGAGGTTTCTGATCAGATGCCGGCAAGGCTTTACACTGCAATTAAATTCAGTTTCTTTTTCCAAAGAAGGTTTTCACCTCCAGTTTTGCTTCAGATTTGGTGGATGCTCCTTCTGAAATGAGTTCTGTCTGTGGGTTTCATTGTCCATCAGCCTTGAAGACTTTTCACTTTATGAACTTCAGTTTCCCTCTGAGCTCTGTAAACTTGGTGGTGCAAACCCATTTTTAGCTTCTCACACAAAAGTACTATAGCTTGGGGCTCTAATTACAGACAGATCTGGGAAGTGCCATTATAATCTGCCAAGCAGCAAATAGTTTTGATTGTGTTTTACATTCAGCCTTGGTTTGCTGGCTTGTTATTTGTTCCGTACTTTAGAGTTGAATGATGCCTGAAGAAATGTACTTGCTGGAACTCATGTTCCTGTCAAACATTGTTTTGCTGGTTCTCTCTATCTTAGAAAGCTGTAATAAAAAAAATACATATATAAAATAAATAGGGAGAGTGAAGCTATTTCTTTGCTTTTCTTAGCTAATCCTGAAGTTCTAAATCCTAAATTGTTTATACAGCATACTAAGATGATTGTGTTTTTCAGCTTAAGCAAGCAAGAGCCATAAGACACATTGCCAGACCTTTTTATCAGGGTCCAGCTTTTCTGCACGCACATCATCCAGCTTAATGGGTACCCAATCCTGATTTAATATGCAGCAATAGATAAATTGCTATTCAATAATGAGATACAGCCAGAAGGATGGCTTAAGGCTGTACAGTTTTTATAGCTTAGCACTACATGGATTGTAAATGGGCGTGAACAAGGACAGCTGAGAATTATAAGTTCCAAGGTTCTCATTTACAGTCAAAGCTGTACAATAGGCTTTAAGACTTGTAAATCAACATACCCACAGTTCAGTCTTACATCTTCATTATGTAGGTGTGCAAAAGGCTTAGCATATGTTGTTCTGCTATTTCATTATTTTATGTAGCACATGTTAATATCCCTAGTCATAGGTACCAACTAATATTCCACAATAGCAGTTTTGCTTTTGAGCCTTTTGTTAAATCATAAGAATTTTTCTCTTTGCTTCTCAGTTTTTTGTTGTTGTTGTTGTTTTGCTTTGTTTTTTTTTTCTATAATGAGCTTTGGTACACTACTGTTGTAGCTTGCTACCGTGGCCCCATCCAACATATCCTTGAACACCTCCAGGTGTTCATGTGAAGGGATGTGGCATCCATAACCTCTCTGGGAAACCTATTCCACTGCCTCACCACTTTCTGAATAAAGAATTTTTTTTTATTATTTTTTTTTCCTAAGATCTAGCCTAAATTTCCTCTCTTTTAGCTTAAAGCCATTCCCCCTCATCCTGTCGCTATGAGGCTCTTTAAAGACAGCCTTCCTCCTGTTTACAAGGTAACCTTCACATGCTGGAAGGATGCAATGAGGTGTCCCTGGAGGCTCCTCTTCTCCAGACTGAACAAGCCCGTCTCCTTCCACCTTTCTTCATAAAAGAGGTGCTCCAGCTCTGTGATCATTCTTGTGACCCTCCTCTGGTCCCACGCCAACAGCTCTGTATCCTTGTGCTGGAGGCCCCAGATCTGGACACAATACTCGATGGGTCTTCACAATGACAAAGTAGAAGGGGAACATCACCTCCCTAGCCCTGCTGCCACCCCTCTCATGATGTGCGTCAGTGTGCACCCTCTGCCCACAGCTTCTATTCAAATATGATTGGACCTGTAGCACCAACATGGGTATTTACTCTTTAATGCAACATAATGCAGTCCAGGAGACCGTTGGCATTCTGGGCTGCAAGTGCACACTGCTGGCTCATGTTTAGTCTTTCATCTCCCAGCATCCTTAAGTCCTTTTCTGTCAGGGGTGATCTCAGTGATTATATGGGCCCACTTCTCAAGCTTGTCCAGGTCCCTTTGGGTGGCACATACCTTCTTTCTGTTGTATCACCTGCACCACTCAGTGATGAGGTAGGTGGGCTTCAGCAGTGCTTGCTCTGATCTTGATTTCAGTTTTGTTGTTGTAAAGCTTTCAATAATAGATGTTTTTAGGTACTGGTATTGAAATGATTCTGGGTGAGTCATAAAGTATTTTATGATGTAGAGACTTCTACGAATTGTCTGAATTTAAAGGTGAATTTGTACTGTTTTGCAGTGTTTTTAGTATTTTGAGGCTTTTGTGGACTATTCCTTAATTTCTTGAAATCAAGCATGATTGATCCTGGAAAGAAAACTACTGTAGTTTTTGGATTTTCAGTCTAAAGAAATTAAGAAAGGAGCCTTACTTGAAATGAATTTGAAATCATTACAGCAAATTTCTGCTGACACAATAAAGAAAGAGTTGATCACAGGGCTCTGTGGATATCATGTAGCTGATTACTGTTTCATATCCAGTCTCCATGAAATCCTTTATATCTGGCATCTGGGATCCAAGTGGTTCTTCTTTCATCTCTTGCATCCATTTGTGTTATCTTCTCTTTTATCATTTTAAATCTGTAAGCTCATCTGAGCGAGCATCACATCACTGTATTTGCAAAGTGGTTCTCATTTGTATGCCTGGAATATCAGAGCAACTCTATAGTAGAAATAATTAGTCCAGGCTCAAATTAGAAAGCACATGTAAATGGATGTATATAGCACATGTAAAAATATATGTTTACAGTTAATTTGTTGTAAAAATTAGAAAGACCCAGACTCTCATTAGTGCCCAGTGACAGGGTAAGAGGCAATGGGCACAAATGGAAGCACAGGAAAATCAATCTGAACTCAAGAGAACATCTTTTATTGTGAGGCTAGCCAGACATGGGGACAGGTTGCTCATAGAAACTGGAAATCTCTGTCAGTAGAAGTACGTAAAATCCAGTCATCCTTGACAACATGCTTTAGGTGACCCTTCTTGAGCAGAAGGGTTGGACTAGGTGGGCTCAAGAGGCCTTTTCTGTCCAAGATGTTTCCGTGAAAATTCAAAGTAATGAGACAAAAGTGAAACAGGATGGATTGTTTGTTCTCTTACTTAATGAACAGATGGTATCCACAAGAAATTAGTGAGAGAAAGGTTTGAAACAAATAAAAGAAAGTGCTTTTCACACAGTGTGTGATTGAACTCTGTAACTCTTTATCACAGTGTTTTGTGGATGCTAAATGTCAGCTAGATAAATGTGTGGAAGAAACATTCATCAAGGCCAGTTAAACATAATATTACGTACACTACTTGAATTTCCTGAAGCTGCAAGCCATTGGAAACTGAAAGACTACAACAGAGGTATGTTAACATATTGCCCTTCTCCCCCTCTCTCTTCTCTTGGCTTTTGTCACTGGTTGGTGAAGAAGATGTGGCACAGTACAGCTGACATCACATCAGTGGTCAAATGTTTAGAAGTATAATGCATGTCCATTTTGTGATCCCTTTTCACTACAGATACTCTGATATCAAGTTCTTAGCACGAGAGAGAAATTGTCTGTCACAAAGAGAAAATACACCTTGAGCAGAGACAGTATTTGCTGAGAGGGCTGATTAGAATTAGAAGGCTCCATTTTTTTTGTGTCCGATTTTGATGAATATTGCATCTGAAGAGTTTTAAAAATCATAATTAAAGATAAATACAAAAAATTCCATACCCAAGAATGTTGTAATAAGAGAAAATGTAGTATGCTTTTCAGAGGCTTGAAATAATTCTGAATTATATAATAAAATGGCTTAATAAAGTCAAGTGTGTCATAAGGCATCTGTTCCTTTTGCATAGTATATATATTTATGAGGAGACTGAACAGTTTCCTATTTAAACAAAAAAAGAAAATCTTACAATTTTATAAATATATGATTTAATATATATATATGAAATATAAATCATATATTTATAAAATGGTAAGATACATACATATGAAATAATATTATTATATAAGATATTATATATATATGAAATATCAGACGACAAAATGGTTCATCGTAATTCTTAGGCAAAATAGTAAAGAACTTAACTTGCATAAGGCAGTATGCTAACACTCTGTAATAGACTAAAATAAAGGAGACCAAACCCTGGTAGCCATTTTTGGTTTTGCTTATGAGAAATAAAGGAAATACAAAAGCAATTGTGGTCTGATCACAGCGGAGGAAAGAAGTCTGGACAGGAGTGTTTTCTTATTTCCTTTTTTTGCTGAAGACCTGTGTATTCAAACTGAGGAGAAAGTACAAGTGAAAGTGGTGGGATTTTGTGCAAAGAATCTGCACAAGGTTGCAGATGTTGTAAAATTAGACAACGTGGGAATTAATTGAAGTTTGGGTAAAAAAAAAAGCTCTCTTGAAGATGAGAGCAGCAGTAACTGCCTTTGAACGAATGTCAGTGGGACACTGTGATTAAATACGTGTTGTTTATAAAATGCTGCTGGTCCCTGTGGGGCAGTGATTAGGAACTCAGATCAATTATATGTCTATATTGTTTTAAGGCCACTTTTTTCCTGTTGTTGCCTTCATTGCAAACTGTTGGAATTAGATAGTGAAAAGGAGGAACTCTGGGTTACTTACCTGGAAAAATAGGTTATGTTTGAATAGGAAGAGCCCCATGGGATATCACCATCTGTTATTTCCTCCAGGTTCATTTAGGGTAGCTCAGCTAATTTTTTTCCAGTTTTTATCTTGCATATCTGCCCTGGGTGAGAACTGACCTGCTATGCTGGCAGCTGTGCCTGCTGCTTTTTGTTCCTTCAAGCTGTCACGGGCTTCATCTGGAGAGCCGAATGCAGCTGTAAGTGTTCTAAATCCCTTTGTCTACAGTTTGATTACTTTGATAATATTCTTCCATTCATATGTCATGACAGAGCACTTAAAGCATCAGACACAAAATAAACATAAGAGAATGGTGCTGGCTGCAGGGGGGGAAAAAATAGTGCTTTCTTTTAAGTAATGAAATCTTAAGAGGGGAAAGAGGAAAAAAAAAAAAAAAGGAGAAAGGAAGAGAAAAAAAAGAAAAAGGAAGAAGAAAAGGGAAAGAGAGGAAGTGAAAGTGAAAGAGGAAAAAAAAAAGAAAAAGGAAAAGAAAAAAAAAAAAGAAAAATTAAAAAGAGAAAGAAAAAGAAAAGGGAAAAAAAAAAGAGAAAGAAAAAGGAAAAGAAAACAGATGTACCTGATTTCTTTTTGACAACTCTGAGAGATTTCTTGATGGCTTTCTTTGACCTTAAAGTTTGTGCCTCAGGGTAAGCACAACGTTAATGCCTCTTTTTCTAGGTTTAAGCAAGACCAAAACTTAAATCAGGAATCAGAGAGTGGGTGATCCTCTCAGTTTATGGCATGCTGTCAGACAGCTTTGCTCTGTGGAATTGTAATGTCCTTCAGGGAACTCAGACATCGCACGTGGTCACATCTGCTGTATTGCACTGACTGCCTGCTGCTTATAAAGCTTTTTCAGAGCAAGGAGGGCTGAAGCCAATGCATTTTCTGAGTGCCAGGCTGCAAATCAGACGCTGAAGCCCTTTCTCCTGAGCACTGCTCATTTCCATTGACAGTTCTGTGATTTCTGTCAGATCTCTTTTTTTTTTTTTTTTTTTTTTTTTTGCACAACATGGCAAAGTGAAAGTCCAGTGTTAGTCCACGACATAGAGGAAGGGGATGACCAGTAACCCCATGGAACATGAACCATGAAGCTGTTGCCCTCCTTGGGTATTAGAGTTCCCCAGCACGGCTAGTTTCGATGACTGATATTAATTGGATTTAAATTATAAACCTGCCTGTCTCAGGCTAATCAAATACTCTCCTGAAAAGTGAAAAGAGAAAAGAAGAAAAATCCCCTCTTGGAAACGGTTTCCATATTCATTTTTCTTAACCCATTGGCTCCTAATTATCAGATGTCAGTGAGCTTCACGTAATTGTACCTCGCAGAACAGGCAGTGTGAACGCTGACTGGTGGAAGATGCTATAGATAGCATTCATGGAGACAACGAGCTTTGAAAAAGTACTTTTAGTCCATAAGACAGTCTAGCCTGTGCTCCAGTGAGTCAATGCCTCTCATACAGATTGGAGACTTTTCTAAAACTAAGCCTACACTGATTTTGTTCTCTTTAATCACGTAGTGATTCTTTAATCACATAGTGACTTGCTATGAAAGCAAATCCTGCCATACTGAAAAATGAGATTGTGCGTGTTAGAGTTCCTCATAGTAGTAAGATCTATAGCTACGTTTCCACACAGAGCTGTGTTTTCAACTAGTGGAGATATCTTATTCAAAAATATTAGTATTAAAAATTAGAAATAGTATTTGCTGCAGGAAAGAAAAGGAAGGGAAGGGGAAAAAGAAAAATGATCCTGAGTAAATAAGTCATGCATTAGTCTATTTTAGATTCTCTCTAGTCTACTAGCCTACACTAGTCTACTCCAGTTTCTCTCCAAAGGTCTGGGATTCCTCTGTAAGTTGTGTCAGTGCCTCTAAGAACGTGAGAGACCTCTGTCAAAAGGAAATTACTGGCTACCAGTCACACAGTCAGAGTGACATGAAAAATGGGACTGTTTTGAAGGGGAATGATTTAATGGCTCAGCACAGGGACAAAAGTGAAAGCTCTTATTTCATTCTGTTACTACCTGAAGGATCAGGAAAGCTCACCTGTTCTGTGGCTCAGGATTCCTGTTTCAGATCTTACTCAGTAACTGTCATAGAACCATAGAATGGTTTGGGTTGGAAGGGACCTTTGTGACCATCTAGTTCCAAACCTTTGCTGAAGGCAGGGACACCTCCCTCTAGACCAGGTGCTCACAGTCCCATCCAGCCTGGCCTTCCATGCTTTAAGGAAGGAGGAATCTGCAGCCTCACTGGGCAACCTGTTCCAGTGTCTCACTACTCTCACAGTAAGCATTTTATTTTTTCCTAATATCTAGTCTAAACCTGCCCTCTTCCAGTTTAAAGCTATTTCCCCTTGTCCTGTTGCTAAATGCCCCTATAAAAAGTCCCTGCCCAGCTTTCCTGCAGGCCCCTTCAGGTTCTGGAAGGCTGATATAAGGGCCCCCCAAAGCCTTCACTTCTCCAGGCTAAAGAGCCCCAGCTCTCTCTACCCATCCTTGTAGAGGAGGTGCTCCAGCCCTCTGATCATCTTTGTGGTCTGTATTTCACTTTCTGTAGCAGAAATTCAGTCTAAGAAAGCCTCTTATTTCCCTGTCCTAGAGAATCACTCTTGCTTGTGTGTGTTAACAGTCTGCGTCTTCAGCTGGGCCACTGTATATTTCTTGTGATTACATTGTCCAAATTAACACAGTGAGCAATCAAAATAAACAAATAATTCAAGACTCTTTTAAATAAAGAAACAGGGACAGGAGTAAGGATAAAGAAATGGGGATTAGAGGAGAACTTAACCCAGAAGTGAGGAATCATAAACTCATGGAATCATAGAATCATAAAGTCGGTTTGAGGAGGAAGGACCTTAAAGTCCATCTGGCTCCAAGGTAGAGGGGGACAACCTCCTCTCTAGCCTTGCTGCTCCCCTCCTTTGATGCAGCTGAGGATGCAGTTGTCCTTCTGGGCTGCAGGCACACACAGCCATGGCTAATGTTTCGTATACCTCTATGTACAGTATAATACATGTGGAAAATGCACCTTCCTAGCATCTAAACACTGCTGGACTGATTCCTGTGCATTCTTTAAAGCCACAGAACACTGTGAAAGGAGCAGAGAAGGCTCCCTGCCTGACAGGGGGTGCATGTACCCACTGAGCAGTACTACAAGGTCCTTAATTTTGCTCAGATGTGCCAGCAAAGTTATGAGACTGTACTGGATTTTGACTTGGGAGAGCTAACGCTGTTTTCTAGGAGACCTGTATACATGAAGAAAGGTATTTAAAAAACAAAACAAAACAAAAAAACACCTCATAGTTGTAGCAAAGGGGAAAAAGAGAATAAATAAACAAACAAATAAATAAAAGCGTGAAAGAGCAATTCAAAGAGAGCTCAAATGGAATTCTGGCTCAAGGAGGCCTGTTTTGGATAAGCAACCATGCTGCTGCTGCTCAGCTTCTGTTGTTTGGAAGAGGTTATATATTTATATATATATATATTATTTTGTGTATTTACGAATTGGAGGCAATATAACAGCTACAGTAGCAGAAAACAGCAATGACAGCAAAAATGAACATACAACAGTAAACATAAAGTCTTATTCTAGCATCATCTTCCTATCCTAAGAGTAGCAAAAAATTATGCACATGACACTTCTTATGAACCCCAAATTTTGGCTATGTCAGAAGAGAAGCTCCATTCAGAGACTCATAATAAACTGAGTGGATGGGTAAGCTGACACTGTCACATTTCATGCACTGTTTTCTTACACTGTTTTCTTCTAAACATGAACTGAATCCAAGGAGTCTTCTGTTGGGCACCCAAAATAATACACTGTAACCATTTCTTCTTTGACCCTTAGAAGTATTGAACTGGATATGGGTCTCTTACAGAGTGGTCTCATGGCTGAATTTTATTGTGCTTGCTGTACTGCAAGCAGTAACTAGGATTGCTTTGGTTTTGTTTTACCTAAAACTAGGCATTCTGTAAGAATTTCTGGTGCAGCTTCTCTGATTAAGAGTTCTCACTGTTTTAATCAGCAGAAAACTTAATAATCTCTCACTTCTTGCTTTAAGATTAATCTCCATTAAACATAGAATGTCTTTGAGAACCCCCTGATCTTCCACACATAGTTGAAATGGGCTAAGAACTTCAACAGTTGTACTATGAAGAGCGGACAGGCAGATGAAAAGCTCCTAGCATTAGGATAAATCTCCTAGCTTCAGCATATTATCATTAGAAATGCTGTCCATAGTTTTTATATCTGACAAATAGAGTTATATTAGCCTATTTCTTTCCTTGAAATCTCCAAAATGAGGTCTAATATGAACTTGAATTTAACGAAAGTCTAATTTATGAACCCAACTCAGTGACTTGTTGAAACATACTATTTAATCTTTCCAGATCTAGGAAGCAAGCTTTCATCTTTGCTAGGAAGCCTTATTCCTCCCTTCTCCTTACCTGCTCTGAACAAACTATTTAGTTACACCTTTCATTAGTATTTGTGTTGTGTTTTAAATCATTCAATGTTGTCGATGCAGTTTCAGCTTCTGAGGATGCCCTTTGGACTGTCCTTCAATGACCTTCTGAAGAGCAGGGGGCAAATTCCTCCAGCAGCTAATAGATGTAAAGTTTCTGTGATAGTTTGGACATCATAGCCTGAATATCCTAGCCTGCAATTTATTGCAAACAACTTGAGCAATCTGAGCCTAATGAAGGTTTTAAAGTCCTGCTATGCAGCTTTGGGAGACCCTCAAGCTTATAGCCAGCCCAAACAAGGCAAAATGCTGCACTTTGCTGGGATTAGATCAGCGTTCAATCAAGGTGCAACTGTTATAACAGCTCTACCCAGTTTTGCAATTCTGGCTCCAAGCATTCCAGTAAATTACTGTTTCCAAAGCCTTGATGGTTTGTGATTTCACCTCTCTCACAGCGGACTCATTTTTTCCAAGATTCAACATCTGCAGTGAGGCTGAGTGGCTGCATGTGAAACAAGGAGACAGAGAATGATCCCCCTGGCTAAGGCAGGGATGCAGTTAAGGGCACAGTAATCTCTTTCTCTCTGAAAAGTGATGGAAAAGCTCCATAATGGAGCAGACGTTCCCTGTGCTGTACAGATGTCATATTAATGCCGTTACCCCGCTGCCCAATGGAAGCTAATTGAGGCAATTGAGCAAAAGGCTGGTACATCACAAAGAGTGTCAGTCCTGCACAGAGAACCCAGGTGTTCTGTGAGAACTAATTAGATCAGGAGTGACAGCAAGATGAGGCTTTGACAGGGGAGGCAGGAGGCTTTGGAGGGAGAAAAAGCAAAATGAAGGAATAATTAAATTAAAGAGTTCTGTACAGCAAGGAGGGGAAATAGTGCTGGAAAAAAAATTGCACAGAAAGTGGCAGAGATGTGGGGCCATCAGTAGGGTGTGGTGAAAGTCCCACAATGATGTGCAAGGAGGGCTCTTCCATGCTGTTGGTGCTTCTGTGCAGGCGCCTGGTGGCAGTGCAAACTGGCAGTGTTTGCAAAGGACTTTGTGCAAAGAAACTTGTCTGAAGGAAGCTCTGAGCTTCCGCTGGAGCACAGGCGTTGGTCAGTGGTAGATGTGGGGACATGAACACATTGGAAGCCAGATTTTCCCACCTCCAGTGCTGATTTAAGGACACGTTCAGCACACAGCTCTCTTTGTCTCTGGATGAAAGAAGGACACAAAAAACCCTTACTTAGATAAGATGCCTCAAATTTAAACTTTCCAGCTTCAGGAATGGGTCTGTTTCTAACCCTACTCCAGCAGTGACCTGAAAGGCTTGCTGCGTAAAGGTACTCTTGCTGTTAGAAGATGCAGCATCTGCCACTGACACCATATAATAGTAATGCAAAATAATAATGATAATGATAATAATAATAATAATAATAATTTATTAATTCCCTTGGAATTTGGCTTGTTCTGCATTACTGCCCATCAGAACTGTAGGCGTGGGGATAGACTGTATCAACAACTCTCAACAGATAGTTTTGTCCAGCCATCTCTCTGGTGTTCAGCATTTCTAGTAAAACATGTTGAATCCTATTGATTATAGAATCATAGAATGTCTTGGGTTGGAAAGAACCTTAAAGCTCATCTAGTTCCAACCCTCTGCCATGGCAGGGTTGCCAAGCATTAGATCAGTATGCCCAGGATCCCGTCCAGACTGGCCTTTTATGCCCCCAGGAAGGGGCATCCACAGCTTCTCTGGGCATCCTATACGAATGCCTCACCACCTTCTGAATAAAGAATTTCTTCCTAGCATCTAACAGAAATGTTCTCTCTTTTAGTTTAAAGTTATTATCTCTTGACCAGTCACTATCAGACTGTGTTAAATGTTGATCCCCCTCCTGCTTGTAAGCTGACTTCATGTATTGGAAGGCCACAACAAAGTCTCCCTGGAGTCACCTTCTC
Source organism: Alectoris magna (assembly GCA_030625065.1). Lineage (NCBI taxonomy): Eukaryota > Metazoa > Chordata > Aves > Galliformes > Phasianidae > Alectoris > Alectoris magna. The sequence continues at coordinate 73,161,280 of CM060564.1, forward strand.
TCCAAACTATACAAGCTCAACTCTTTCAGCTGTGCTTCTCAAAAAAGAAACTCAAGAACAAAAGGAAAGTTCATGGTCTCCGGAAGAGTGCGCAAGCTGCTCATGATGATTACAGGTAGGTAGTGAAGCTGTGCAGGGAGAAAATTAGAAAAGCCAAAGCCCAGCTAGAACTGAACTTGACGACGAAGTTGAAGGAAAAAAATAAATATTTTTATAAATGTGTAAACAGCAAGAGGAGGACTAGGAAGAATCTTCATCTCTTGTTGGATGCTGAGGGCAACCTGGTGACCAAGGATCAGGATAAGGCTGAGGTGCTTAATGCCTTCTTTACCTTGGTCTTTAATAGTAAGACTTGTTACTGATCATCTTTGTGGCCCTGTTCTGGACCTTCTCCAACAACCCCATATCCTTGCTGCTCCATTGGCCCCACACCTGGATGCGGTACTCCAGATGGGGCCTCACAAGGTCAGAGTAGAGGAGGACATCCACCTCTACCAACCTTCTGGCTATCCCTCTGTTAATGCAGCCTGGGATACTGTTGGTCATCTGGGCTGCAAGAGCACACTGCTGGCTCATGTGCAGACTTTCATCCATCAGGATCCCCAAGTCCTTCTCAACAGGGCAGATCTCAACTAGTTCTTCTCCCAGTCTGTACTTGTTTCTGGGTTTGCCTTGACTCAAATGCAACACCTTGCTCTTGGCCTTGTTGAACCTCATTTCCCAGAGGAAAACAATAAGTAAAAAAAAAAACACAAAAACAAACAAACAAACAAACAAAAGGTTTGTAGAGACTCTGATGGGATGCAATTTTTCAATTGGACTTCTAAATAATTCCTAACACCTAAATGCCAAGAAATGCTTTCAGCTTCTTATTCATTACAGACATGTAATGATGCTAGAATGACTGCAGTCCCATGAAGTGCTCTGGACTCAATATTTTTAGCTTCATAAAAGATCCCAGTGAAGGTGAAGTTGGAGGTGTAATAGGCATTTAAAGTTAGGATTTCTAACCTGCTTTCTACATTATTGTTCAGGGAGATACACTTTTTTTTTTTTTTTTTCTGTTTTCAGAGTGTATAAAATTGAGAGTTTATCTAATTCACTGAAATTTTAATGACCCAATGTCTTGGCTCTTTAGATAACTCCTTGTATTTCCATTTTTTTCTTGTGTAATTTCCTCTTAGTCTCATTTGGAGTCCATAAAGTCAAAATTAGGTTAGTGACTTAGTTTAAAAAGACCATTTATGTACATTAAGTCGGGGAAAAAAAAAAATCCAAACATTACACAACAGTTTGGCATTGAGCAAGGTCCCAGAGGCAGTGCAATCACATTGAACTGAATCCATCCTAAAGTTTGTTCTCCCCAGGCAGAATGAACATGGTCAACCATTTGACTGAATGTTTCCTGCGGGAGTAGTTATATGCTACATTTTCTTTGGCAGTGAAGCCAACTAGCAAAGTTCCCTGCTGTCCCTTCGGCTGTGTTGTTGCAACTATGTATGAGGTTCTAGTGTAAAGCAGGTCTATGAAATTATCAGGATCAAAACAGGAAACACAGCCTTGTTCTGCTGATTCCTTTTATCATTGTTTCTACATTTTTCTTTGCAGAGTAGCATCACAAACACTGTTGTATTGATACAAAAGGACAGGGAGGTATAAAGGCAGGCAGGGAATGAAAGGCTGAGAGAGAAGGGAAAAGGATGAGGGCAGTGGGAAAGTGTTTAGAGAAGGAAACAAAAGAAATGTGTGTAATGTCATTCTTGCTTGTTGTGAGGTTTGCTTTCTTGATAGGTAAATGTTTGAGGTGGTACATCAGTAGCAGTTCACTTTAAAAGGGAAAAAAAAAAAAAAAAAAAAAAAAAAAAGAGAGATAGTGACCTCAAGTTAGAAGGGAAGGACCAATACAGGAATGTTTTATATTGCATGAATATTTTTTGGCACTGATGATGGATTCATTTTTAATACTTCCAGCACTTTGTAATTTGATCTACTGGCTGCTATTTACTTTGATCTGTATCATTTCTCTGTGTTTTCTCATTTTGTTTTGTTTTGTCTATCTTTCTGCCCAATGCCCCTCAAGTTTTGAACTTCTAGCCTGATTTCCATAATATTAGGAAGTCTTCCCTGGATTTGGGGGCTGGGTTTGTGGAGAGGGAAAAGCTCAGTAAATTATACATACAATTTGTAACTGTCAGAGTGCAAAATATAAAAGTACTTTAAAAATAAATAAATAAATAAATAGTTTGCATTTACATTCCATACTGGGAACTAGTATTTTAAACTGAAACGAAAGCCTTTATCTGAACTGTCAGTGTTATAGATGGTGCCTTTATATATATAAAAACATTTGCATAGCTTTTATCAGCACTTAGCTGATTTAACATTCTAGCCTTTTATTTAGGAAGGAGGAAAAGATAATATTTCAAAGGAATATGAAAAATGCATTGCTTTTATTCAGGCCAGTCCATCAATCTGTCTCGCACTGGTTCACTTTGAACACAGAAGCCTTTCTTGTTGGTTGTTCAGGACATGCTGTCTGTGAGAAGGATTCTGGGTCTGGCCTCCCATCTTGGTTTTCATACTGTATCTATGAAGTGTCACTGCTTCCATCCTCTTTTTGCTCCAGTAGTCCTGGATGTGATGATGAACGCTCTGGCCAGTACTGAAGATTAATCATGAGTCCATCACAGTCCAACACGGCCTGTCAGAGCTGCTTACCCTGTCCCAGTGCTGGGTAGCCATGTGATGACCCACTTTCAGGGAAAAAGCCAGTGAAAATCTGATCCATGTCTTCTGTGGTATTGGATTTCTTATAGTTGAACTCCTTAAATTGATTTACTTAACAGTCTCAGGAACACGAGTGCTGGTGCGGATGGGGCAGGGCATCTGGCTATGACATTCTAGTTATAGCTTATCTGGCCATGGAGCAACACCCGAACTATCACAAACTATTGACACAGAAGATTTTAGCACAGAAATATTTGTTACAGTCCCTGGTGCCATGTGTATGGCGGGTGGTATAACAGTCTTAACCAGGGAAATGATATTGTTATTCAATCCAGTGTGCTAAAGCATAATAGAACTGGATAGCAGGAAGTTTAGGTCAAATAAATTCAAATGGAAAATAATGAATTCTGTCAAGGTGTATAAGCTCGTTGTAAGCATACCAAAGAAGGTGATAAATTCACCATGGAGCATTTATGCCGAGACTGGATGTCTTACTTAACAATAAGCTATAGTTCAGCCACCAGCAAGTTATTGGGCTTAATAGTGTTCAGTTAGGAAGAAAGAAAGAAAAATTTCCTTTACTACAGTGGGTGAAATTCCATGGCCTGTGTTAAACAGAAGGTCATGCCTGCAAAGGGCTGTGATCAATTCTTTTCAAAATCTGTGCATCTCTGTTAGTAAATGTTTTAAAGTTATTCAGTAAAACACATAGCCATTTGCTGTATGTTTCACTGAATAAGTGAAGTCTCAGACCTCCCGTACATGAAATTGGTTGGAGAAGTATTCAGCTGTCAAAAAGTATCCATCATTTGAATACACACCTCTGAGCTCATATAGCCAGAAACTCCACTGTCATCCATGCATTCTTAGGTCTCTAAAATTAGTTATAATTTCTAAGGGTTAAATTGTGTTTCCAAGAAGGTAATGGAAATTGGAGGAAGGCTCTTTCTTATTTAAGCCTTAGGCCTCTGTCATCAGAATGGACCCTAACATTTTGGTATTAGGTAGCCTGAATTCCCACAGCAGAATCCAGTGGTGGGAAAAGATGAGTCAAACTCCTGTAAAGACACCAGAGAGGATTCCACATTAGGCAGTTACTTGGAAGCACTGAGGTAAGATGAATCTGAACAGTGAGGAAATGTACCATTGGGAAGTCTCTTTTTCTGGGTTGCTCTATAGAGAGCAGGTACCAGTTTTTTTTTCCCTCTCAATACTGCATTTTCCATCTTTTTTTGCTGATATTCTATACTGAAGTGCTTGGTCAGGATTGCAAATTCACATTCCACCCAGCTAGACTGGTGGAGTTTCACCCTAGCACCAAGCTCTTCTGGAGGCTGATCAAAACATCAGATAATAGCCATCCCTCCTGATGAATGTCTAAATCTGAACAAACAAGAAAGCAAGAAAATAAACAAAAGCCAACAACCATGATTCCCATTACAAAATTCACCTCTCTGCTATCTTTCTTCTTTGCTGAAGTCTATACTTTTCCTGAAGCTTCTTCAGAAGTTCAACTAAAAGACTAGAATTGGGGTTCAGAACTTCTTCCATGTGCCAGGTTATTTTGCTGCAGCTGTCTCCAAGCTTCATTGGCCCATGGAAAGAAAAGCTAACTCAGTGACATGCTGCAGCTTAAATAATGCATTCCTCTTCCAGTCTCTCTAGACCATACTTAGAGCTTCCTACAGACATGAGTAAATTGGAGAGTCTTCTAAACAATGTGTTTTCCACAGAAATGTGACAGAAATGGTATGGAGTCCCATGCCCTTTAGTCTTGGTTTATAAAGCCCTGACAGCTGAATTCAGCTTATTCTCGTGAGAGTTATTGATTATTATTATTTTTTTTTAAGATAAAAATCTCTCTCTCAGTTACAGAGAGAGTTTACAATCTCCGCCTGAGAAAAAAAAAACTGAAAGCTGTAAATCAAACCTTAAGGGTTTATTTTCTTCTTCTTGAATATTATGATTCTTAAGCATCATCTCAATTTTTGGGGTGGGAAAGGTCAGGCTGGCATTGTTATCCTGCTTTCTCTGATTCCAGTATCTCCTATTTATTGCTGCTCTGGAGAAAAGTGAGTTTTACTGCTTGTCAAGTTGATGTGAATCCAAGGCAATGAAATACAATGTGTAATGCCAGCTCTGTGTATAGGGCTGTAGTTCTAATGTGGACAAAATCCCCCACTGCTGTCTCTTCCTAAGAAGCACACATCTCATCCATTTTCATTGTTTCCTCTCTTTGATGTTCGTTGTGAAATTAATCATTTGACAACAGCAAAGGCTTGCTATTGGCCTCCTGTGACTTAGCTATCTATCATGGATTTTATTTAATATAATAGTGCAAAGCCTTCTTGCATTCAAATCTGTTTTGATGTTTGTTTAGGAAGTTCATGAGTTATTATCTCCTTTCCTCACCCCGTCAAGCCATGCAGAGCTTAGGAATTGCTGGTTGTCACTCCACAGCCACTGTAGCCATTTGAAGTGCTTGTGGTATTAAGCTACTCCTGCTCTTTATGCATAGGTTCTTACTTTCTTATCCCTCATTGTAGATAAAAGAGAATTTCTTCTGCATTTCTGCACAGGGCCTATGAGACATTCCAAGACCACAACCATTCTGTAACACAGTACGCCTTTGGGCTGGAATAGCTGTCTGATCTGCATGTTAGTTAGGCTGGGATATCTGAATGAAAAACTCAAGCACAAACTCCAAACAAGCACCAAAAAATGGGGATATGTTGGAGGGAGACAGGTGGGGAAGCTATGTGCATTTTAATAGGCTTAAATGCTATCAGTTACATCAGAGATAGTCTCACTGCACAAGCAGCCATTTATTCTTGAAATAGTTGTCACACAGAGCTCATTCAGCTGTCTTGGACCAAATCTTGATGAGGTGAGTTGCGATGTGTGCGATCTAACAAACTTCACACATAATAAATGCACGCCACATTGGAGGAATATGAAGTTCCTATCCAATGCTATCAACCCTGTTTTAAGTCCTTAGGAGAATTTTATGTTACGCTGCAAAAACAGATGGTTGAAATTAAGAATAACCACAGCAATGTGTTAACAGTGGTGAGAGCTGAGGAAGGACTGTTAAATTCACACAACAGGAGCTGGGTTTTTTTTAGTCTAAGTCAAGACTCCATTATTGTCTGCTAGATTTTTCACAGGAAGAACGGCCAAGAGACTAAGAGACACAAATACACAGATACTTGGTTCCTTTAGCCGCCAGATCAACACCACCTTGGTACATGGTGGAGACTTACTGTAAGAAAAAAACCATCTCTTTGTTAAATTCAGCGAAAGCCAAAGACCATCATATAGTAATTTCATCAGCTATCAACCTCATAATACAATTCCATTATGTATTGTATTAATGTAGTGGTTTGATCATTCTGAGACTCTTGATTTACTGATTTAATTTTAATTGTGATCTCAATGTGACCATTGCATTGTTCAGCCTTTAATTATCCTGGTAAAAATGCAGTATATTAGCTCACTAATAGGTGCTTTTAAGTGAACATTTGCTTGCTCATCCTTTTAAATAAATCCATTAAATATATACAGAACTGTTTTATTCTGTCTGCCTCCAATGTAGGTCACACACTTTGAAGATACAATTAACCTCAAGTGAGAAATTTGCAAGCCACTACGTTATTGTACTGGATAGTAAAACCGAGGTCTTTTCACCTTTTAATGTCAGATACTATAAAGACTAAAGTTTCTTGCTGGAGAGAGAATTCCAGAGCACAGATGAAAAGATAGGATAAAATGAGCAGAAATGCTGAAGTTTGAGGTTTTCTTTTTCTTTTCTTTCCACTGAGATATCACTCTGGAGATACAGTACTATGAAGGGCCCATCTGGTGGCACTGTTAGCTGAAGGCTTTCTTTCACAAACGGATGGGCAAATCTTATGCAAGAAAATAAATAAATAAATAAACAAAAAGGACAATTCTTCCTAATGCTGTAAGTCGTGTTGCAGTGGTCGAGTAAGATGCTCAAGCTTCATTTTATGTGCTAGTAATGTTGCACTCATTTCAGTCCCATTCTCAGGATTCTTTCAGGTAGGAGTACAAGACTTTTTTATCCTTTTAATTCCAGCTAAAGCAAACATCAGAGAATAGGAAAAAATAAAATAAAATAAATAATAATAATAAAAAAAAAATCCCTTAAGAAACATTAAATAAATGCCCAAATGTACAATTATTTACACGTATGGAAGAGGGAGAGGTGCCTATATTTTTTTCCAGTAGTGTCAGGAATTTAGTAACATGTATCCCAGTGAGTTTATTAACCTTCATAAATAGAAGTTCTGAAATTTGAAATTTCAGATGTGCAGATCACATCGGTGTATGAAGAAAATCTTCAATCTTTCCATTTATTTTATATCCAAAAGCATTCAACATGCTTCTTCTTGAAACTATCTAGAAGGACACTCGTGTTCTTTCATTCTTTCTGTGTAAATGATGAGTTAATATATTCACTTTTCTTGGACTAAATATGCATCTTTAAAGTCATTGTGATTACTAAATTTTTTAGTGTTTGTGATTTTGGGTCACCAATAGAGAGAGGTGCTGAAATATAGATGTCCAGGGCAATCTTAGCTACTGTCAAGTATCTCAGACACCCATGGTGATGTGGGTAAGATACAGAAGATCTGAAGTGCCAACATCCCCCTGGGAAACATATGAGCACCTGAGAAGAATCTACTTGGGTCATGTCTCCCCAAGTGCTGTAAGAACTTTGTAAATTCTGGATGCCCCAGTCCTTTAGGGACTGAATAACAGAATCATAGAATGGCCTGGGTTGAAAAGGACCACAATGTTCTGGTTTCAACCCCCCTGCTATGTGCAGGGTTGCCAACCACCAGACCAGGCTGCCCAGAGCCACATCCAGCCTGGCCTTGAATGCCTCCAGGGATGGGGCATCCACAGCCTCCTTGGGCAACCTGTTCCAGAGCATCACCACCCTCTGGGTGAAAAACTTCCTCCTAATATCTAACCTAAACCTCCCCTATCTCTGTTTAAAACCATTCCCCTTTGTCCTATTACTATCCACGCTCAACAGCCATTCCCCATCCTGCTCCCTTCAATTACTGGAAGACCACAATGAGGTCTCCCCAGAGCCTTCTCTCTTCTCCAAGCTTCTTCCTGCCTTCTTCCTTCCTTCTTCCAAGCTTCTTCCTCCTTCCAAGAATGCAAAGGGAGTTCAAAGAAGCTACCCAGGACATGGAGTGTTTGAACCTGCTGGTGGCACGTAGGTGAGATGTTTGAAAACTTGCTTGCTAAGATCAGCATCTACCAGTGACATTGAGTTGGAGCTCTTTCTGTCTTCTACTTCCAGGTCTTCACCTCCCACATGTCTGCTGCTGGCTTTGGCATTCTCAGAACTTTTGCATGAGCTAATCTACCTCGCTAAAATGGGAGAAAATATCTTGATGGAGGGGAGAATGGATGGTTTTCTGCTATTTAATAGCACAGTGTCTGACAGCAGTGAAAATAATTTTATAGGAGTGTGGGACCTCAAGACTGTGAAAGATGCATGGAGATCTCTTCCAACAGCAGGAGACCATTACGGCATTTTCCTGCATTTGAAGCCGTATCTCTAGTATCCCACCTAGGCAGCACTCTGTAAGCTCACCCGTACGGGGGAAGTTGTAACTGTGAGCAAGTTACCAAAGAGCTTATCAGACTCTTTGATAGACCCTATCACTGTGAAACCTTGAGAGACCGCAGTGTGAGACAAAGAGCAAGCAGTGTCTGTTTGCGTCTAAGGGTAGACAGGAGGTTCTTTTGATAAGCATTGTTAATCCTGTTACTCTTAAGAAACCTTTCTCCCTTTATCACTGTTGTTTGGGAGAAGCTAGGACCAATTAACTGATTAGAGGAACTGTTAGAGGAACAAGGAAATCTTGTTTGAAGTGAATGGTATATAAGAAGTGCGTTGAACACAATAAAGAAGAACTATGCTGATGTTACAAGAAACTGTGAGAGCTCTCTTACTTGACTGAGCGCCGACACACCCGTAGAGCTATGCATCTGACTTTGTGGTCTGTGCCTTTTGAAGATGGTGTTTGGCCACTATAAGTAGAAAAAAAAAAACATTCCATATGTCAGAATGTGAGTGGGCTCCTTGGAGCATTTCTGAAAACAGCAGCAAGCGGGACATCTAACTTCAGATGAACACCTGTAAAAGTTCTGCTGTTTTCTGTGATTTCTGTTTCAAAAAGGAATGTGATGGCTCACCTCAGAACTACATAGTTACCCTTCCTCAGTAACTTAAGTACTTATCCCTCTGAAATACTTCTAATTAGTCTGGTAGGGATGGACTGCAATTGTGGTTGCTGTGGAATTTTCATTGAATTTAGATCCCTTTCTTAATCAAGCCATTAACTTTTAAAGAAGCGGTAGAGATGAACATAATGTAGCAGCAATAAAAATAATTAAGGCTGCAAATGGGTCTTTGTTACTGTCTGGGAATTTGCAGAGGAAATCTAAGTTTTGACATATACTGTTATTGTCATGCTGCATTGATATTCAGTCTGATAGTTGCACAATGAATCTCTATTTTTTTCTTTTTTTTCCCCAGCATAATGTGAGACAAATTTACACAAGATGAGAAATCCACACAAGATGAGAACAACTACGTGTTCAAAATGCAGACTTTTAGCCTGATACAGTGAGGAGGGAAGTCAGTAACTGAAAATTAATTCATACTGGAAAGTGCAGTCAATAGACAATTACTAAGATACAGCTTGTGTTTATTGCTTGAGGAATTTTACACAAGATTTATAACAGCTAAAAGCAATTACCTTTACATGTAAAGAACAGTATAAAAAGATGAAACTTAATTACTCTAGAAGCCTTCAAACATTCTTTATCTCCTATAAATAATCATCAACCAGACAGCAATTAAAAAAAAAAAAAAAAAAAAAAAAGCAGGAAAGTTGACGTGCTATCCGTGTCAAAAGATTACAAAAAAAAAAAAATCCCCACATTGCCCACAATTCTTCCTCTATCCATTTTGAAGTGATAGAACTACTGTTCTGCTCCAGATGTAAGAAATGAAAATCCGATGTAATGTTTGGGAACTAAACATAAAATAGGCATAAGGTTTTAAGAGTGGTCAGGTGCATAACTGCATCTTTCATCTGGTATGCCGACTCCTTCTACCCCACTGATAATCTTGGGAAATGTGGGGGATGTATTCTTCCTGCAGGTACAGGCAGTGTGTGATGCAGCTTTCCTGTGAGCATTAATGTGAGAATGCAACAAAAAAAATGTTGGAGTGTTGACTCATGGCAGAAACAATGAAATACTCAGAAACACTCAAGAGCTCTGCCTTGTTTGTTTATGTGCATGCTTTTAGAGGCGTAAGAGGGGAAAGTTTGTTTTATTTAATTTATGTTTTCATTAAAATATGACTCAGACACTGCACAGATCTTGTTCCTGTAATCCGACGTTAGACTCTTCAGGGCTGAAATGCCTAAGAAATGAGGTGTGGGATCTGCATTAACATACAGAAGACACAGGTAATAGGATACCAAAGGTCCAATGGGATGGGAAAGCAATAGTTCAAGTCGGTAGAATTTAGCCTATGTACCTTGATCTTTGGTTGAGTTAGTATTTTTATAACATTTTCAATGGGATATTAAAAATGAGGACTGTGAAAATTCACTTTCTCATTGCAGTGACCATTATTTTAAGTTATGCTCTTTTTTTTCTTCCTCCCTTTTTTTTTTTTGTTTTTGTTTTTGTTTTGTTTTGTTTTGTTTTTGTTCAAGACTGGTATGTGAATAAATGCTTAATGTTTCACACTTAAAATAATGAAGAACTCCAGTCTGTAACTTTGTGAATTCATTGTGATGGCTGTAGGGGAATTTTGACTCCATGCACAGGTGCACAGAAGTGATGAGAGTTTCAGTACATTTTCACCCTGGAGTGGAAAAAAAAAAAAAAAAAAAAAAAAAAGCTACAAATTGGTTACAGAGAGAGAAAGTAAGTGTGTGTGTGAACGGAATTCTGTCTCAGATATTCCCTCTTCAAATTACTTCAGAGATTAAAGGAGTAATTAAAAAAAAAAAAAAAAAAGTCACAAGAAGATTTATTGGCCTGTGCTTCTAGAGCTGTGGTTTTCTGCTTTTGTTAGAGCTGCAGCAATCTTTTGGTTTATTTTAGATGCTGGGAAGGCATCTCTGGCAGCTGCTTAGAAACAGCAGGTAGTGCTGAAGTGATTCGGGAGAGGGAGAAATGTGCTCAGGGAACATGCAAGCTCCTGTGATTTCCTGAGCAGCAGCATGGACTCAGTGCAGGGAGTCTTCCTTTGCAAGACCCAGACAGCAACCCCAGGTCTTCATCGTGTCTGTTCCATGCTTGGACTTATCGAGTTAAGGTAGCTGTTGCAGTATTTAGCATCAGGGAGACAGACAGACAGATATCCTCAAACCACAACCCCTTCCCTGAGCTTCAAATCTGAAAGCAAAATGCACTCATGCTCAGGATACAGATGAACAAGGGAAGATTTTTCTGCAGAGCTGATGGATTGTTATCATGGATAGTTCAAGATGGAGTCACAGCTGGAAGTCTGGCAGTGGTGTCAGACCCCTGGTGACAGCACAGAGCTGCCATGCCTTGGTCCGGCTGCTCCTTCATCACATGTGATGGGGGAATCAGGACTTGATGGCAGAACAGATTTTGTCCTTTGTGAGCTGCTTTGGTACAAAAGGCAAAATGTATGTGTGGGCTATTATGCACAGACCTCCTGGGTGAATTCTCAGTACTTGATTACATTTTAATTATTTTTGTAATGTAAAAGTGAGCCCACTCTCCTGAGAAGAAATAGCTGTTTCTATTAATCTACCAGGTTGTAACCGAGGATCAGCAATTAGCTCTATGCTTTTTATTATGCTGTAATTATTAACAACAAGGGGACTACAGGAGCCCTATTTTCCACAGCAAATCCCATTTGGTCAAGCAGTCAGATGTTTCATTTTGGTCTGAATTTGACAGATGGACCAAAGGTGTTATGAACTGCACTGAGCTGAGAGAAGCCTGGGGGGGGGCGGGGGAGGGGATGCCTCCAGCTTAGGTGTGCCATATAACATTGCATCACCAAGAGCATCAGTTCTAGGTTTTACACAGAAAGGTTTCAAGCAAAAAAACAGCAAGCAACCTGCTCAACCTACCATCATTGTTGCTATACTTAGTGACAACACAAATTAATTCTCTCCAGAATTTCTGGCTACTTCTATTGGTCGTTTAGCTTAAGGTTGACAGAGAGTATCTGGGGACTGTATCTTAAATGCTTGTCCTGTGTTTGTGTCTCTCATCATCTGCAAACAGACACTTCTGGGAACAAGGCGGTAATATGGACAAAAGTAGATATTACAGCATCATGTTCCAGGCTACCTATGAATTATCCTAAGTTCATGTTTTCCAGGTTATTTGTCTGCAGACATATCTCAGAACAAACTCAGGGAGAATTATTTTTTGCAAATTTCCTTTCTACACAGGCAAAAGCCATTCTTAATACCATTTTACTGAAAATGCACAGTTAATGAGCATGTCTCCAAGAGAATCATAAAATGATAGAATTGTTTGGGTTGGAAGGGAGCTTTAAAAAGCACCTAGTCCAATTTTCCTGCAATGAACAGGGATATTTATAACTAACTAGATCAGGTTGCTCTGAACCCTGTTCAGCCTAACCTCAAATGTGCCCAGGGACAGAGCATCCACCACCTCTCTGGGCAAACTATTCCGGTACTTCACTGCATTTATCATGAAAAACTTTTTTTCTTATAAATCTAAATCTATAAGTCTTAATCTCCCCCCAAGATATAAGCATATATAAAGGACTGTGAACTAAATGCTCAGTTCTAGCTTTTCTAAATTTTTCAAACCTTGGTAATGCGATTAGATTATTCTTCTAGAAATGGTTTTGGTGACTTTTTCTGGACATAGTAACTTCCCAGCAAAACAGAGATTTTAACAACTAAAATTTTATTAAGGAGTCCTGCTCCTATGTGATAGTTTCCGTTAGGTAAAGAGCTTTACAAGATTAGTGTCCCTCTGAGCAATTAAGTAGCAGGGTCCCCTAATCTCTGAAGTCATACACAAACCAAATAGAGAAGTAGATGTTGCTTCTCTGGGATCATAACAATTATTTATAGCTTTTAATACATGTGAGCTTACTTGGATCTGTCAGGATATCGTTTCGTGCTAGTGTCAATAGGAGTAATTCTAGCTGTCAGTGGAGTTGAGGAGGTGAAATTGGAATAATGACTAATATATCTTGATTTTCATGCCTGTTGAGGGAAAAAAAGAGAGCCTAGAGAAACTTTGGAGAAATTTTTATTCTGTATTTTATTTAACCCCTTCATAAAAAAAAAAATGCAAATAAACAAAAACTCTGCTTTCTTAGTCTCAAGTTTATAAGGCTTCTCAACTCTTACAGATCTTGTAAAATTGTTTTGTAATGAACTTCCACTTTTGAAAGTATTATAGGACAGAAATGCCGTCCTGTTGATCTGCCGTTGCATTTATTATTATTGTTATTATTTTAATCAGTTGTGACATAGCTCAGGGTGCAGCCACTATCAGGGCCGTGGCAAGGCTGCTTCCCTCTCACATGAAGCACACTGGGTGCCCCAATGAAATATGATAATGGACTAAAACTTCTGTAGCCTACCCTACACCCATTTAGTGATACCTAGCACTGCATCTGCCACAAGGATGGCAAGACCAGATCTAGGAGGATAGGCAGGGATCTGAGACAAGAGGATTTATGAAGCTGTAAAGCATTCAAGCCCCAAACCAAGACAAGGATTCTGAATCTGTTTTTCACTTGGAAATGCCATGACTGAGGAAATGTTATTATCTATGGGACTGTACCATTCTGCAACCATTTTGAATTTCCTTCTGCAAAGGTGAGATCACAGAATCATAGAATGGCTTGGGTTGGAAGGGACCTCAAGGATCATCGGTCTCCAACCCCCCCTACCACAGGCAGGGCCACCAACCTCCATATCTAATACTAGACCAGGCTGCCCAGGGCCCCATCCAACCTGGCCTTGAACACCTCCAGGGACGGGGCATCCAAGCCTCTCTGGGCAGCCTGTTCCAGCACCTCACCACTCCCTTGGAAAAGAAAGATCTTTGAACATTGCAGCTCAGTCCTTATCTCAATCCAAACAGAAAATCCTGACCCTGACTGGAAAATTAAGCTTCCCTGAGGCCTGGTCCACCAACAATACCAAGACACTTCCCCTTGGCAATGCTTCTGGACTAGAAGCCAACTGAAAATGCTGCATCTTTGTTTAATGCCATTTGTTTATCACATGGTGCTGTATTTGGTCGGAAGAAGTGTGTTCTACGACAAGAATTCCAAATAGGGGCAGTCAAGTAATTGTTAAACATGTAAACAGGAAGAAATGCAGTGTAAATGAGAGAAGGGGTCATGAGTATAAATTTTGGAAACTAATGATCTTGCCTCTGTGTTTTCGAGGACACTGCGGTGCTATATGGCTTTTGCTTGTTTCGTTATTTTTGTCTCCTCTCTCTCTTTCTCTCAATCTCTCTTTCTCTCTCTCTTTTTTTTTTTTCTTTTTTTTTTTTCTTTTTTTTTTCTTTTTTTCTTCCCCAGGGCAGGGACACCACTATCTTTATCCAGTTTTATTTGATAATGATGCTTGTTCACCTCACTTGTTTGAGCTGGAGGAGTGCTTGCAGTTTTGACTCGATTGCGTTTGCCTCTCAGAGCCACTTGATGGCAGTCATTAATGTGACAAAAATCTCATGTACACCCATATGTGTTTGCCTGTGTTTATAGTACACAGAGTGTGAATCACTTCTTAGGATCAACTACATTATATTATTTGCTGCACTGCGTTTAGTGTGATCATTGTCTCTTTTTCACTACGATTTTCTATGTTTTTCTTTGATTTTTATTTATTTATTTATTTATTTTATAGCCTTTGTAAAACATTTCCCAGCTTACAAAGCTCTTCATCAAAAGTAAATTCAGTATGAGGAGTGATGCGCTCTGGATTGAAACAAGGCTGTTCCCAAAGACTGCATGTAAATTTTGCCAATGTATTTTCACTGCCAGCATGATAAACTATATCCACAAAACAGCCTTGAAAATGTGTTGGTTTTATACGTGGATATATACACTTGGATAATTTTTGGATATCATGTACATCCTGCCATTCAAAATGTCTCTCCCAGTAACTGCGCATGCAGAAGTAGACCACTGCTGTGCACCAGCTCACATATCTAAGGAAATACGTAAGGATAAGGGGCAGAAACCTCAGGTTATCAGCTAGAGGAGATGTCATATTGAGTAACTATCCAAACTGTGGTCTTTTAACTTCCCTAAAGAGATTCTGGACAAATCTACATCCCTCTCCTTCTAAAAGACAAACAACCCCAAACCAAAAACACTTCCCCAATCCCTCTGAAGATGAGTTGTGAACTGGAATTCATAACTGTGCATGGTAAGACATGGATTCAGGAGAGATACTGGCTGAAAGTTTGTTACAATTTCCTTTTCCCTCCCCTTGCTGCCTCTACCTCTCCCAGAGGTGATAAATCACCTGGCTTTGCTCTCCCCATAGGAGATAATCACCTCATCACCTTTTTTTCCCTGTGAATCCTTATTTTCGCTTTACAGATACCAGCAACTTTTTCTCTCCAGTGATTTAACTAATTACCATATCAAGTTCAGCTCAGAACAATTGTTCTCAGCCTGAATTTAACACTGACAGTTGCTGCTTCTCTTTCAAACTGAAAGAAGAGCTTGTGTGTCAGAAAGCGTGACTATTTTTTACATTTCTACCAGTGGGTTTTAAAAAGATTTTATTTTTCCCGTAAACCTCACAAGCTTTTAGAAACATGCAAGAGCTCTAGGACCAAGGCCTATGTTTCATGCCTGGAGGACTATGGCAAATATTTTAAATGCAATTATTTGATACTGCAATTTGAAACGAATAAATTATCTTTCCCTATTCAAATCTGGACTGAGTCTTGGTGAATGATAGAAAGGTTATTGCTCCAAGGTAACTCTACTCCATAGAGAGTGCAGAGTTGATAGGTTGGGCAGTAGAATAGTCGCCTGGGATAGCAGACAGGAGATATGAGTCACTCCTGTCTGAACACTAGCCTTGCTTTCAGCTTTGCACAGAGACTGAACTCACTGTCCAACCTACAAATATTCTCTTTCCACTGCACTCTCTTTCCAAACAAGTAGGTTGCTCCGAAGGTAATGTCTCCTATTTATTTCCATGGAAACTGCAACAGATACAAAAAAGCATGATAGCACTGTTTGACAGAGCAAATTCTTAGCTGCAGAACACTTTTTCATCATTGTCACCACCACTGTTTATGCATTTTTGCTAGCAGTGAACAAGAGCTGTGTGCCGTGAAGCTGCACCAGCAGAGGTGACCCACAGTTCACAGATGCCATGATGGTGTCATGGCTGGGAAAAGGCTGCCCATACAGTCTTACTTTCACTGATCTGAAAAGATGGAATTCAGAAGGTGCCAAATCTGGACTATATGATAGATGTGATTGGCAATGTGCTCCATGGTCTGCAAATTGGTGTGGGGCCTGGTGCTATGGTGTTGCAAGAGAAATGCTTTCGTCTTCTCTTCCCCGACTCTGGAAGTTTGGACCTTCAGCTTAGTATCACAATGAAGTAGTCAGGTGTGATGATATGTCCACTCTCCACGTAATTCAGAGGGATCCCACCTTTCCTATCCCAAAAGACAGTACACATCATTTTACCTACTGAGAGCTGTATCTTGAACATTTTCTTTTATGGCAAATTTACATCACCAGTATAATAGAATAAGAGCCATTACCTTCTGAACAAACCTCATCTGCAGTAGGAAGAAAATCGTCAGGTTATTTAATTAAAGACAAATTATAATAATAAACAGAGATCAGGAGAGCATCACAGGAAAAACAAGTGAAGGAGCTCAAGAAGCTTTGATAATCAGTGAAAATGAAGCACACTGAACTGCTTGCTCTTAAGGTGTCTAGAGGAAGGGCTAAAGCTGGAGAAACTGAAGTGTGAAAATCACTTTCCTGACCAATCCCTGAACTTGTTCACTGAAGCTTGTTCTCTGTCCTTACAAAATTCCGATTCTGACTGTGATTTGTATGGGTGTGCTCTAAATAGGACAACCTGCCTAGGGATGGAGCCATGGCAAACTGGTTTTCTGGGAATGGGATGGGAGAAGCTTCACTATATGTCCCAAAACCCAGTAAGTCCTCAACCTCAAACTGATAGCACTCAGCTATCAGTTTGAAGCCATTCAGGAGGGCAAATGACAGGAGCAGTCTTTACAATAAAGCACATTTTCTCTCTTGCCTGGGAAAATAAGACTTTTCTTAGAAATGTTTGCCACAATGGTTCCCTTTCTGAAATTTCACAGAATCATGGAGTCATAGGAGTTGGAAAGAACCCCTGTAGATTATCTATCATCTATTCCAACCCCCTCAACGTTGGTGGGATTAAATGGAACTCTGTTAACTCCCTGTAGCTTGGAAAGGAAAAGAAATAAATCTCAAGTCTTCCCTCTGGAAACTTCTGGAGGAAGCATCCTTTGTTCATGCTTCATGTTGCAACATGTTAGATGTAGCAACTGTGCCCCCAGCACTGGGTGGGGTAAAGCCCTTCAGAGAAAAGCCTTGGAGGATAAAACCTGATTTTGGAAGATTTTTAATCTTTCTCCATTTTCCTGTGGCTTGCAATGTCAGCAGTGCTCAAAGGTGTAAAATTAAGAGCAGCGTACCCAGACAAATAAGCTACTTCTCTGTACTGGATGGGAAATCAGTTCAGTCTTCTCTATTAGTCTGATGGTATGTGCAGCTGTTTTCTTGCTGAGCCTAAGACAGAAGTGCTGTGGGTTTTTTTGTTGTTTTTGTTTTGTTTTGTTTTGTTTTTTTTCCCCAGGCTGAGTTAATTTCTCTGTTGTAGTCCCCTCCCTGCTTTTTAATAAAGAAATTACAAGGGAGAATCACTCCTTGAAAAATGACGTCTTTCAGGCTGAATGGCTTTATTAACTGCAAGACAGCCTCTCTGAAACCATGCTGTTATGTCCATCCCACACATCCTGAAGAAGTATTTGCCTCTGCATTTGAAGCTTACTGAAAGGTTTATGTGAGAATTTACACTGTGATTTCTGTCAAGTTTAATGGTGTTTAAAAGATAACCATTCCAAAACCAAGATACTGCTCAATGATTTTTATGCTGAGGGTTTCTATTTAATTCCTATCAGCAGAAGTATCTGGAATTGCTTTGTCTGCCTTTTATGTCAACAGCTTAAATACCAGCAAGTTGAAAAAGCTGTAGACCTGAAGAATTGCTAAAATCCATGTAATATCCTGTAAATGTCTGGTTCAAGCTCCACAAAGGGACTTGGAAAATTCAGCTCAACTCTCTTCTGATATAAGGTTGGGTACGACCACATGTGCTAGTTGCACTGAAGACTGGACTCTGAACTGTTATGAACAGCAGCTACTTTCATTTGGAGAAATCCCATCTTCACGAGAACTGTTTGGAGGAACTGCCTTTTCAGGAGGGTGACATGATGTCTGAGCTGCATGAGGTGTTCCACCACCGCAGCTCATAGTAGCTGTTGTTTGCATGCTCTCTGTGTATCTCAGCACACTGGACAACATCCTGGCCACATAAATAGTGTTTGGAGAATTGACTTGAGCTCATCAATATGATCAAACTGAGCACTGTGACATACCAGAAAAGTTGCATTTCCCAGTACAAATATTTCAATCTGGATGAATTGTATTCCTTATCACTTTTGTTGTTGTTTTGTTTTGTTTTGTTTTGTTTTGTTTTCTGAAAATTTACAGGTATCTCACTCTCGTTCACATTTCCAAGAAGAACAGCTGACAACTCTCCACCAAGAATGCAGTTTTACAAAGTACCTTCTTCATAATGTTTTTTTTTTGGCACTCTGAGAAATTGTCTACTTCAGAGGGCTCCAACTTGCATTGCCAAAAGAAATGGACATGAAGCTAGCTCTATGCAAAACAAACACTTTCCAAGTTTTTTAAGATTCTGATTGAGAGCTCCGCTTTCTTCAGATGGAGCTTCTCTATGTAAATATCTAGGTGCCGATTACAGATTTGAAGCCATGACTAATTTTAAAGGGGAATCTAAGCTACAGTTCTGAATTCTCCACTTCAAAAGAAAATCATTTCAAACATGCTGAACACAGTCCAGCTCCTATAAATACCAGAAATCTACAGCTCTGAAAATCTATAGCTTCCCTACACAGCCCCCCAGTTCTTTCCTCTGATCTGCTTGTTTTTCAGAGAGAAAAAAGTAAACTATTTATGAGGACACCACCACGCATGCATCCTACAATAGCCTGCAAATGGAAACTATGGGATCCTTTTTCTTGTAACACACTAAGCCAGGCCTGATACCTGTTTGAAGACCGTGGAGCACTTTGCCAGTCTTGGCTGGATAGGCCTACCACACCCACCATGTACTCCGGATTTGCTGCCTTCCGACTTCCAGGTGTGACAGAAGATAGACTACACTGAAAAATAGTGTTCTGTAACTGAGTTTGTGCTCTGTCAATCAGTGTTATTGTGCTCTTTGTATCTGTTGTAGGTTCCAAGGAAATAGGCAGCATTATTTTCAGAGAGACTTATGTGTATAAGATTTTGACTTAATGCAGCCTGGTCATCCTTCCTGACCCTTCCTACACCTAACAAATTTTCTGATGTAGATAATGCTGAAATAATTGTTTTGGAATGATCTGAGGGGCTTTATCTTGCTAACAAAGTCCAATCATCATCTTGTACTTGTTGAATGCTTCCCTGGTTGACTTTTGTGTTTCATGACTATTTGAATTATCTTTTGTTTTGTTTTGTTTTGTTACATTTTGTGTTGCCATCTTTGACTCTTTTTACTGCCTTTTTTTTCCAGTGGAAATTTAAATGGTAAATACTGAGTTTCATTGGATATAGTCAGTCTGGGTCTACTTTTCAGCCTTCCTGAGAAGGCTACTTTATTTTTTTCCCTTGATCACATGCCAGGTTTTCACATCAGCGTGTTTCCTTTATTTCTCTTTGGAATAGTCAGAGCAGACAAAATGGAGAATAATTCGTAGCCACAGTGTTCATCTCTCTAACCAAGTCAGAAGCTTCCACCACTGGTACCTCACATACAGTATGCAGGCAACTAGTGACCCAGGAGATACGCCTTAACAGATCTTTGAAATCATGATAAACACACACAATTCCTTGAGTATGATTTTCAGACAAAAAAAAAAAATCTGGTATTAATATGTGATGTTCCAGGAGATGTGTTGAAAGTCAGTACTGATCAGAAGCTCTGGTAAAGCCACCAATGCCTCAGGACAAACCGTGGGCTGTTATGTGTATGACAGACATTCATTTGCAATCCTTTCTCTAGCCTAATTCAGAAAACATTTAAGATGTGTGGAAAGAGCCACGTGAAATTCTTTCAAAAATTCGTTTTAGTTGGAAAATTGCGTGTTTTATAATTTTCCATTAGAAACACCAAGAGTTTAAAAAACATTTATGTTTTGTTCCTTGCAGATATTCAGGCTCTGTGTGTGTGTGTGTGTTTGTGTGTGTGTGTGTGTGTGTAAACTTTGTATGTGTATGTACTTTTTTTTTTTCCCAGTCTATAAAATATTTCAGGAGTGGGAGAACAGACTGCTAATAAAAAACATCCATTTGCGAGGCCTAAAGTAAAATTAAGAAAAAGAGCCCTAAAGCCTGAATCTTTTAAAAATGACTGAAATTGTAAAAACTTTTACTTAGCTTTTCCTTTTTTTTTTTTTTTTTTTTTTTTTTTTTTTTTTTTGCCTACAATAGTTTTGAATTAAGTTTATTCTGTTTATCTCGAATAGTAAACCTGGGGTCATAACCGCTGAAAAAAACAATAATATAATAAAATCAAACCCTAAGCAAATCTGATGGCTAATATGATTAGATACACCAAGCTGTATCTGCAAGCTCCGTGTCTTTCTAGTGTGCAATGATTTCAGCATTACTCAGAGTCTGGACTAATTTTGTCCGTTTCTGTATCTTTTTGGTATTTAGCCTTGCTGTTGTTGCTATATACACTTTGGATGTTGATAGCACAGTCTTACATCCTGGATGGTCTGCATCTCTTTTAAGGGGGTTATTCTGATTTAATTACAGACTGTGACTGTGTACCTTCACTGGATGGTTATGTCAAAAGTCACAGAGCTCTGAGCCTCCCTAGCTCCCCTCGGATAGAAACAAATTGTTTTCCAAGTTTACCAGTTGAAGTGGAGCTGCTGATCGTATGCCTTAATTTGCAGTTATCTTTTTTTTTTCAGGTGCTCAACTCTGAGCAGGTGTGAGGAGACACTGCATCAGTGCATCCGTGCAGCGCATCAGCAGAAGGGATGGAAGGCTTCTGCTGGTGTCTGGGAGCCACGCAAAATGTGACATTTCCCTCTTGGGAAAGAAAGAAAAAAAGAAAAGTAAAACAAAAAAAAAAAAAAGGGGTGGGGGTGGGGGTGGAAGGGGGAAGGGTGGGGAAATCAATATATAGGTATTAATGTGCCTGTGTGAAGATTCAAAACAGATGGGGAAAAGGTCAAGGATTCTTTGTTGCTAAGTGTGTTTCTATGACAACTGCAATATGTACGTTATGCGTGAGCAATCATTTGTTCCAGCTGCTGGATCATTAAAGGGCCAGCATTTCCCTGAACACTGGGAATGTTATTTATGGCTTATTTAGTTTTCCTTTACCCCTCTTTAAGCTCAGGTTCAACAGGTAAGACTTGATGAATACATGAAAATCTCAGTCAATCGCAGTGTGCTTCACTATAGGACTGGTTGAGTCCGGATTACATGGTGAGTGCCTTAGAGGATGCTGAGGAGCTTAGTAAGGAGATAAGGGAGATTAATTTAGATCCAATCATGCAGTTAGATCTGTACACTCATGATAGTTGGCTGTGCTGGATGCATTTTCTGTAGAACTTATGACTTAAGACACACACGTGACTGGTCTCTCTTCAGTCATCTGAAACATGAGAATAATGGTATGCACAAAGACTTAAAAAACCTTTGGACATCAACTTGTAAAAAATAATTGGCATTAATGCTGACAGAAAGCGGCACTTTATTTTTCACATATTGAAATAAGAGGACAAAGCCTTTTTCAGCACAGCATGGGAATCTGGACCAAGAAGCACCAAGTTTTTTATTCACAGGAATCAGATTTGTGGATATGCTGCAGTTATCTGATTTTAATTTTCTAATGTTTTCATTTAAATAAAACAATTACAACAGCATAAAATACCCAGCCAAGTAAACGAAAGCAAAGTTCTGGAACAGGGATACAATCCTGGAACCTCAATACAGATCAACATCTGCTGCCAGTGACATTGAAGCTCAAGTTGCATTTTGGGTAACATTTCTGTTCTTTTTGTACCTTGAAAAAAGTGATCATGTCAGTATCTCTATCAGACACTTTTGTGGTTCTCTTTCAGTACTCCAGCAGATATCCAGAAAAGCTTCTCTGACTTTCAGTATGACATCTTTTTTTGTTTTTGACTGCTTGTGCAGTTTTTACACCCTTCAGTAAGGATATATGTATATATATATACACACAATTTATTTTATTTATCTATTTATTTATTTATTTATCTATTTATTTATTTATTTATTGCACATGTCAATGCAACTTCTACCTATTGGTTAAAATAATACAGAAAAATAAACAGTCCCAAAGAAAAGTCTCACTGGGAAAAGTGTTTAGTGAGACTCACAGATTCTCTAGATGGTTTTTCCCAGAGAAGCTGTGGATGACCTATCCATGGAGGTGCTCAAGGCCAGGCTGGATGGGGCCCTGGGCAGCCTTAGCCATTGCATGATTTAGAAGTTAGCAATCCCTCCCATAGCAGAGGAGCTGGAAGTAGATGATCTTCAAGGACCCATCCAATCCAAGTCATTTAATGATACAATGATATCTGATTCTTGATCTTGTCTAGAAATTAAAATGTTGTTCACTGTTTATAGCTGCATAAGATTTTCATTGGCAAGCTCACTATGCAAGCCCATCACTCCTAAAAAAAAAAAAAAAGAAAGAAAGAAAAAGAAAAAGGAAAAAAAAAAAAGAAATTTGAGAGTGATAAATGTGGTGGAAAAGTTTTATGCAGTAAAAATTTAGATCTTGCATTGTAGCAGACACGACAATCTAGATTTCCCATCGCAACACTTGTCTTTAGCAAGAGGGAGGGAAATTGTTTTACTGCCATGATTTGCATCGGCCAGGCAGCAAAGTTAGCATTATTTAGCAGTTGGAAGTTGTATTAAAATGAAGACTTTGGTATTGAAAACCAGTTAATAACACAGGCCTGACTAACATCTCTTTTGTCTACTTCCTGACAAATTACTTTCCTCTTCTGTTCAGATTTCCCCCCCTTTTTCTTTGTTGCAGCTGGTAGAAGAGAACAAAGTGAAGTGTCTGCTCTGTGTTCTGGATCCTGTCCATCTTGCTTCACCATATGGAGTGATAATGGGCTCTGCTATTCAGATCTTATTTTGTTCTTTGAGAAATATGTAAAGGATGGTATTTATTAAATTCAGTGGAGAGTGTCAGGAACAAGGCTAAGCATCCTGCAAACTGAGCATCTTCAGTGATTTAACATCTGTGTAGTTGACTTTCTGGAAGACTAGGCTCAGCAGCCCTCTGCATCACATAGTACTTTATCCCACAGTTTAAGCTTTTCACAGCCAGCCATACCATGAGTTTCTTCTTACTGCCTTGTAATTTTTCTTGGTAAAAGAAGAGTTTATTCCCCATTTTCCAGATACAGCCTGGTGAATTATTAATTAGGTCAATGATCAGCTTGGTGTCTGTGCAGATAGATACAGAGGTCCAGACTCACATCTGTTCCAAACTGGGGACAGACAGCACAATTTAACAGTGTATGGTTGGAGTGAAATGTCATAAGGGTTGTTCCTGTACTAGATCACTTCCATTTGTAGAATAGTAACTAGGAGACTTGGGAAAAATCATAGAATCATAGAGTCGCAAGGTTGGAAAGGACCTACAAGATCATCTAGTCCAACCATCCTCCTATTACTGTTGCTACCACAAGCCACTAAACCATATCTCATAGCTTCTCATCCAGACGCCTCATGAGCACTGCCAGGGATGGCAACTCCACCACCTCCCTGGGCAGCCATTCCAGTGCCTGTCCACTCTATGAGAGAAAAAGTTCTTTCTTATGTCTAATCTAAACCTCTTCTGGTACAACTTGCGGCCATTTCCTCAGGTCCTGTTTGTTGTCTGGAAAAGGAGGCCGAACCCCTCATTACGACCTCCCTTCAGGAAGTTGTAGAGTGTAATGATCCGATGGTAAGCATGTCTGCTGAAAGAGCAGCTGAAGGAGAACAGAAACAACTTGTGCAAAGATGTGGAGATGGGATGAAAGCTGATATTTCAGTGTATCTATCTCAGATTAAATATCCCAGATTAAATATCTCAGGTTAGCAGAATTTGGTGTTTTCCAGAAAATGGTGATTTCTGGAGTCTTGAAAGTCAGCTGTAGTTCCTGAGTTTCAGAATGTACTGTCAGGAAAAAAAAAAAAAGTGTCTTCACTGAGGTACGTTTTCGTTCAGGTATATGCAAAAAGTTAAGCTGCAGTCTTATTACTTTTGCCATTTATCCCTCAACCTTGAGTACACAGAGCCCAGCCCTGTAAAAGACATCAACCATGTCCCATTTTGAAGCTACAGTATTTAATGGTTGACATTTTTTAGAAAGTCTTGGAAACACTCACAATTCTCCTTTTACATACATCAATCTCATCAAACATTGATTAGAATATGCAGAAATTTTACTCTCAATATAAAATTCCTCATAAGTAGTAGTCTTTTTCACCACTCTGTGCATCAAAATGGTGAAGAATTGATCTTTTTGCATCATTGAGGAAAAAAGTCACATTTGTTACGTTCTCTGAGTAGACATATTTGAGCAATCTGGATGTTTTGCATGTACCAAGTCTACTCATACTTCTGTAGGACAGTGCCCAAGCTGTTAAGCCTTATTTCTGTACACGTAAGAAGGCCAGGGCAATGGGGACAACTTCTGAAATTCTATTTCTAATGGTAAGTTAAAGCTCCATTTTCATTCTTTTACTGAACACCTATCTTTCTACCTGAAAATTGCGAAAATCACCACCGAGAACTGATGATGTTCGCACAGACTCTCCTATCCCATCACATTTTTGGGGACAAAGCAGCTTCTTATTGTTTGTCGGCCTGACCACATGTGAGGTGTAGGAATGTTAACATGTCTCTGCATTCCTATTTCCTGGTTTTCTACAGACTTTTAAGAGTGAGTCTACATTTTCCAGGGAGTAGAAAAGATTCCCAGGTTTTGTGCTGTTGTCATAGTTCTTGTCTTCCTCCTCTCTCCCCAGTCAATTAGGGATTTAGGCTCTGAGCTTCCCAGGCATCAGTGACTCTCAAAGTCTTTTGTTCAAATATAAGCATACACTGCACCACATTGCAGCTGCGATGTTGCTCACAGATTAATACATTTGTGAGTCCCTTTGGAGGAAAAAAACAAAACAAACAACAACAACAAAAAACATATTAAAATTTGTCTTCATTTACAAGACTATTAGCTATTTACAAGGCTATTAACTATGAAGAGAGCAGAAAAATGAAGTACTAGTTAGAATAATAATCAACATGTCTGAGAATAGAGCAGAATACAACGTTCACAAATGTAAATAATAAGACTGCAAGAACTGTTTTGCAGACAAAAACAAACAAACAAAACAAGTACATTAATTAAAAAGGATGATCTAATTTTTTTTATTAATTATTTTCATTTCCCCTTCTTACCCTCTGCAAACCTCCATGAATCAGAAAGATCTGATAGAAGTCCAAACCAAAAGAACCAACCTACCAACCCAAGCAGTGAATGAGATCTATCTGACTAGGAAGCTGTGTTTGAAACACTGATGGACAGCCTTGCTGCTGGAAAAAAGTGCCCAGCAGTGGGTGCAGGTATACAGAGAGCATTATCAAGCTCCCAAAATCTTAGGCAGTTCTGCAAAAAGCCCCCAGAGCAACCTGCCTAAGGATTGCACTGACAGCTTAGGAAATTGCAAGATGTCAGCTCAACTGACAGGTAGCCTCAGGCAGCAAGCACAATTTAAATGTCATAAACACTGCTCATGTTATTTGGCCTTAATCAGTTTTTGTTCACTTTTTAAAAAGAGAAATATCAAAGTTGAAGAGATTTGCAATATTTATTTTGTTAATTGCTTAAAAATTTTGCTGGTATTTTGCCCCAGGGTGTAGCTTTTATGATTTATTGTGTATCATAGTTGTGAAATTCTTTTCTTAAATTGAATAACTTTAAAATAGCTCTCTAATGGTAGGGTGATTTCATTGCAATCAGTAATAAAACTCTCTTTAATTCAAGGGAATTGATAAGCAAACACTCTGTGGATTTCTGATGTTTTTTTTTGAATAATTATTTAATTATACTTCCAAGCTTCCTTTAAAAAAAAAAAATAATAATAATTGATTGCTTTCAGAAGCCCAAGTAAAATTTCTGACTGCCGTCAGAGAATTCAAGTAGGCATAAACTCAAAGCAGCAGGCAGTAAAATATCCCTATGAAATTAAGGTAGATATCTTACTCTTCAAATTTAAGAACTGAATTTATTTACATCTAAGTTGCTAATAATTTTTCCATTAATCCAAACAATTTTTTTTTTTATTTTATTTTATTTTATTTTATTTTCATCCTCAAGACATACTGAAGGAAACTGTGGACTTCTGTGCTAGAACATATTAGAGAAAGTACAGGCTCTCATACTTATTAACCATTTAGTCCATGGACCTTTTGGCAATCCTGGACTGCAGTGAGTAAAGAGGAATTGTCTTAGGCCACATCTATGTAGGTTGCTCTGAAAGTAATGCCTCTTATTTATTTCCATGTAAACGATGACAGATACAGAGAGCACAATAATGAATGAGAAAATTCTCAGCTACAAAAGACTGTTTTCCCACATAATCTTAACCATAAGCTGTGCATTCTTGCCAGCAATGAACAAGCGCCTGCTTGTAAAAATCTGTACCAGCAGAGGTGACCCACTGTTGCTGTTGTCACTGCTGAAGCACACTACTCACTGCCTCAGTGCACTCACATCCACTGTTTGGTCTCCATAACTGTTCAGCAGGAGTCGATGAACATCCCTGGGTGCAATTTTTTCCACGTGGAGGAATTCAGTGCCACACCTTTGCTTCATAAGCACTTCCATGTCATGAAAGAACTTGGAGGCAAGAGCGTGAGTGTCAGGATCAGAGAAAATAATAATGAAAAACAGAACACTGATTGAATTGAGATACCACCAACCTGGAAGGAAGATATTACAAGCAAGCACTAAGTCTCTTAAAAAGGCCCAAGAACTACCTTTGTTTTTATATACGTGTGTAACCGCTCATAGTTTTAACTGATATGTGTTGAAAACAGTATTTCTTTAAGAGGGATGAAAGTATGGAAGAAAAAACCCATGAACATCATTGCAATACTGGATACCCAAGCTGCTGGGGAACAATTTAGTGTGTAGAATATAAAGATGATGCTAACAAGTCTTGGCAGTAAAGCAGATTTGTCAAGAAAATGTGATGATTTTAATAATTACATGTTTTTAAACTTGTATCAGAATGTTGCAATGGATTTGATAGTTGGTAAGGTTATGTGCTGATATTAAGAGTGCACACACAAATCAATATTAATGGAAGTAATGATTTTCTGTGTTTAATATGTCAATATAATATGGTTTCTTCACTGACAAGTAATACACATTCCAGAGGCAATGGTAAGATGGTATTAAGCCACACAGCTCACCATCTGACTGTCAGAAGAGCAAGCACTCCATTAACTGCTGCTTAAATATCTTCAACGTGTTTAAAGTGATAGCTTATTAACCATCCAGCATCCTTCTACTTTCAATATAGAACAGGAGCTAATGACTTCTCAAGTGTCAGTTGCTGAAATCTTGAAGATTTAATGGGATGTATGCTACATAATTTTTAGAAGGTTTGATAAATTCAGGGGAAATGGCTATTCCTGGAGTTGTGTTTCTGTGATAACCAGGATACAGGCTGTTACCCACTGGCAGGAGGTGGTCTATCACTGCCAACGTGACCAGCAGTTTTAATAAGAAGTGGAATTACACTAAGACAGTGGGAGGAAATTTCACAAGAAAACATGTTTGTAAAAATGCCAAGCTCAGACTTGATCGACTATTTGTTAATGTGATTAAACCGGGAGTAAGATCAGTAGTCAGAGATATTCAAACGTGAAGAAAACTCTAGGAGTGTGTGGGACAGAAGGTTAAGAGTTATAACAGTTTAAGTGGTAAATAGGTCCTTGGGAGGGAGGGGGAAAGGGTAGAACATGCATGTTCTTGACTTGATGGGCATTTTGATTCCTTGAAAAATTCTGTCATTTCTCTTTATAACTTTGTATGTGTAAAAGCATGGTTCCCACATGCTACACTCAGTATTTGAGAATTAGCAGTCTTGTCTTCTGAAGTACTATCAGCCTGTGACTGCATCTAAAACCAGTTCTAAAATGAGTATCTTGAGTGATCAGAGATTTCACTGTGTGAATCACAGAAGCACAGAACATGAAGGAGAACAGAAGTCACCTGTGGGGCAATCCCCTGTCTCATAAGTTATAGCATGTTTGCCATCTCTTTTCTCTCACTCCTTAATAACACTCCAGGGTGAAATTCTACTCTTTCTGAAGCTATTGGGAGTTTTCTCTTCCACCTCGCTCAGACAGAATTCATCCTTCATGCTCTGTATTGCCTTTTGATGAGTAGGCTTCTTTCCTCCCAATTTTATCACAGCAGAATCTATGCATTAAATTCTGTCAACTTAATCACAAATAAAAGACGGTTTAATATTTTATACTGTGGGTTTGATGTAAGGAACTCCCAGATGATGTTTGTGCTCTTTACCTGAATATAAAATGAAAAAGCAGATACGATGGCTGTTCTACTGTGGGTTGAATGTTCGGAACCAGATTCTTAATTACAATAAGCTTCTTTGCAAATGGTCCAAAAGACAGCATCTATTAGTGAAGGAAATTGACTATCTCTTGGGGTAGTTCAGATCCCCATTTGGTACAAACTGTCAATTTGCTCCGCTCAGTGAAATTATATATGTATTTTTTAAGATAAATTTGAACTTTGTCCCTGGTTCAACTGGCATTATAGGGAAGTCTAAGAACTTAATTGCACATCTGTTAATTTCTGCAAGACCTTTTAATGTTTTGTTTCTATCCAGAAAATAAATAAATAAATAAATAAATAAATAGCCCTAAAATTACAAATCAAAGTAAATATTTGTGTTTCTATCATCCAAATGAATACCTTTTCATTGATGGTTCAGTAATCCTTATAATAGGAGATCCATTATATTGACATCTGTAAGAATACCTGTGTGAGTGAAGCCTCTTTATAGATGATTGAAGCTCTGAACTGCTATCTATGTAAATAGTTTGTTGCCAGCATTCAGTTTTATCTTGAATATCATTGATATTCAAGGTTATTTTTAAATGCCTCTAGTTCATGGTTAATGAAGTAACTTGGGAGTTTTATCTTTAAATAAACAAATCTATCAATAAATAACAAAATGGACAGAAAGTAAAAATTAAAGGCAAAAAAATATAGTTTCAAAGCAAAGACAAAAGCCTGACCCGTAAATAGGATCTCAGAGGAAACAGAGCTGCTGATGCAGGTTTAATTCAAAATGAGTTACTGTTGAACAAAGAATGCTATCATATGACTCAGTAGGTTAAAAGTGCTTATCGGTGTTGTACTCTAAAAGATTAGAGTTTCACATTAAAGCCAATTTCCAACATAGTTGGTATCGTTGTGATAACCCATCAAGATGTCCCATTGTACCATACATACAGGGGAATTATCTTAAGGGTTTTTTAATGCCTTTTTGTTTGTTTGTTTGTTTGTTTGTTTGTTTCAACTCCTGTTGCAACTGATCATGGTATCCTTACCATGATTGTTTTGCAATCTCTCTTTCCCCTCCTCCCCCCTCTTTGGTTTTGATTTTTATTTTCTTCTGTTTTTATTAGCTGGGAATATTGTAATACTTTTAGAGTTTATTCAACTAAAAAAAAAAAAAAAAAAAAAATGAGCATAGCCTTGGCTTATTTTTTCAACAGATTCAGTAGATCAATTACTATGTGTTAAGAAGTGTACAGAAAAATTGATGTACCCAGCTATTTCATTTCTGCTGTGTGCATAAGCTACTTAGTGCAAAAATGTTGCTCTTGTTATTACTTGCTTTAGTAGGAAGCACAGTCAGCTTCCATTAACCCATTAGGTAGGCTGATAGCCAATTCCGATGCCTGCAGGACTCTTTAAAGAACAACTAGCAGTTCATTGCTGTACTAATACAAGCAAACAGATAACACCTTTTATGATTTCAGATACAGCTGAAAGGCACAATTAACTGTGTCTTCTTGAAGTGTCTTCCTGGCTGGAGAAATAGCTTAGGACCTGGTTTTGTACTGAATGCTGTTTAACAACTGAGGCATTACTAACACAGTGAGATGCCAGGTAAGTGTGAAAGTACTATGCTATCTTACTGCCCATTCCTGATTTTTAACAAAAATAATCTAGAAATATTTTCCTATAATAATAACCCAACAAAGTATTTTACTGCTCTTGACATCTATAGATTTTCTTATTGTTTTATTACAGCATTGCAGAGATAAGTTAATCTTTCTATCAACACGCACAGAAATGCAAAGCTGACTGTAATATGAATGTAACTCATTCTACTGCATGTGTTAGAAACAAAGACTTTTGGAAAAGCTGCCACAAAAAGACAATTGTCCTTTGGAATGAAATGTCACCAACAGTTTCATGTGGTCAACTGGTAAAAGTGTACCAGAAAAGGGACAATGAGCAAAAAGGCACATTAAAAGGGGGAGTCACTGATGTGACAATCTGTCAACTGGGAAAGTAAGGACGGTTCTTTGCAGTGTTAGCCAACTGATTTAGCTAGTTTTATCTCACTTGTTTAACCTCCATGGGCCATCTATCATGAGACTTAACTGCAGATTTAAAAAAGCTATGTATAAATGTCTATGTGCAGAGCTCCTCTCATGGTCAATAGAGATTTACCGTTTAAATTTTCTCACATCCAGAACTAACTGAAATGTCTTCAAGGGTTGTCTACCTGACTTTAAACTGCTACTCATAAATGGTCCCGTGTGATTAGTTGCCGTTCACTACAAATATTTCATAGAGCCTCTTGAATTACAGCAGAATATGCATATAGGTAAATAAAGCCTGACCCCAGTGACTGGCTTGCAGAATATCTCATGTTCCATTGACTTTACTCAACAGATCTCAACTGAACTGGAAACATCTGGATTTAGCTGTCTGAAACTTAAAAAGCTCATGCAGATTAGAATAAATTTATTAAAAACAATAGATTGAGAAGTCATTACCATCTTAAAGAAAAATAATTTTGAAAAAATGAAATGTCTTTTTTATTGTTTCATAAACCAAGATACATTTGATACATTTAATTTCTCAGGTGAATTTTAGCCTCTGAGAATCATTTCTAGAGACATTATGACAATAATTATCCTCGGTAGGGAACTGCTTTTGTCTTCTTTATAAAATGACAGCGTAAGTTTACACCTTCACTGTTCCAGAAGCAGCCCTGAGGCCTAGTTTGCCAGCTGTCTTCAATGCCTACTGTATCTTGGGCTGTAGCGGATATCTTCCTGGCACAAGTGGAGGAAAAGCCTTAAATTTTCCCATTGAGTTGCACCGCTCCCTAGTGTACATTTATTTGCAGCACGAAAGAAGCTTAAAAATGTAAAATTATCAAAGACTGTTAGTTCCCTAAATCCCTACATTTGAGAATCTGTTTCCATACCAGATGTAGAGATGCTGGAGAGAAAGGAACTGATTCTGGGTCTCAAGCTACCTTTTATTTCTTTAATATAAACTGAGAGTATACCCGTAAGAGAACTGCAAGGTAAATAAAGCTATACATACTATGTATATATATTTTTAGTAGATAATTCACCATCACAGCTAGCCACAAATGAATGGTTTGTGTCTATAAGAGATGACACAAAGCATAAAGAATTCTCTGTTTAACAGTAATACTGACCAAAATGTTAAAAGCTCGTTCACTATGATGTGTCAAACCCCGAAAATAATTGGTGTATGTGATGAGAAAGCCACAGAACTGTGGTTGCCTGGGTGATTTCAGTGTCAGCTATGACCACCTCTGTGGAGTTGAAATGACTTTTCTTTAAAGACAGATGACAATTTGCCATGTTAGTCCACTGTTCCAATAAGCTAAATCTTTGTTCTTGTCAACTCGTTGCCAAGGCACTCCCAAAGCAAGAGACATTTCTGCTTTGTTACCCTGCATGGCTAGCATGTTAATGGCTGTGTCCTCAGGGAAGTAGCACAGATAGATATCACAGAGAGGAGGAACGCACAGCGTATCCCAAATTCTTACACGCTGAGGAGAAGATGGGACAGTAAGGTTGCCTCACCCCATCCCTCTTTTCATGCACGCGTCTTCCAGTGATATGCTCTCCAATCCAATTGCAAAGGTATGAACATGAGGCCTCCACTTCTTCTCCTGTGGTAACTTTTGCATGAATTACATTGATGGGACACCAGGTGAAGATATAATTCAAGTTTAGTATTATGGGTAATCAGAAAAGATGAAAAAGTCTGCTGTTTTGCTTTTTCACAATACTCAACTCTCTTGTGAATACACAAATGTGTTAAAAGGAAACAGAAGTTAAAATTCTATGCACCCTACTTATTTAAACAAAATGTTACTTTTTACCTTTTTTAAAAATGTTAAAATTCTTTTTTTTTTTTTCTTTGCTTTTTCTTCAGATTCTCTTGACACTAAGATGCAGATTGATATGAGAATGTCAAGGATGCTAAAATGATTGTAAGAATTTGGGTTGACAAGGAGCAAGAAAAGATCGTGTTCAGGTCCTCACCTGCAATGAACCATCAGGTGAGAGAGAAGGATGAGAAAAAAGATAATAACATCTACTGTTTAGAATAAATGCTACCAGAAAATTCTGGGAAAACAAAAACAACAACAACAACAAAAAAAAAAAACACCGCAGGAAGAAGATAATAATAAAATGTCTGAATGAGCACCAAGCTACAGAACTGAAAAAGAGATTGAGGGGGCAGAAGAGTTAGTAATAGTTTTTCAGGAATAGGTCACTGAAGCAACAGTAAATAAATATTCATTTCAGAGGAAGAACTGCAGCAATGACATCAGAAGAGCTTCCTGATTCAGAGAAGATGATTGAATTATCATAAATAGTGTTTTTGAAAAATTTAAAGGTGAGAGAAGTAAGGAGACGTCTGGAGAAAGAGAATGATTCCCATAAGGTTGGGAAAAAAATAACTGAATTAAGGAGAAATGTTGTAACTGCAGCCCACTGAGTTTAGAATACCAGAGAAATGGGGGTCAGTGGAGACACCGAAAGTCAAGAAAAAATACGTACAATAAAGGGGAAGACAAGGAAGATATGTACTTGACATAAACCCTTCTGTGGATGCTGTGACTGGTGCTGCTTATATGTCATACACAATGTCCAGGCATTCTGAGAAATAAAATCTTCAAAATGTCAGATTTGATTCTTGGGCTTGAAATGATATGCTGACTGAAACCAAGAATTAACTGTTTGAAGAAATATATTATGGCACTTTGTTGCTGCACTGCTTGACATGAGCAAAGTCAAACCTTTTCCTCATAATGAAAATTAGTGGTGTAGAGATCAGCCCTCATGAAATAATTGACACATCTGCAAAGTTAAAGGAATGCACCAGTCTTGATCCCACTACCATCCAGAAGGCAGCAAAAAGTCAAGTTGTGGACTGTACTGTCTAGACTGATGAAGAGCTTGATTTGCATTCTTATCCATTTTGGAATAATTATTCCTGTTGGAATTCTGTCTTACTATGGAGGGTGAGACAGTTCAATTATTTAATCATACCATCACTTTCAGTTGGAAAGGCCTGTGCTAGAGCAAATGTGCTTTCTGTTTAATTTATACCAATACTTAACCTCATAGGTCTGTTCCCTGTTTGTGAGTCTTCAGTTACACGTCAAGAATGTCAAGGATCTTTTTTGTTTTTGTATCTGTTAAATTTTGTGTGTCTCACATTCAGCGGGTGGCTTTGAATGTAAAAGATTTGTTCATCTATATGTACATTCCTACAAATTCAAGAAATCTGGAAATTGATAGGGATGCAGAGACCTCTATCCTCCATTTTACAAAACAAGATAGATAAGAAAATCAAGTAAGTTACAGTTTCCGCTACCAGCTGATTATTTCTGTATTCACTTGTTTCATTTTCTTTGGGATATTTTTGTTAAGTATTTTAGCTTTCTGTCAGAATTGTAGTTCTTATAAATTTTTCACATTCTTATACAGCATAACAAAATTTTCTGCTTCTGCTATAGCCATCAAAGGAGTTGTTCTGAGGATCACTTAGAGTTCATCTATTCCCATAGGTGACAAAATATTAAAACCAGAAGTCAGGACAAGAAAATTCAAGCTCTGTTTGCTTATTTATTTATTTATTTATTTATTTATTATTATTTTCTCCTGATCAATTCCAACATTCTTGTGTTTACCGCATGCATCGGTAGAAAGTAAGGTGTTGGCTTGCTGGAGCTCTTCAGAAAAGAACCCGGGGGTCCTGGTGGACGACAGATTGACCATGAGCCAGCATTGTACCCTTGTGTCCAAGAAGGCCAAATATATCCTGGGATGCATTAAAAAGAATGTGGCCAGCAGGTTGAGGGAAATGATCCTTCCCCCTCTACTCTGCCCTGATGAGGCCGCATTTAGAATGCTGAATCTGGTTCTAGGCTCCCCAGCTCAAGAATGACAGGGATCTCCTAGAAGAAGTCCAGCAGAGGACTATAAATGATAGAGAGCCTGGAACGTTTCCCATATGAGGAAAGATTGGGTAATCTGGGTCTGTTCAGTCTGGGGAAAATAAAACTGAGAAGGAATCTGATAAAAGTACATAAATATCTAATGGGAGGTGGGAGGTAAATGGATGAGGCCAGTTTCTTCTCAGTAGTGTGTAGTGATAAGACAAGGAGTAATGGCCTAAAAAATGAACATAATAAATTCTGTACTAACATGCGGAAAAACTTCTTTGTGGTAAGGACGGCAGAACATTGGAACATGTTGCTCAGATAGGTTGTGAAATCTCCTTCTATGGAGATATTCAAGACCTGACCTATTGTAGGGCATCTTCTTTAGCAGGAGAGTTGGAGTAGATGATCTCTTGAGGTCCCTTTGAACCCCCGTGATTCTGTGATTCTGATAATGTATTTTGTGTTGAGTTTATAGATAACTGTTAACCTTTTAATTTTAAAGGTTATTCTTTGTTATTATTGTTGTTGTTCAAGTGACAACCATATACTCCCCCTCTTATCTTCTGTGAAGATACTATTGAGGTATCATGTTCTTTTCATTCAGTGACAACAGCATACCTGACACAATGGACCAAGTGCTATGCAGTTAACAGGAACAGAGTCTTGTTCAATTTATTAGCATGGGAAGAAAGGCAAAAAGAAGACTTGAGTGAAATTAGTATGTCTGTTTGTGTTTGAACCAGTTGCGTAGCTCTGGACCTGTATCTCATGATGGAAAAAAAAAAAAAAGAAAGAAAGAAAAAAACTGTTGTGAGAGCAGCAGTCATACTTATACAATGTTAGTTCAAAATAATTGAAATAATGTTTGCTAAGAGATACTGAATAGAAACTGCAGCTGTTTGCCCAATAAAACAAGTTCAATATCTGAGTGAAATTGGAACATATAATCAATATTGATCTAGAGAGAAAAGTAACAATAATCTTATAGCTCATTGGAAAAGGCCTAGCTTTGTTAACCTTCTGGTCACGCTGAAAGACCATCTGTTTGTTTTTTTCTTTTTTTTCTCTGATGATCTGCTAAAGATTTTAAGGGCACAGACTGCAATTGCTGTCCTACAGTACTGACTTGTTATTATTGCTTTTCTCTGTATTGATACCAGTATTTAATGGATTATCTTACAGGAAGGACTACAGAAGAAGAAGACACAGAGTATAGAATCATAGAATCCTTAGAGTTGGAAGGGATCATTAAAGGCCATCTAGTCCAACTCCACTGTAATGTACAGGGACACATGCAGCTAGATCAGGTTGCCCAGGGCCTGATCCAGACTCGCCTTGAAAGTCTCCAGGAACGGGGCATCAACCACATCCCTGGGCAACCTGGTCCAGTGCCTCACCACCCTAACTGTAGAAGACTTCTTCCTTATGTCTAGCCTAAATCTACCTTCTTTGAGCTTGAGACATTTCCCCTTGTTTTATTACAGCGGACTCTGCTAGAGTCTGTCCCCTTCTCTCCTGGAGCTCCCCTTTATACACTGAAAGCAACTATCAGGTTACCTCAGCCTTCCCTTCTCCAGGTTGAACAGCCCCAGCTCTCTCAGTATGTCTCAGAGCTAAAGCTCAAGTTTCTCTAAACTAGTTAAGAACGATGAGAATTTTTAGACAGATTAACAAAACTTATTATCCATCTTCTTTAGATATCACACATGTAGTTTTATCTCTAAAAAGGTAGGCCAGCTTAGGTTACAAGCTTTTATTTGGCTGTACGAGATATTTGTCTATTCTGAGAGTGATAACCATATTGCCTAATTATTAATGTCCTTCTGCACAGTGTCTGTCATTCTCTACGTTTTACCACTGTATTTTCTCAAAAATCTCAGTGTCAATATGCAAAGTTTTGAATTTTTGTTCTGGGGTATTTTACATGCTAATAGTGGAGCAGGAATGATGCATTTCAGTCCTGAGGATGGCCCGTGTAAGAAATCATAAGAACATCAAAATACAAAATATTCAGTTTGAAATAACGTTTCTAGAGTGATGATGGCACCAGTAGGTAAACATGTAGAAAAGGTAATATTTCTTTTCCAGTGCAATATGAATTCAACAAGTGTAGACTCACAGTAAAACAGAGACCATTTAAAGAAAAAGTACAAATCAAGCCAATTATATTGCTTGTATATACCTAAAAAGGGGGAAAATAAGCAAAGAAATAAAAAATAAGCAAGCAAAAGCACTGATTTTAAAACTTCATCTACATCAGGGAGTGTACAGACATGTTCAGATAATCCATCTGTTCTCTCAACACAAAATTTTGATGCAGTAGACATAAGGAGCTTTGAAGCTATCAATAATCATAAGTATCTCCTTTGTGTTTTCTGCCCTGCTTGGGTTTCAGGTTGTTAAAACTCTGAAAACACACCAGGCTTCCAAATAAAAGTTCCCAAATGAAGTCTTGAAGAAATCCAAATGTGTCATTTAACATAATGCCTCATCTGATGCTGAGCTATCCACTGTGGATAGGGTAACAGCCTTCCCATCACTGAATGCTAATGTGATGTGCAGTAGTGCCATTTGGAAATGTAACTTGGAGTCAACTTTCAATAAGCATTTTTTTTCCCCTTTCTGATATGAAGGTTTTCTTTTAAAATGGACTCATTTGTGTAAATTGTAGGCAGGTCTGTTTGGAGCCTGACTATTTCATATAGTTGAGGGAAAGCAGGCTGATTTTTATGGAGTGAGCTATCAGGTAGATACACATTTGACACAGAGTACGCTGAGTTATCAACTTTCTCCAAGGGCAATCATATATCTTCTGTATCCAGAGCCAAATTATATTTGACATTTCATTTAAAGCCAGAAACGTCCTGATGCTATAGTAGAGTGTGAGTGGTAACAGTGGGAGGGCATTCATTTCACTGGAATGGATGTCTATTCCTACCCTGCTTGTCTAGGTTGTAGATGAGGTCTAATTCCCCATCATCACCCTATCCAGATAGAAATCTCAGTTTACTTATTTCTTTCCAATGACATTTCTTCCTATGTTCAGCAAAGTTAAAGGGGACTAATTTGAGCTAGCTTCAGATGACATCATAACCAGCATTGTTTATACAGCTGGTTGTAAATATTTCTTTGCTGATTGAAGGAGTTTTCACATCAAGCTTGGTTTATTTCTGAGTCTCAGCTTGTTAAAAACCCCCATATCTTAACATGGGAGTTAACTGCAGTTTTTCATGCTCTCAACCTCAAATTAAAAAAATAAACTTATTTTTCTGAGACAGTAGACAAATAAAAGTCCACGAGTATGGAAAAAGCAGCATTAATTACTTTTATCGTTCAATGCAAAAGTGGAAATATTCAGTTGCTGCACTGGTTTGTGAGACATTGAAACAGGCTCAAATCTTCTCTGTTTTACACAGTATTACCTTAAGGTCATTGGATGTGTTATGTATCTGTGGAACTAGGTTGAAATTTTGTGTTCATTCCACTCAGCCACTGCTTCCCACATCTGTTGTGAATAACATTGTATACAGCATGATTATTATGAAAGACTATTTTTTTATTAAGAATATTGTTTGTGGCAGCAAATCTTATTGCTAAGGGTAAGAAGTCTCCCTTTATACATGCTTGCATTGTTTCCTTCATTATATTTTTATTTCACATGTCATTGGGCAGGCATATCTCATACATCTTAATTATGTGATTATCTTCCAAGATGGAGACAACTTCTCTGTTTTTGAGATGGGAGAAATGCGGGGGGAGGGAAAACTTGCATATAAGTATCAACAAAAATAGAGGAAGTAGCACCTTATATCAAATTGTTTTCACATTTCCTTCCCTATTGATTTTTCAGAAGATAATTATTGTGGTTGTAGTGTGAGCTACTCTCATTAGGAAGCCATTGATTTTTAGCTACTATTATTGCTTCAGAAGTTGGAACTGGGAGGGAATAGATAAAAGGAAAAATTAGGGTCAATATTTTATTGCTCTAATGTTTGTTGATTGCACACTTTGGGCACTTCCTTCACTTTTTTTTTCTTTTCTTTTTTTTTTTTTTTTTTTTTTTTTCCCCCTGGTAAAAGGCCTGGAAAATTAATTATCTTTTTTTTTATATACAATGACCTCCTTGCTTTTATTAAGGTCAAAGAGGGAATATATATATGCCTTCATAAAACTCAGCCTTGGATTGATTGAAAAGATGAAAGCCCATTCAACTCTTCTATTAGGAAATAGCCATTCTTTCAGTAATGTCCACATTTACATGTGCTGCAAAGAGCAGAAGCACCATTATACACTCAGCAACATCACTTAGTATTGTATTTTCTGTTGGAGAGTGTGATGTGGTTTAACCTAGCAAGCAAGATACAGTGGACAGACTGCCAGCTAGTTGTGCAGCTGTCACTTCACAAGGCTTCCTAGAGAGATCAAAGAAACCCGCAAAATGATACTAAAATTACAGATTCTCACTTTTCCAATATGAACAAGGTTTGTCTGAAGCCTCTTTTTTTAAGTCTAAGAAATTTGGTATTGACTCTCTCAGCAAAGCCTTACTGCCTATTGTGTTTTCCTGAAACTGGAGGTTTCCCTGCCTTTTTTGCTGTCATTGTCAATGACTTGTGGCTGTTGATGTACTGCTTCTACAACAGACCCCAGAGTTAAAACAGAAGTAAAATCTCCAAAGACCACACAATCAACCAAGAGATGCTACTAGGAAGTCCAACAAGGCTAGATGTTCTGTGCAGAGTTTATGGCTTGAGTTAGAGCCTTTGATTCCAATGGAGGTTAAAAGAAGTGTTAAGCACCTACAGTTGTCTTCCTAGCAGCCAGTGCAGCGGTCGTAGACATAAAGAACATCTCAGCCAAACATATATTTGTAATCTCGTCCCGTGGCTGGATTTGGGAGGCAAAACCTAGAGACCTGAATGAGATCAAAGCAGGCTTTCCTATGTTTCCATTCCTGGCTGAGGTCTACTAGTAGCTTTTCCTTTTCCTTTTCCTTTTCTTTTCCCTTTTCCTTTTCCTTTTCCCTTTTCCTTCCCCTTTCTTTTTTTTTTTTCTTTTTCTTTTTCTTCCTCTTCTTCTTTCTCTTCTCTTTTCTCTTTTTCTTCTTCTTTTTCCTTTTTTTTTTTTTTTTTTTTTTTTCATCAGCTTGCAGTTCTTAGGCTTAGTGTATCCTAGGAAACAGAACTTAGTGGTTAAAAGTCCTTCCACAAAAAAAGGCATGGAAGCTCATTTCCATTTAGTTCTTTTCTGTCCTGCAGAGGATAGAGCTGTGTCTTGGTGCAGGAGATGGTATTCCCACCAACCACGTCAGTGATGGCATTACTGTGCCTGATCAGCTCATTGCTTGCTGTGTGCTAGAGGTTCATCTGGAGCCCATTTACTATGCAGTGATTTTCAGAGAATTTAAGCAAAAAAAAGAGGAAGAATTTTTATTTTATTTTATTTTATTCTTTTAAGTCTCCTTCTCACTTTCTCAACTACCTTGGGTGGTCGTGACTGGGAGGAATGAAATAACCTCAGCACTTCTATACTCAGGCAATTAAATTCTACATGAAGTCAGACCCCAGATGCCTCCTGGGCTATGTGGATCAGGTGCTGATAGGTATTTTTCCAAGGCCACAGAGACTCTCTGCAATGGATCAAGAGATTTCATCTGGAATTACTCAGCCCCTTGACCTTTGTACAACAAAGCTGCCATTGCCCCTCTGCAGCCTCCCATTTCAGCTGCAACTTGAAGGATGGCCTGACTTTTCAGGGCATGTCTGCATTGTGAGGCACAGACAGGCACATGCTGTGCTCTGAACTGCCAGACACATGCTACCTTTCCTAGGGTGCTATGCAGACAGGTAAATGTGAAACTGCTGCCATGCTAACGAGTCCAGCTGGATGACACTGTGTCCTACCTGGCTTAGAGCACATACATTTCCATGGAGAGCATTGAGGTAGTGATCAACACCTACCTTAATGTTATTTTGTTAGGTGCCAGGGACAAAAAAATGTTAGAGAGACAAATAGGTTTTTGAAATAACAGACAATAGGATTATATATTTAGTCTTAGGTTTCAATATGAAATGTGACAGTGAGTCAGGTTAGATAGGCTTTGATCTCAGTCATAAGAATTTTTAATGCTTTAACACAGCAGTGATATTCTTGCAGAGTGGAGCTTGTCTGTGCTGTTTTATCCTGTATTCCTGCTAACATGCATAAGCTAACACTGAAATCTTTAGGTAAATATCAATAGCATGAAACCTAATCTGATTTCAACACCAGACTGAGCAATATTGGGTAAATATTTAGAGCACAGCTGCCATGAACATGAGTCACCATGTAACTGCAGCTACGATTTTGCTGCTTCTTAAGCGCTTGAAGGCAAGTGGGCTACCCAGGGATCCTGGGCTTGCTAC
This sequence comes from Alectoris magna, assembly GCA_030625065.1. Classification (NCBI taxonomy): domain Eukaryota; kingdom Metazoa; phylum Chordata; class Aves; order Galliformes; family Phasianidae; genus Alectoris; species Alectoris magna. The sequence continues at coordinate 73,202,416 of CM060564.1, forward strand.
CATCAGGAACCAAAGTGATTTGATGGTCTGTAGTAGAATAAATTAGAGCTGCTGAAGCTTCTTACTTGGAGTACAACTCCTTCAGTGACTAATAAAAAAAGCACTTTTTAATTTTCTCCAAGTAATTCATCTGACTGCTGCCCAAACTATTCTCTAGTGTGAACAGTTTGGGGAGAAAAACTATTTATGAAATGCACAGCAATATGCTGACAGCTACCAAAAAGAAGGACTCAAGTTAAGTGACACTTGTCACACTAATGAGCAATATTCATATTAAGAGTTTGACACTCCTGAATTAACATATTTGATCGGTCTTTTTGCGTTATTGTTATTTCCCCTATACTAACCTCTGTTTACAAAGCTGAGGGCATCTGTTAAGCTGTGCCTCAGCATCGCATCTTGGAGCAGTGTGTGGAAACATCATCTGCAAAGCAAGGCTCAGCTCTGGTTACGAGGAGGATTGAGCCATTAAACAGTCTGTGAGCATAAAGATCTCTGTACCCACTCACTCATCTGTGCTCCTGCTTAGCTATCAGCAAATATATGTCGTAAATGCCACATCATATGCCTACGCACTCCTGCCCTGGGTTAGCATAATAGCCATGCTAAATTGTATTATGCTGTGTATCAGTTGCTCAGTATTCAAGGTCTGTTCCTCCCTAACCTAATATTATGATTTATCTCTGCCTTTGATTTTCTCTATTGACTGCTAGCTGTTTCTGTAAGGTTACTGTGGAAACAGGAGGAGTATCCAAAGATAGCAGTTTGTCTGTAGCATGTCTGTGCATCTGTATGTCATATCTACATGGCCTAGAGGCATTGACGTGGAAGAACAAACACTGCAATAGGAACTGTTTGCAAGTTAGGATATTGCAGCAGTCACTGTTCTCTTCGTATTAAACACAAGGGCTCACAGTTGCCAAGCTCATGGATGTCTTGAGCTCTGAGATAAATGACAGTTTTTTGTGAAGGATGTTCTGTAATATCTTATTCTGGACTAAGAAAGAATATGTACTTCTGTAAAATGCTGCAAAATAAAACAGTTTATTCTTTTTCCCTAGAGGAAAGTTAGAAAGCTTGCTTCCTGCCTCATACTATTATCTTGCCTTTCTATCTGTCTGTCAGTCTCAAGAAGTCTGTGTTGTTTTGTCCTCATTTTATAAATCAGGTGAAAGAGGTTTTGAATGCTGAATGCCCTGACCTCTTTTTGCCTTGGTTGCATGATTCAGAGATGACCTCAGAGTTTGAGCCAGTCCTGTACACATACTTGGCTGGATTCACTCTTTAGGACCAGTTCCTTGATTTCTCATCCATCAAAGGAAATAAGGATGCTATCGTAGCCAGGAGGTCTACTCAAACTGCAAAGTCTCTTTAAGGCATTTGAAGAACTTTTTTTTTACTTCTCCATATATTAGATGCTGAGGATGGACTAATAAATGTGGCTCTGAATACCCGAAACATTTATGGCAGATATCTACCTAATAATTTGGGGTGATTCCAGTCAACAGGCTCATATTACATATATTCAGATGAGTTAGTTCATAATTTCTTGGAATCACGGAATCACAGAATGGCTTGGGTTGGACAAAGACCATTGAGCTCCAGCCCATCTGCTGTGGACAGGGTTGCCAACCACTAGATCAGGATGCCCAGGGCCCCATCCAGCCTGGCCTTGAACACCTCCATGGATGCTGCACCCACAGCGATCTGGGCAACCTTCTTCAGTGACTCAGTTAAAACTAGGTGGACTAGATGGATAAATAAAAGCATTCTACTCTTGCCTAGGTTTGCCTCTACCTGTGTTCTGGGAGTAGGCTTTTCATACCATGAAATATTTTTGATCACTGATACTGACTTTTCTGGGAAGGCAACTGCAAATCCTGGTGGCAGGAGCTGAAGCTGAATGCAAAGCATTCCTGTAAGTCTGAAAGGACAGACATAATTTCCCTGCTGATGCTGTATAAAAAGGAGATTTAGCTGCTAATGCCTTAAGGGAGAATGTATGCCTGTGCAGGGCAAAGAATATCAAAACCCTTAACTTTCTTGTGTTTAGACAGAGATTAGGGATCCTCCAGCATCAGCTTTCTGTCATTCAGTCCTTGTTCACCTGCTCTGCTGTGAGCTGTAGCTTCATCCAAAGCAGATTTCCCCATATCAGAGATGTTGGGGGATGTGTAAGGCAGGTGGCAGAACTGGGGATGGGGGTGGGGGATGGATTAATTCCCCTGTGCACTATGTCATTAACATATGCTTTCACTTCACCAGGGAATGGCAGGCTAGGCCACTTTTGTTACCTCAATGCTTCCATATCACTACAGACTCAAAGGTGGCATCACCACTCATGCAAAGGGCTCTCATGCCCCAGGAGGAGAGCTGAAGTGCTCCAATACATGCATACAGCATTTAAAAGCTGAGGGATATCAGCAGAGACAATAATTTGTTTGTGGAGAGCAATGTAAGAAGGGAATATTTAACCCAAAGTAGCTGGATGATGGCAAATAATAGCAATGAAAGTGGGGAATTTTTCCTGCTTCAGAGCTCCCTGTTCCAGGGAGTAAAATAATTCCTAAATAATGAACTGACAATCACACAGAGTACTGATGACAGAATCCAGGTGTAATATCATTTCAAAACAGAAATTGGTCTCCTCTCAAAAGATGCATTTGAGTTTCATGCATGGGGAAACTGAGTCATGGCACTGTGGTAGCCCAGACATCATGCTGCAGTGAAACTGCAGGCAGCAAGACATCTAGTACTTGATCTGTCTTCTATAATCATCCCGCCTTTGGGTAGATTTTGAAGCAGGGGCAACAGAAAACCGTCTCTCATTTGCTGTGACAACACTTGCTGAGAGCTGTGCAATAAATAATATATTCAGAAAAGAGTGAGCAGTGCCTCAGTGCCAGGGAAATCCATCAGCATCTGCTCACAGGGCTGCGGAATCGTCATATTTATTGAGTTATTTATGAGGTCAAAGGCAGACAGAGGAAAACTACTCTCCTGACATCTTCTCGCTGACACCACAGCCTCTCTCTGTGTGGTCAAAGCAATGACTGATTTACTTGAACTAGAGCTGGACAGATTTGGGGATTTCTCTTTCCCACTTGTACAATGGGGTAGAAAGGCTCAATTCAGTTTTCATTTATTTCAAGAAAAGAGGCAAAAAAATAAATAGACATAATAGATTAATTGTGTCCTTTGGAAATCCCTTCAGGATACAGATAAGGCTCAGTAAAAAGATGCTCAGTTGTCAGCGTAATTATCATTTGAATTTATAGCTTTAGGCACTATGGTAATATAGATGATTTATAATGACAAATTATAATAAAAAGTAATAAAACCACTTTCTTCAGAGAGGCTTTATAGATGAAAATGTAGATGGGCCAGACTTCTGGTCACTTCAAAAATGTAAAGAATTTTAATTGAAAATGTAATCTGTGATTAAAAAAAAAAAAAAAAAAAAAGAAGTTTGAAAAATACTTAGTTTGATGTAACCATTCTGAATTTTGGTAAAATAGAATCAAATAGAACCCATCTTTTTTCTTTTTCTTTTTTTTTTCTCCCCATATGGACCATCAAATATCTTCCATCTCTTGAAACTACCACCTTTGTCTTTTTATACTTGACAGTTTCTGTATTCATTGTTTTGAAAAAGGTTTGCTGAATTTCCAGAGCCTCCATTGGATACTCTTTCTTACAGCTTTCCAAGTAGCAAAATCAGGACTTTGCTAAACAGCTTCAGGCCAAGAAGATGTGAATTTACTAAAGTGCTGTATGGCTAAATGCACAACCACTATAAACAATAGTGACCCTTGCATCACAAGCTGCTTTTCTGGCATTTCTGCCTCTTGCCCTCCCAGTGAGTCAGAGAGGCTTTGCTACTACCAAGAGAGGTGAAGAGTGTGGGACTACATGCCCTCCATGCAGCTGCTGTCGCTCTTGTTTTGTGGTACTAGTGGGGGCTGGAAAACCATCTTCCACTGAGGCCCTTGGGAAACACTATAAGTTGATATTTGGAGCACCAGGATTTGGTGTGCTATTGGTCTGTCTCCTTGGGTCTGCACGTGCATCTGAAATTCCTCCTGGAGCATTCAGAGCCAAAGGTCTCTCCAAGGCTGACTGCATTCATCTGTGTATGGTACTATGCTGAGCAAGTCTTATTAGGCAAATGTTATACTGGAAAAGAAGCGAACAAAACCATCAACAAAAGAGCAGGCAAGCTCTCTAGCTCCGTCATCAGCCTGAAATAACAGCAAACGTCAAAAGTACTTACAAGTTAAGAATAATTGCTCTGAGTTTAACTTCATTATGTCGATTCGTCAGTTTGAGGAAAAAAAGGTAGTTTGTTCCTTACTAGCAGAGAAAAGCGTTAATAAGAAAAGAAGTGATAAGGAGACCAGCCCCCATGGGGTGGTGAGAGACAGGCAATATATTGGTTGCAGAGTATCAGGGAGAGCTTCATCTAATTTAGACATGGCAAAAGCTTCTTTCTATTGATCATCCAAAAAGAGTTCTAATAACTTTGGAAGTAGGTGATAGGGATTGCTCACATTTTTTGAATTCTCCTTCTCTTTTTACTCACAGAGTCCTTCTGCTACTTGAAGTCTTGCCTGTAGAGAGATGAGTTATTGGTCCAAAGGAGGTGTGATTCACATCTGGAGAACTGTATGTAAACACAAAGTGTAGACATGTAAACACAACAAATCAGTAAAAGGGATTTGTATGCCTTTCTAAAATTTCAACAATTGATGCTATGACTTATTCAGTTATTTAGAGTCTGTCCAAGTAATTCAAGATCAGTGCTTCACAAAACACCGCCCCCAGTTGTGCTCCAAAACAATTTCTGTATGCAGGAAATATGCAAAACAGAAAAATGACCTCTATATGTGTGAAAATTATCATCATCATCATCATCATCATCATCATCATCGTCATTATATCCAGCGGAAAGTCAAAAGAGTGAAGTGTCTTACTTGATTTATAATTGATGTGCATATGAAATAAAAATAGAGTAGACCTGATGATGACCACAGGTATGGAAGGGAGGATTATGGAGTGAACACTGTGGCTTACCATTAAGGCATCAATCTGGAAAACATGATAAATGTGTAGCTTGAACGTGCCCGTTCCTCCCGTTTGTAAAATGGAAATGATGTTGCTAACCTCTTCAGGCAAGTATTTTTCCTTGATGATGAAGAGAGCTGGGGATCATTAGTTATAAATTTCTTTGATATGAACAAGGAAATATGGGGTAAGGTTGTAAATATCATGATCTGGCCTTCCTTAAGTTAGACAAGATTACTAGTTTGGGAGAGGAATATCTCATCATCTCAAAGGGTGTGTGAAGCTGGACCTTGGAGTCATGAATCTATTTCAGGTTCTGCTTTAGACCAATGGTGAAACAGTTAATGCAATGAAAACCAGAGAGACAGCTTTTGCTTCCTGTCCCTAGAAAAATACACTTTTTTTTTTTTTTTTTTTTTTTTTTTACCTGAGCTGCCAAGACCCCAAGATTGTTCAAAGCTCAGTAAAATATTTTGCAGAGTTTGTTTCTTTTCCTTTCCCCTTACTAACACTTCTTTCATGCAAGGTACCACTGAAATGGAAATGCTGTGGCTTCGTGCATTGTTTCTGTAGTAGCAATGTAAGAAGGAGGTTACACTTGGTACCACTTCTTTCCAGATCACTGTGTGTGGGATACTAAATCAGATATCCTGGCTTTATTCCAGGTGTTTTCATGTCAGTGTGACTTTAACTCTCTCTAAAGTCTTTCCATTTATGTTTATGTGTTGGGTTGTTTTATCTTTTCTTTCTCTCTGCTTAGCCGTTAAACAATTTCTGCCCAGAGAAGGTTTATTTTCTGTAGAGATAAAGCAATACTTGTGTAAAGAGACCAAACCTGAAGATGTTTATTGCATCTAACTTCACTTCTATGTGCAATTTTATTGAAAATATTCTTGCATTAGGGCCTGAACTGCTGCTCCTGCAAATGATTTCCTATTGTCTTTAGTGGCAATATTTCATATATCACACACTCTTGCAAACAAGGCATTTTAAAAGCACTTTCTTTAGTCTCTGAGTTTTATAAATCATATTTTGATGATGAAAATGCTTAGAAGAGTTCACAGCATTTCTTTTGGAGCTCAGACTGTTGTTGCTTGCATGGTGCAATAAAGTCTGGATTTTGATTAAAGGATAATGGGATGCTTAAAGACGAGTCAGATCATCACCAGTCCCCTCTGGCTGTCTATTGATAAATAAAGCGTTCTCATCATCAAATTTTAAAACAATCTCCCAAATAGAAGTCAGCCTCAATAGACTGGTAAAATCTCATTTGTTCCAGACTTTTTACATACAGCCTGTACTACTTAAATTTCCTACTTAAATTTCTGTATCAAGTAGGCCTACTCAGTAATAGTCTAGCTTCAAGACCAGAAAATTAATATTTCTGGAAATGTATATAGGTAAAGTTACACTGTTTTAAATGATTTATTTATTCATATGTTTGAATGATTGAAATACCATATTTCTGACAAGACGGAAAGAATGAAGCACATAATTTTCAGTTAAGAAATTACTCTTTGTTTTTTTGAGTCAAAAATACAGTTCACAAAAGAAAAATAAATTGTCTCCAGGTGTTCCAAATTAAGCTTCATAAGTTCAGTCCATAGTTTTTAGGTATGCACATTCATATAGTATGCCAGGACAGGAAATAACTGTGAAATCTCAAAAATAAAAAGGAAAAAAATCTGTAGTATATATGTGTTGCTTTTAATTACATAGGAAATTGAGGTGACTAAGTGAGATGCTTCATTTCTGTGTGGTTAAATCCAGACGTGATTAATCCCGTAGTGAATTCAACTAAAAAGTGTGAAAGATTCTTTGGTTTATCTTTGCCATTATTTTGTTTTACTGCTCAACATAAGGAATCATTTGCTGAATGATCAGCTAAACAAATATTTGAAAAATCTTCATTTTGTAGGACCAGGTTTTGCTCTTGCAGCACCTTTTACCTTGTGCATTCATGCCAGGAGAATCACTTTCTAAAAGGGAATAATGGCAGCTTCACAGAAAGCAGCTCAAGAAAAGGATTAGATATGGCAATCCTTTAGCATTTTCTGTAAGCAGGAGTAAAAGTGGGTGTAAATCAGGAGGAAAAATAGCTAGGATGGATTTTACATTTACTTCTAAATTCCCAGTTCCTTTTTAAAAAGAACAACCCCTGGCAAATACTCCTTTCACCTCCTGTGGCACATATTTCAAAGGTGTTTTTGTGTTCATGTGTGTGCTACTTGCCTGTTTTGGGCTTGTAATGAAAAACCAATACTTTCTGTTTCTATCACTTCATAAAGTATCTTGTTGCCAGCTGTGTGGTCCAGGTACTTTCATTTTCCCCCTGCAGAAGTGAATTTTTTAAAAAAATAAATAAATAAAAAATCCTTTGAATCCAATCTTTATAGATCTCTGAAATGTTAAATCCAGTAAAGTTATCGTATTCTTTTATTAAGGAGGTCAGTAGTTTCCTGAGGCTTTTTCATTCATCCTCTGAGCTGAATTCTGCCATTTACTAAATCAAGTATCAGTTACAAATTAGAAAAGGAGGAAGCAAAATGAGGTGCAGCCTGAATTCTCTGCTTGAAGGTTCAAAGTTTAAATACCATTTCGGGTAAAAGGCCATGCTGAACTCCATATATCATTTCCTTTGCTCTATATCTGGATGTATTTGACCAGCTTGTGTTGGGCACTGGTTACATACCAGCATACAGATGCTTCATCTGGAGTCTGCTTTAGCAATGAGCATCTCTCTCACTTGCTATTATTTCATTTAAATAGATGAAATTTCTCAAACTGAAGGAAAGGTGAAAATCTCAGAGGAGTGTAATAGAAAGAGCAGACCCATGATCAGATGAATGGCAATCCCCAGTAGCTGTTGCTGCAGTCTCACTGCAGTGAGCCCAGAGGGGTGAGGTCAGGTCCTCAGGCCAGCTGCTGCAAAGTAGATCTTTGCTGTGCTCTTCAAATCTACCAGTCTTTGGGTAAAACGTGCCATATTTACTCTTCCTGTATGATGTAGATACTGGCACAAAATATCGTTGTTTTTGCACAATGGTATCTAGTGGGCTGAAATGCTCCATACAGGAGTGAGTAGATTAAAAATCACAGTAGATTTGCACCCCCAGGAGATTCAAGATGTGAAAACTGAGCTAAGCATTCACTTACAAGCAGGAAAATGCAAAGTAAAGCTGCCTTTGCTGAACTCTCAGGTGAGTATACGTGTGCCATGTCAATCTGGATCGAGCAGGCTAGGATTGCAAGAGGTCACATATGTTCACTGGTGATCTACAAAGGACCAGAGGTAGTAAAAGACATAGGCAAGCTTGTAGGAGTTTCAATTACAACTGAAGTTTATCAACTTGACACCTTAGACCAACATATCATGAACTTCTTTTAAAGTATATGTAGCAAATTCAGCATTAGACAACCAAAGCTATTTTTATTTCATGAATGACTGAAGAGATTAACCACTTGCCATTGGATCCTCTTAGGTAGTAATGTGGTTCAACTCCTATTTCAGGGAAGTGTTCCAACCACTAAAGAACTGGCTGGGCTAAAAAGGAGAAGCTGATCCTTTTCTCTAACAGAAACTGAGATCCTACAAAGTCCTGTGGAGCATCCTTCACTTTAATTTAGGAAATTTCTTGACATCCTTGGAGTCATAGTAACTCTTTCTTATTATATCTCTTTGGCCCTCTAAACACAGTTTTCTTTACATCTGAGACACATAAATTCCATTTGAGATGTGGAGGACTAAAATTCTAGATTGGCCTGGTCCTAAGGAGCAAGATTCAGCTGCAAAGAGGAGTAGATGGATCACTTAAAGACAGTTCTTGATGGGGCTAAAGCCATCTATTTTCTTGGGAAACTCTTGGTTTTCAGCTGGTTATCTAGCTTACCTTTCTTAAGTCGCACAGCATTGCATTCGCTGGTAAGATAAAAGAAAATCTCTGATTTATGGACAAGAATTACCTGAATCTTGGCTAAATAATAAAGACAAAAATCCTTTGTTATCGCTTCAGTAGGGCCTACAATTCCACAGTTTAATAAATAAGACTGTAATAACAATTTAGTTTCTTGTTCCTGCCACCACTGGGCGTTTTTTCTTTCTTTCTTTCTTTCCTTTTTTTTTTTTTTTGTGTGTGTGTGTGTGTGTGTGTGTGTGTGTGTGTGTTGCAATTCCTGGGATAATGGCAAGGCACTGAAGAACTCAAATGAAAAAGCATTTAAAATTCTTTAACTTATGTTATTTTGGCAAATGAGTGTACCCCTGCCTCAATAGAATCATGTACCAAGCAAGATATTTTCCCTAAGCTCTCTGGGAAAAGTAGATAACTACCTGCTTCACAACCCTTTGTGTTCTTTGGATTTGTCTTTTGCACATGATAAAGGAAAACATAATACTGACTGCAATTAGTGGTCTTCCTTCCTTCCTTCCTTCCTTCCTTCCTTCCTTCCTTCCTTCCTTCCTTCCTTCCTCCCTCCCTCCCTCCCTCTCTCCTTTCTTTCTTTCTTTCTTTCTTTCTTTCTTTCTTTCTTTCTTATAAACTCAAGAAAAAACAGTTAATGAAATTAAAGTTTATTTTACAGGAAGTCTGTAGTCTTGCTTGAAATTATTGTCTGTTATCACTATATGTGTATATATATATATATATTTAATATATTTAATATATTAATATTATATTTAATATATTATATATATATATATATATGCATATATGTATTCCACTCTCAAAATCAAAATATGATGTTAGGAAGGTAAACTTTGCTGGTACTCTGTGATAAAACAACCTGCAAAATCTTAATTTGTGCTTGATTCTGCAGTTTCTCAATGCCAATCAGAATTTGGTTTACTCTCGGTATTTCTGAGAGAGAGTGACTCATTTAAAATAAAAGGGATGCTTATGATACATAGCTCCAGTATTTTAAGCTGAAGAAGAGCAAATTTCAGTCTGCTGCTAAACAAGACGTATTTTCCTATCTTTTAAATTCTGGGAGATATGAAATACTCTTTCATTATAAGTCAGTGATGGATCCAATTAGAGAAAATGGTCCCTATTTTTCATTCTTTATTTTCATACCTACCTACACCTGAAGTTTAAAATAACTCATCCAAAATGACCTGATACTTATTAGATTCAGATGGCTTCGGAGAAATGTTTTTATAGAAATATATTTGTAATGGTTTTAGAATGGTATGATATTATTATCATCTGTCCTTTTTATATTCTAAATTATTTTTTACAGGCATGAAAACGTTTGGAATCTATAGGAAAATATTTGCAGTCAACTGAAAATTATAAAATATGAAGGTAACCGTACAAGTGTGTTCATATGTGTGCTCCTCTGTAGAAGTACACATCTCAGAACACTCAACAGAGTGTTCCTTGTAGCTGAAAACATCAGCCCTGCGTTCCCATTCATCCAGCCCTGCTGCTTATTGCCTTCAGGCCCTATCTCAGAATGAGGGCTTGGTGTCTGAGTTTAAAGAAGAAAAACTAATTGTGCTGTGTTCTTTAAGCGGGAAATAGGTCCGCACAGCCCACAGGAGACTTCTCACTGGCAATATGATGGACACTGAAGGCTTTGAGGTGTGATGCCTTCTGTCCCCATACAGCTGCATCTGTACAAACGCACCAGCTGTCCACTGGGACTGCCATCGATAGCACAGACCAGCCGGCATCCATTCTAATGAAGTGTTTTATTGCTCAGGATGACGCAGCTGCATCTAGATTGGCTTACCAGGAATGATGCTAGGCCATGCTGCCTCCTGAAATAGTGTTCAGACACTGTTAATTAATTAACCCTGGCCAAAACTGTTTTTGTTGTTGTTGTTGTTGTTGTTTTAAATTAACTGTAAAGATAATGTTCTGCTGTCTGGAATTGTTGCCTGGCCTTGCATGGCATGCTGATGTAGATGTCACTGGAGATGTACAGCTGAAATAAACACAGGTGATCATGTAGAAATTTCCCTTCAAATTAGCAATCTCACTTTTATTCATTTACCACTTTTTAAAACATTTCTAAAAATTTATTTTTAAAAATAAAACTCAGGCTCATCAGTGAGGAGCAGACATGAGGTTGCCTATCCAGCCACAAATGGTCTCACAGCTACATACACACTGGTATCCTGCCAAAAAAACATCAGCCCTGACATCTGTGGAGCTGAGAGCAGGCAGACAAGGCAAGAGGGACCTTGAGGCTTTTATGATTGTTGCTGTCTGGTTTTCAGAGCAAGTGGCATTCCTCCTCCCCTCCTTTCTTATCACCTGTGTCTTCCTTTAATCTCTGCTGTTGAATTAACTGCTTTTGAACTCAAGGAAAGTTTCACACTTGATCACATTAAAAAAATATCCTCACTGACATGAAGGCCAAGGGAAACGTTGATCATTGCAGCTTTGGTGACAGGTGCTGAGTGCCGAAGGCAATTGTCACTTGGCTGTGTCCTGGGGTCATGGAGCACATAGTGAAGCCCCGCTAAATGCCACTGCTAAAGTATGAGTAGAAAAAGAATCCTTATTTCAACAGGTGCTTTTAACCCATTTGTATCTGTCAGAACTTCATTTGGTTATGCAGAAGGTTCAATTTTAGGAGAAAAATACCCAGTAGTGCAATCAATGTAAACCAAAACAAATTCTGAGAGGATTAGGAGCATGTAATTTCGGATTACTAATGAGACAAATTTTGATATCAGAAGGAATTTTCCACCTTCAAAAAAGAACTTTGAGAAGTAAATGCTTCTTCTTGTCTTCCAAAGAAGCCTGTGGACATTTCTGCATATATGCTTTATGAAAAGAAACCTCGTATGCATGTACTGTTAAATGCTATTATTTGCAAGTGCTAGCCTAGATTTTATTTTGATTGCTTGTAAGAAGTTCTGCAAATGGCTTCCTTTCCCTCTCCTTTCCCCTTCCCCTCCCCCCTCCCCTTTTTCTCCTTACTTTTCCCCTTCCCCTTCCCTTTCCCTTCCCTTCCTCCTCCTCCTTCCCCTTCCTCTTCCTTTGCATTTCCCCTCTCTTTCTCCTTTTCTTTCTTTTCTTTTTTTTTTCTTTTTTTTTCTTTTTCTTTTCTTTTCTTTTCTTTTCTTTTCTTTTCTTTTCTTTTCTTTTCTTTTCTTTTCTTTTCTTTTCTTTTCTTTTCTTTTCTTTTCTTTTCTTTTCTTTTCTTTTCTTTTCCACCATCATGTAAGGTTTATGTATAATTCAATCAATACCTTGAGGAAAACGATTTGATGATTACAATAAAAAAGAAAAAAAAAATTCTCATTTTGCTGTACTTTTAGAGGTAGTTTCATTATCTCGTGTCACTGGGTTACAAGAGTTTATGGGACTTTAACTCCCCAAAGGACATTTTAAACATACACTTTTTATGGCGACTGAACTCCAGGATAAACAAAAGCATTAAAATAAGTTATTGGAATTGTTTCCTTTTGTCTTTGATTGATATGAATTGGACTCATAAAAAGAAAAAAAGAAAAATGTTGTTTCACTCTTAAATCCCTGCAGCCTCCCTTTCCTTTCTGACACAATTTGATTACATTACTGGTAGACTGACAAGTACATTTTCCTGTATGAGTGCTGAATGAGTTAGGATACAGCAGAAGTACCTGGTATCAAAAACTGGGACAGGGCAAAACTGAGACTTGGTCTTACAGAACTACATAGGGCTTGAATGGTGAAAACTTAACCATAGGTTTTGCTTTTCTTTCTGACCCATTTTAACCCCTCTATAAGGGCAGACGGATGCATTTTCACTGAAAGAGACTGTTTATACTCCTAATAGTAAAGAATTTGTGTACTGCAGCAAATCAACTGGTATGATATATGTGCCTCTTTGTAACACTCTGACAATTGAGAAGGCACAAATAACTTTGAGAGGCAGTCCTGGCCTCATCTTAATTATCTACAAGCTATAGAAGGTATCCTATTGGATTATATGGTCAACATTTGAGAGATAACATGCCAAATATGCCAACTATGATGCAAAAATCACGAAGACAAGCAAAAAAATTTCCTTCTCATATAGGAAATTTAAGACATAAAGTTCACTCCTTGTCCACAACCACTGTTTACTGTAATCATTACTTTCATTGTGTAAAACTCAGACAGAAACAAAATATTGAAAATGAAGTGAAATTTTTATTAGTGTTGGAAATGCAAACTAAACTAGATCAAATTAAAAAAAAAAATCACTAGTTTTTTTCAGATCACTTCAGTAAAGAGTTACAACTGTTTCTAGCTCTACATTTTTGCAAGACTAGAGGCTTTAAAGAATGAAAAAACCTTCAGGCTCTACCATTTGGTTGACACACTGGAACAGTTTGCCCAAGGATGCTGTGGATGCCCCATCCCTGTAGGCGTTCAAGGCCAGTCTGGATGCCTGGTCAAGTGGTTGATGACCCTGCACATAGCAGGGGGGGGTGAAACTAGATGATCATTATGATCCTTTTCAACCCAGGCTATTCTGTTATTCTGTGGTATGACTTGTAGTGTGCAAAAGGATGGTCCCAACGTTTTGAAGTGCTTTGAAGGTCTTACATTATTTATGACTTCTCCTTCAAGTAAAATCTTTTATTCCATTTCGTATCCCACTGATGCACAATGATTTGAACAACCGTTAAATCTTGCATTTCAACCAAAAAATGAAATATATATATATTGTCACTTGTACTTTGCTAGTGCCTAATGAGGATTAATGCTTAAATCTTAATCAGATATTGACTCTCTTTGATTTGATGTCCCCTGAAATCATCCAGACTTTTATCTGTTGCCCTTACTGAGCTTTTGATCAGATTCAAGGAAATCTGTGCAAATAACGTACAAAAAGAAATGCTTGGTTGTTGTGAGGCTCAATAAACTGGCAGCAGTGGTCCGGAGAGAGCAAAATGTGGTAAAACAATTCCAGCACAAGCATGTATTCAATTTGGTGTTTCCAATCAACTGAAATTGCAAGTTTACAACTGGGTATCAGTAAAACAGGAGTAAAGGTGTAGTGGAGGGAGCAGTGGCATCCCTGGAGAGGTGCAGGGTAGGAATGGTAGAAGCCCCCTCTGCTTAGAGAATGAGGGTTTAAGCATTGACTTCTTTGCCCATAACTCCCTGCAACTCTGCAGGCAGAGCTCTTTATAGCTGACTCTTAACATTATCACCATCAAGGGAAGTTCTTTACTTTTGCAATAAACTCAGAGTTTCAGGCTTGGAGATTATTTTATTATTACTGTTTGCCATTTTATTTATTTATTTATTTATTTATTAGTAAAATATGTTCGGCACTTAAAAACAGAAAGGCTAGAGCATGACAGAGTAGCAGTCTGAGGGAAAACAAAACACGTGTATTATCATTCCCAAACAGTGTCAAACAATGAAAAAGGGAAAAAAAAAGTGTCAAGGAGACTAACAAGTACAAGTATCAGAGGAGGGAGGACTGGAGCTTTCAGGAAGAAAGTCACTCTGGCCACTGCTGTGCTGGGACTGTTTACTTGTCACATGGTTCTTAATCATAATAAATTAAGTTTTATTTTGCATTTTGCAACATGCTAACTTGGCTCAGCAGGTAATGGGAGGAGTCCTGGGTCACCAAATGGTGTTTAACTGAGAATAACAACAATTTCCCCCCTGCAGGCTGGCATAAATAATGTATTTAAAATGTGCCTCTTTTGAACAGATTATTCCAGCTGCTTCTTGTTCATAGAGCTCGTTGGGAGGTTTAACACCAGAAAGTCAGCCCTCCTGAAGCTACAATTATCATCCTCAAGCAGCAGTTCTGGGAAATAGTGAATTTAATCAAAGTGGCTTCATGTTTCCAAAGACGGAGAACTGAAGGTTTCCCACAAGGTCAAGTGAAGTTCCAGCCAAGGTGACCCATGTCACATCTGAAGGCATGCTGTTTGTCCAGTGCAGGTCTGAAATGTCATCAACTCTGTGATATATTAAGATTTCTACCTTCTTTGCACCAGCTTTAACACCAGCAAGAGGCTTCAGAGAATTAAACCCGGAGCAAGGGTCCACCAGCCTGCCAAAACCATGGTGGAGAAGATTTAGACCACGCAGTAGGGGAGGGAAAGACAGAATTCAAACTTTTCTAAGGCTCAGAGATTGGTGTGAGACTGCCTGGGGAAACAGAGGAAACTCCAGCATTGCAGGGGGCTATAAGGACAGGTTAGACAAGCAGCTGTCAGGAGTAGTTTAGGAACAGTTTGCCAGCTTTTGAGTAGAGAGATGGACCAGTCAGCCCCTCGAGGTCCCTTGCAGCCCCATATTCAATGATTGATGGAAATTGTGATAAGCTTGCAAGCAACTTGCTTGCAGGTTCAAATGGGCTATATTCAGTGCCTCATCCTGTTCTCTAGAGCTAATGGCTGTTTTGCCACTGTCTGTACTAGGAGTGGGGTCAGATCCTTAATTAAAGCTATGATGGGCTGCAAATACTTTTTCCTTGGACTAATGAAGGGACCCGCCTCTTGTTAGCAGTAATTTCCCTGTGGGTATCTTCCCATTAGGAAAAAAGAATGAGACTTAGTGACTGCAAAGAAGACACTGATTGGCTATTAAAAATAGAAATAAATACATCTGACTTTTCACAATTGCTTGGTTTTTCTTGACCTGAGTTCAGCAGGCAGAGGATGGTTGTGCTTTTTTTATGTGTATATACATTTTATTTTTGGCTTGTGAACAGTTGCAAAATTATCCCCAGGTCTTATCTGTCAGACCTCAAAATCAAATTGTGAGAGAACAGAACACTCAAACACGTATTTCAATCCTTCTTTGACAGCAGAGAAACAGACAGTCAGTGGTAAATGTATCTTAACGCCAGTGCTATAGAGGTGGGATCAACTGTGCTGTTGTCCAGTCCAGGGATCGTAGTAGCTGCTGTAGAAATCTGAAGGTGTTTATTTTTGCCCTTAGAGAGGGACTCTCATGAGATTTTCTTTAAAGTCTACTAGATTAGCAGCATTCTGAAAGTTGTATTCCATAAAATTTTTTGTCACAAGTTAAATCTCCTCTCTATATCAAAATACTTTGGCTTATTCGATTCTGTTAGAACTTGGATTTTATCAGGGAAGTTATTATCAGAGTGAATAAGGTGAATTTCTATTTTCTTTCATGCAGAATACTGTATTTATCTCTTGGGCTGCCTCTCATTGCTCTGGTGTCATGGTTTTCATGAGTTTTATTGCATTCATTTTGCCTCCATCAAGGAGGAAAGATGATCATGTCTCTGCAGTGGGAGATGACTTTCCACACCATAACAGTTGTTGCATGCAATGTGTCTCAGTTACACCAACACAATTCTTAATAATTGTGGATGGATTTCTGGTAGAGGCACATCTGCAAGGTAAATACCACTTTTCTTGCCTTACTATCAACCAGGGGAACACCAGTTCAAAGCCCTGACATAAAGCTTACAGATGAAAAGAGGATTTAAACTCAATTCCAGTGCTGGGAAAGGCTGCTGTTGACGTGAAGAACCTTGTCTGCACAGAAAAACGCCTCACCTCCATTTCCCATAATGAAACCATTTGTTTAAAGGCTCAGGGTTCCTTAGAGAGGGTATTGTGGAGGTTTGTATTTGGCTGAGATTTGTGTCTGCATATCTGGGCTCACTTCAGTCTGAAAAATGAGGAGTGATAATTACACTGGGGAATAAAATGTTGAATCCAAGTGTCCTCATACTTGGTAGGGGCAGCCTATGGGCATTCTCTGGTGACTACTACATTACATTGAAAATTTGTGTTAAAACATTTACCTTCCTGGTGCGTGAGTGGGGTTTCTGCTCTCCAGTTGGATGTTTATATTCCTTGGCTTTGGAATTCATCTATGAGTTTTGTCTTTTAAACAAAACTGTTTAGTAAATTTTGGCTCATAAATATGAATGGTCTTTATCATAAACATACTCACTTGAATATTTAGGAGAGAGGAGTAATAACCATCATTGAGAGGAAGCGTTTTTTAAGAAAATAACTGCTAGGTAAGAAGTAATATTCTTCTACCTCCTCCAAGTGCCAAATTCTAGGGTTTAATCTTTGACAGTGCCCAGCATGAAAAGTGTATCTGTTAATCTATGCATTTTCCATTGGTATGAATTGCTGTGTCTTCTCCTCACAGCCTCGGCACTCTAATATCGTCCAGTGTAATCCAGCAGCAAAAGTTTACAAATCTAGTTTTGATTTGGAGATGATTCTAATATATATGAGCTTATGAAGTCAGTTTATGATTTTTCTGGAAATGTACAAGATTTTGCCAGAATTCCGTTTAGAAGTCTATGTGATATGAGGTTTTGCACAAGTATTTGCATAATCCAATATATATGTTTTTGAGAAAGTAAAAATAATTATGCCTAACGATTGCTTTGCATGAAACTTATATTCAGTTTCCCTGATCACACCAAAATGATCTTTCTCACATCCAATAGTGTTATTAATTTTAATGAGACATGTTTAAATTAGGCTTTGCTCACCCTGTTTATTAGCTACATTCCCATGAGATTCCTGTAACACTATAACTGGCTCTTTTTCTGGTTAGGGAGTTGAGGACTGTTATAAAAACCAGCGAAACCCAGAAAGGCAATGAATAAAGCCAAGAAACTGTGAAATTGAGGAAGAGATGATGAATGATAGGAGCTGCAGAAGGTAGCTGAGTGTCAGCAGCTTTCTTGGGAAATGCATTTTCCCCATAAGGGAGTGTATCATCCAATGTGTTGCT
The DNA here is from genome assembly GCA_030625065.1 of Alectoris magna. Taxonomy (NCBI): domain Eukaryota; kingdom Metazoa; phylum Chordata; class Aves; order Galliformes; family Phasianidae; genus Alectoris; species Alectoris magna. The sequence continues at coordinate 73,220,172 of CM060564.1, forward strand.
CAAAATCATAAAATGGCTGGGTTAAAAAGGACCACTATGATCATCTAGTTTCACCCCCACTGCTGTGTGCAGGGTTGCAAGCCACTAGACTAGGATGTCCAGAGCCACATCTAGCCTGGCCTTGAACGCCTCCAGGGATGGGGCATCCACAACCTCCTTGGGCAACCTGTTCCAGCAGTGAAAAATTCCCTCCTAGTACCTAACCTAAACCTCCCCTGACTCAGTTTCACAGAATCACAGAATCGTAGGGGTTGGAAGGGATCTCCAGAGATCATCGAGTTCAACCCCCCTGCCAAAGCAGGTTCCCTACAGCAGGTCCCACAGGTAGGTGTCCAGGCGGGTCTTGAATATCTCCAGAGAAGGAGACTCCACAACTCCCCTGGGCAGCCTGTTCCAGTGCTCCGTCACCCACACCGTAAAGAAGTTCTTGCACACATTTGTGCGGAACTTCCTAGGTTCCAGTTCCTGGCCGTTTCCCCTTCTCCTGTCTCCACACACTGCTGAAAAGAGTCTGGCCTCTCCACTTTACCGCCCACACCTTGGATATTTATAAACGTTGATCAGGTCCCCTCTCAGTCTTCTTTTCCCAAGGCTAAAGAGATAGAGTTCACTTAGCCTTTCTTCATAGGGGAGATGGTCCAGGCCCTTCACCATCTTTGTGGCCCTCCGCTGGACTCTGTCCAAAAGATCCCTGTCTTTTTTGTACTGGGGAGCCCAGAACTGGACACAGTACTCCAGATGAGGCCTTACCAGGGCAGAGGAGAGGGGGAGGATCACCTCCCTCGACCTGCTGGTCACACTCTTTTTAATGCACCCCAAAATGCAATTGGCCTTTTTGGCCACAAGGGCACATTGCTGGCTCATGGCCAAACTGTCGTCCACCAGGACACCCAAGGCCCTCTCTGCAGAGCTCCTCTCCAGCATGTCACCCCCCAACCTGTACCGGTGCATGCAATTATTCCTCCCTAGGTGCAAGACTCTACACTTGCTTTTGTTAAACCTCATCCTCATGCCCAACTTGCCAGCCTGTCCAGGCCTTGCTGAATGGCAGCACAGCCTTCAGGTATGTCAGCCAATCCTCCCATCTTTGTATCATCAGCAAACTTGCTGAGGGTGGCCACTATCCCCTCATCAAGGTCACTGATGAAGATGTTGAACAAGACTGGACCCAGCACTGACTCCTGGGGAACACCACTAGTTAGAAGTCTCCAACCGGACTCTGCACCGCCAGTGACGACCCTCCGTGCTCTGCCAGTCAGCCAGTTCTCAACCCACCTCACTGTCCACTCATCTATCCCACACTTGCTCAGCTTTGTTATAAGGATGTCATGGGAGACAGTGTCAAATGCCTTGCTGAAATCAAGGTAGTCTACATCCACGGCTCCCCCCCATCCACCCAGCCAGTGACAACATCATGGAAGGCTACCAGGTTGGTCGAGCATGACCTCCCCTTGGTGAACCCATGCTGACTACTCTTGATAACCTCCTTTCCTTCCAATTGTCTGGAGATGGTATCCAGCACGAGCTGTTCCATCACCTTTCCAGGGGCAGAGGTGAGGCTGACTGGCCTGTAATTACCTGGATCTTCCTTCTTGCCCTTTTTGAAGACTAGAGTGACGTTGGCTATCCTCCAGTCTTCAGGCACCTCCCCCATTCTCCAAGACCTCTCAAAGATGACAGAGGGCAGTTCAGCAATCACCTCTGCCAGTTCCCTCAACACCTGTGGATGCACCCCATTGGTTCCCATGGATTTATGAACATTGGTGTTGCCTAGGCGCTCACGGACCATCTCTTCTCTGACTAAACAGAAGTCTTCCATTCCCCAGACCCTCTCACTAACCTCCAGGGTCTGGTATTCCTGAGGGAGAGCTTTTCCACTGAAGACAGAAGCAAAGAAGGCATTCAGTAACTCTGCCTTCTCAGCATCCCCTGTTACCAGAACACCCCCTCACTTAGTAGGGGACCCACATTCTCCCTCGTCTTCCTTTTACTGTTAACATACTTTAAAAAGCCTTCTTTACTATCCTTTATCACTTTTGTGTTTAAAACCATTCCCCCTTGTACTATCAGTATCCACCTGTGTAAACAGTCATAGTTCCTCCTGTTTATGTGCTCCCTAAATACACAACCTAAATCTAGGTTGATGCCTAGATTTGTATCCTACAAGGATTGTGAACATGACAGTGAGACATTCGTGGCTTAAGCCTCAAGATACATCAAGCATCTTCATAATTATTCACAGCCCATAAAAGTTTATTTCCATATAAAATTTTATTTCTGCAGTTCAACATCCCTCAAAAATTACTTCAGTGTATGCATTTAGGTCTATTCTTACATTGTGAAGTCCAGGGCTTTTGGATATGCAAATCAAAGATCCCTGGGTCTTGTCAGCAGTTGACCCTTCTGGACACAATAGCTATCCATCCCCACCATTCCTCCTTCAGGCTCTCCTCTCTTCTATTAATTTTTGCTTTTGCATTCTTGAAAAAATGCCCATTGGCTGAATCCTTCTTGACAGTAACAGCTCATATGCATAGAAAGTTCTGAGGTTGCCTCAGAAATTTCAAAATTGCCCTGTGGTATAAAAAGCAAATATATTTGAATTCCTCCACAAATATCAGTATTCTTATACATTTTAAAATACTTATTAGAAATTAAATCAAATTTCAAAATGAGATATATGGACAAAGGTCAGACAATTTATGATGTATGTTTAGACAACAGGAAAAGGAATTCAGGAAATGGTATTTTGGGGTCTGATTTTAATAGTGTGTGAAGCTCTCTTGGAGAAAAGAATAATCCAGACTTTGGATGTAGGCAGAAAATGGCAAGGAGAAATTCCTTTTGTGTCTGTCAGAAAGAAAAGCTTTTAGCAGATCTAGATTTGTTATAGCATTTTGATACAATAAATCACAGGGATTCTTGATTAACAGGAGGGAACGTGGGATGAGGGTAAGAATGCTCTTTTGACAAAGTCAGATAACAATAGGCTCTACTGAAATGATGAAGGAGAATTTTCTAGCAGGTTTATTCTTTGGACAAATAGTAAATAATATTTTCTTGAGATAGGAACTAGCACTGACAGGAATATCCTATAGGAAAGCTGCAATGAAATTGAGGATAGAAGGAATAAAAGTGTCATTGCAATGATCATGTTCTAGTGGAAAGTGAGGCTGTGAGTTTGGAGATTGATAACAAGGGCTACTGCTCCAACATGATGATCCACCTGGAGACAATCAGAGTGAACAAAGAGGAAGATTATTAGTCAGAAATGTGGAAGGACCATGACAAATGCCAGCATGGTCCACCAGTGTAACTAGATGGAGGACAATATTAAAGGCACTGTGGAACACACCAAAAAATCTCTATTGGAGTTATGAGTATAGTTTCGGCATCTGCAAAGGAGAGAGATGAAATCGGCATGAAATAAATGATGGGAGAGAAATACTGAATCTACCAGTGAAGTGCAAGGGGATGAATAATAGTAATTTCCGCTGAGAACATGAGGCCATCAGTTGGAAAATCTCAGAAACCTGTCTGTTTGATCACTGAGTGATCATGAGCCACAGACATAACTTCATCCAAAAGATGTGCAGTATTTCAGTATGTGTGACACTAAGTATTTTCATCAGAGATGGAAAAGGAGTAATGTTTCATAGGATACTTCACAGTCCAAATACTTACAATAGAAGTAGAGGAATAAAATAAAAATAAAATAACAAACTAACAACAACAACAAAGAGCAAAACAAACAAGGAAACAAACAAAAACCCAACCAAATAAACAAACCAAAACTACACTTACCTATTCCTATGAAATTATTGCTAATAATACTGTATAATTAGTTAGCAAGACTGCAAATCAAGTAAGGACAAGAGCTAATCAAACTAGAGTGAACTGTTGCCCCAAAATAAATGTCTGAGCGAGGGAAGAGTAAATATGTGAGCATAACAGCTGAGGAGACCTCCTAGCCACTAAACAGGGAAACTACAGAAAGCTTCTTCATGGATGGAAACAAGAGGGAAAACTTGCTGAATGTGTAATGGAGTTTGGGAAATACCTGTCAGAATTTTATACCGAAAACTTTCAGTACTGCAGTGCTTATGGTCAGGAGTCAGTGATGGGTGCTGGGTTGGGGAGCCATGGACCTCTGCAATCTCAGATAATTTTAGTGGTCTTGATTCACTCCAGCTGATTTTATTCTCATTCTTAAGACAAGTTAATATACTAAAAGTTTTATGCTATGATTTCCAGCTAGTTCAGTTTCCTTCAACCTACCATGGTGATATTTTTAATTCATGCTACAACAGTCTGACATCAGTAATTCCAGGATTTTGATCGGTTGCTAAAGATTATTTATTTATTTATTTATTTTTATCTATCTATCTATCTATTTATTTATTTTGGTCCTGGAAGTGTTATTGGGAAACAATTAACAGTTAAATTTGCTCAATTGCTTTCAATTTAATATCAGTGCTATGGCATTTTAGAGGGGAGAAAACAGAGAATAAATTTTATCCTTAAGCCTTAACTGCAATTTAGATCTTCTTTCTCTATGAAATAGACTTATAAGTCTAAGGGTACGGACATTTACAATGTACCATCATGAAGATCATCAGCGTATTACCTAATTGGTATTATTAATTATTGTGAAAGTCTGGAAATTGAAATTTTAGTATACAGTAATCATACAACCACAGACTTGATAGCTTTCTCTCTGAAGCATCACCTTGCTGCATTAGCAGACTAGTTAAAAAAAAAGAAATAATTAAAAAGCATGTCTTTTCTGATTAGATTTAAAGAGTTACATTGTATTTGTTAATCTAAAAAGTAGAAAACAGTAAATAATTAGGAATAATGTTCTGCATTATCTGAAAGATGGAAAGCTATTTTCGTGAAGGAAACAAATGTATGCCCCCAATCTGTCACTGTATGATTGCACTATGAATAGAATGACTTTCATGATGATTATTGTTATTTGAAAAATTCTGCTTCATGTCTCTGCTTTGGCGCAGGATTTCTCAGACAAGTCACTTTGTCTTTCAGTACCACTATTTCCCCTGTGTTTAAAGGAAATAATATCATACCGGGGATGTTAAGAGGACAAATGTTTTCAGGATGGAAAGACATTCTTTAACAGTGGTGTAGGAGTTGGGATTTATTAAAAAAAAAAAGTATATTATATATATAATTTTTATATTATTTTTATATATTTTTATATAATATATAAAATATAATTTTTATATATTATATATAATATATTATATTATATATTATATATATATATATATGACTCTGCAAGACCATATATATAAATGTTATATATATAAATATATAAATAAATAAATATATATATATATATGGTCTTGCAGACTCAGATTCTTGGCTTTATACAATAAAAGCTCTCATCTACCGAGAATGCATGTGGTTGGAGGGAAGTGAAGCAAGATGACATGATTGTAGAATCAGGGCAATAGATATCCATCACCAAGCATTCTATATCCATCTCTGGTAAAGAAAAGAAATCTCAAATGTCTTAAAACCGGTGAACTGTCTAAATATAATAATGATATCATTATATAGTCTGCAGCTACTGACTAATACAATTCACTGTAGAAATGTAAGGCACTTTAAGTAAATAGTAACAAAATCTCATCAGAGGTTAAAAACTTCATTCTTAGTTCTGGTCTCGTCCATATTATTTTTCATTCTTTTTTCTTAATTCAATTGGTTATTAAGGTCATTATATAATGTTCTTTAATTTATCTGAGACATGCCAGTTCACAGTGGGACCCTTGAGCCACGAAGCAGCTGTGGATTTGGGATTAAGTTTATATTTCATATAAGGCAAAAATTCTTCTTATAATATATTCACATTGAAGATTCCTGTTTTTTCCTGAGTTCTGGTCACTGGCATGGAGGCTTGTCTATGTCAAACAACAAATGTAATGTGGAAACCTACAGAAAAGTAAGAGACCTCAAGTAAGGTTATTTCTTTTTTTTAATTTTCAAAATTAATCAGGTATGTAAAAATATGCGTGTGTGTAAATGACCACATGCAGACAGAAGGAAATTCCCGTATGATGTATCTGTGGGATGATAAAAATATCGAAAACAAAGCAAAACAACTAAGATTTTAAGGAAAAAAAAAATACAAAAATCTAATTTCCTTTATAGATACTTTGTATGGCATCATTTAGAAAGAAGAATGCCTCTTTCAACTTTCTTCAACTGAACGGGTCCAGAAATCACCACAACTTTTTGCCTTGTCTGAGCAAACCCAGAAAAGAAAGTGTAAGCACTATTTAAAAGTGATTGGTTCACAACATGAGATAGTACTGGAGACCATGACAATAACCATTTTAGTTGTCTGTGGAGTCTAGCAAAGAAAAGATTCTAGTGCTGCTGGATTATCCAGAAGCTCCACAATGACAGCGTGTTTCTCTTCTCTCTTCCTCTAGTTTGAAATTAATTATTTAATAAGTTTTTACTTTAATAACTATTCTAAGTCTGGCATATCACATCTCAGGAGTGCATTTGTCACTGTCATCTCAAGGAGAAAAAAAAAAAAATCCTGATATTCTCTCTGAATTAAAAGATAATAAATGTTTAAAGAGATGAGAATTAATAAATAATCTGTTATTTGCCTTCATATAGTAATTATTCACCATGGGGTTAACTTAGATAAGAGCTTCTTCTTCTACCCTCAGGGAACAGTAGACTTTGGTGCCTTACTGATGATGACAAAGCACTTCATCTTGGATGACCAGTGGAACCAAGAGCCCTACATCTGAGTGTTGCTGACTTGGCTGGAACCAAAGAATAGGATGGGGAGTCAGAAAAGAGAAGAAATAACCACATGTACACAGTCTCTCCCACAGCAGAAACAGACAAAAGCCAGTGTTCAGCTAGGCAGATGAAAGGAAATAATCAGAAAGTCTTCCATGATTAAAACATCACAAGTGCCTTGCTTTTGTCTGTGTACCCAGAAAGGGGAGATTTTTCAGTCTAATGGCCTGAGCATGACAACCTGTGCATAAAACTGGCAAAGCTCCTCCCTTTCTAGTGATTAGATCACAGGATTATAGAATGGTTTGCATTGGAAGGGATTGGATTTTTACAATCATCTAATTCCAACCCCCTGCTACAGGCAGAGACACCTCCCTCTAGACCAGGTTGCTCACAGTCCCATCCAGCCTGGCCTTGAATGCTTCCATGGAGAGGGAATCCACAACCTCTCTGGGCAACCTGTTCCAGTATCTCACAGTAAAGAACTTCTTCCTGATATCCAATCTAAATCTATCCTCTTCCAGTTTAAAACCATTTGTCCTTGTCCTGTCACTACCTGCCCTGATTAAAAGATCCTCCTCAGCTTTCCTGTAGCCCCCTTCATGTTTCGGAAGGTCTCCTCAAAGCCTTCTCTTCTCCCGGCCGAAGAGCCCCAGCTCTCTCAGCCTGTACTCGTAGGGGAGGTGCTCCAGCCCTCTGTTCATCTTCATGGCCCTCCTCTGGACTTGCTCCAACAGCTCCATGTCCTTCCTAGTGTTGGGGGCTCCAGAACTGGACATAGTAATGCAGGTGGGATCTCACGAGAGCAGAGTAGAGGGGCAGAATCACCTTCCTTGATCTTCTGGTCACACTTCTTTTGATGCAACCCAGCATATGATTGGCCTTCTGGGCTGCAAGTGCACACTGCCAGTTCATGCTGAATCTGTCATCAACCAACACTCCCAAATCCTTCACCTCAGGGTTGCTCTCAAGCTATTGTCTGCCAAGCCTGTATCTTACTTTTTTTTTTTTCCCCCACGGAGGTTAGCTATTGGATGAAGAGGAAGAGAAGATCAATTTAGCTTAAAAATAATTAATTTTAAAAAATAAATAAATAAAAAAAGGGGGAGAAAGGGGAAGGGAAGGGAAGGGAAGGGAAGGGAAGGGAAGGGAAGGGAAGGGAAGGGAAGGGAAGGGAAGGGAAGGGTGGGCAACACAGTTGAATTACACACACACACACACACAGAAGCTTCAAAAACATAATTATTCTCTTAGTTTTGTAACACTGTATTATTTTATTATTGAATGGCTAGAAAAACTACCTGTGGATTGGTTTAATCTAGGAAGTGGTATCTTAGAATGTTACAAATATTCCAGGAAATGTATCTTTATACATATACAAGAAGAGAGTAGTAATAACAGCCTTAAGATGGGCAGCCCTATATTGAGATGACACATATGTTTAACAGTAACAAGAGAGTGCTGGAATTTCCGGGATGAGAATTTTAGCTATTTGGGACATTTTCTTCTGTAAGAAGAAAGACTCATCCACCTATTGAAGACCTAAAGTGCTGGCCTTTTGATCACTGTTTCCTTTCAGCAGAAGAGGCATAGCATAGAGGGTGGTGAGGCACTGGAACAATTTACCTCTTATCTCAGTTCCCAAGTTGAATGGGGCTTTGGGCTGTCTGATCTACTCAGAGATGTTCCTGTCTTTGGCTAGGGGTTGAAATTGGGTGCTTTTCAACATCCTATGATTCCATGAACATTTATTTTATTGTATAATTTACATAGCTGATGCTGATAGCTGTGGATTTCTTCTTACCAACTGTTCTTGCATTGACCTGTATGTGAACTGCAGCTGAAGTGTCACACTAATAGTCATAACACTACTTTTGAGAAAACATGGTCTTTCAAGTGAATTTTTAGCTCCTTGCCCACTGTGTCAGTGGGTTGCTTTTTATTCACTGTTTGGAAAGATTTTAGCTAGAAGCATTAATTGTGATAATTTGTTCCTGAACATTCTGGCTCCTGAAAACAAAAGTCTGTGCCTTTGTTTTTTCTTGTTATTTTCTCTATTAACTTGACCTTAACCTCTGATACCATGAAAGATTATGATGCACAATTTTATTTTTTATTTTTTATTTTTTTTTTTACTTTTAGCTTATGATGCAATCTTGGTCATTTCAGGCTGCTGAAGTAAAACACTGAGAGTACAAGAAAAGGTGTCTAATTCTGTTTTATTTCCTTTCTTTCCTTGGTCACAGAAAATAAATCAATATGGCACAGCTCTGCAATAAGTGGACATTAATTAATGCTAAGCTACACCAAAATTCCTCCGGAATCACATATCAACAGTCAGAGTAAGTCCAAAAGTGCTTGCTATGATTAATATTTTTGTAAGGAGTATCAAATAAATTAATAACAATTCAGCACTTATAATAAAATGTTACAAATTAATTTCTTACCATTTTCTGTCCTAGCTTTGTCATAAAAATGAGGTGCTACAAGTTTAAAGCCTGATATATTATAGAAGTGTGAGCTTCTACTCTTTGACCTAGTCAGGGCTTTTCAGCACAACTTCTTGTCCTGCTACAGTTCCTGATAGCTCACATAGGAAACAGATCAAGTGTCTGTTAGTTTGGGACACAGAGTCTAGGCAAAAGGAAGAGAGTTATTTTAATGTGTGTCCCATAATTCACGCTTCAGTATTGGAAATTCAAGCTCTCAGACCATTCATTAACTTGACAAACACTGTAATGAGCGCAGAAAATGGCAGCACATAAATCCACTCTCTTGACAAAGAACATAATGAGAATGGGAAGTGACACAAACTAAATAGTGATAACTTTACAGTCTGGACACTGTATATATTCACTCCTTATGTCATGGTGGCTCTTCTCCTTTGCTTTCCTCCCTCTCGTTTGCTGCTCACCAAGGACTAGACAGGGAAAATCAGCAACTTGCCAGGGCTCTTTATTCACCAGACACAAGGGTCTGCATAGCTCAGTGATTTTTGCTTCTTGAGTATCTTGATATTTCTACAGGTCCCAGAAGAAATAATGTCTGTCTTTGTTCCTTTCAAAAGTAGGCTTCCTGTTTTCATCATCATTTTTATTCACTACAATTTCTGAACTTCTTCTGGTTTAAGAAGTTGACTTTAGCAGTATCTAACACATATTTATCTCAGATAAAACTCTGGTGCAGTCAAAAATTGTGTTTCCACTTGAAAATTATATAATTAAGTTATCTTTCCTACACATCAGACATTGTGGTTTGTTGTGTTGGTGTTTGTGGAATCACGTCAGCTAGATTTGGAGTACAGTGCTAAAAGGCTTCTAAGTGACTGTTCATCTACCCAAATTGAAAAACTGCAGCAAGAAGGCAAGAAAACTGATATAGTACTCTTCAGTCCTCAAAACTCTGGGAATCCATTAGAAAACCATTATTCTGACTGAAATGTTTTCAATGTGTTATATTTTATACACCGTGCTTTTCAGATGTTCAAAGGATTTCTCCCATGGTTAGTGAAGTAGTCTGTGATATTGCCTTACTTTTTCGTCCATTAGAAATTTAAATATTACCCTTTCACATGCCATCTTTTCAGGACAAATAGTTCCTTCCATCCCGGATCGCTCAATAGGTTGTAATTTTACAAAAATTAAGTAATGAATTGTTCTTTAATGCCACATCTGAAGTCCAAATGTTTACAAAAAATTTTGAAAATTTCAAAGAGAAAATAAAAAAGTCGACTGTTATTATTAACAATAATGCATTTTTCTATGTAAGATTATTCCAACACACACAGTAATGCAATGATTTCATTCAAAACCTAGCTTTCTTCTCTTGGTATCAGCAGCACAGATAATCGTATGTAATAAAAAAATTCTTGCTGCTGTGAAGTGAAATCTTGGCAATTATTTGAGACTTTCCTATTTCTTTTTATTTCTGAGGAAAATGTTCACAGGGGATAACATCTCTATCTTAACTACATAATATTTTACCCTGTAGATCCTTTAATTTTCTGACATTGAATATTTGGAGCTTCAGATGTGTGAAACAAAGTCTTTTTCTAAGTATTTAATATCAGAGGAAATTATCAATGCTCAGGGAAACAGAGAAATAGATGCAGTAAGCACAAACAAGAAAATATTAAAGAAGAATCCCTAATTGTATTCTGCTGCTCTGTACAACAGCCTTCCTTCTCTTCTGTATTCAGTCCCAAGTCCTATATGACCTTCGGCTCTGAAGATGAGAGTCATATATTTAACTACAGTATTTTTTTATTTACTATGGAAGCTGAGATGCAAAACATTTAATCTACATCATAAAATGGAAACTGGCTGAGTTTGCAATGACCTTGACCATTCCTACACCAAAAGTTGATCATTTCAAACAAGTGCAGCCTTTCAACTTTGTTAAATTGGACACAAAGTCGTGGCATGTTATTTTTCAATTTTTTTTTTTTTTTTTTTTTTTTTGAATCAAAATACAAATCTAAAAGATATTTATTTATGAGTGCATAGATTTTCTCTGGTTAAACAGCAGTGAGAAGATGCAGAAGCAAGATTTCAAGGGTATGATCTACCCAGTCCTTATTGACCTTCTGCAGAACTTGGAAACACAGATTTTGTTGAGAGCAAAACATAGCAAATGGAAGCCAGAGGCATCAGCACCTTCACCAAACACATTAGCATTAAAATCACTGTCAAAACTTTTTGTCTTTTCTCTCCAGAATTTAGGATAGAAGTAAGGCATTGGCCATTTCCTTGGGTAAAATAATGAATTCTTACACAGACTGTTCCTTCAGGAGGAATCACAGACCCACAGCTGTTTTTTGGTATTCTCCATTTCACACATGTTGTTCTTTTACTTTGTTTACTTTGTTTGTATAGCTTTTCATTTTATTTTATTTTATTTATACATTTCCCTCCTCCCCTCCACTCCCCTCAATTCCTGTATTACATCAATTGAGTTACATTTTCATTAGAATAAACATAGACTGCTGGCCAAATAGCAGAGATGAGAGCCTGCATGAACAACAAATGCTGCAGCTAGTGGTTTACGTGTTGACTCCCAGTCTAATTCAGATATTGGAAAGCCAAAGAGCTAAATTAAAATGGGGTTTGGGATTAGGCCTGCTCATAAATGATGAAGCAGTTCAGAAATACGGTTTATGAATTTTGCTTCCAGGCCAAAGCACTGCTCTGTAATTTCAGATTTTTAAATTTTATTTATCTATACCTAACTCAGCAAAAGCAGAATAGTGTCAGCAGACACCAGAAGGACATAATTCGTGCTTTTCCAAGTTTGCAACTCCTTGGCTCGTGGAAGCTACAGAACCTGCATGCCTTTTGTCTGTTTTCTTCCCACACTCTCTACCTTGTGCCAACCCAGGGAAATTTGTTTACAGATACCCTTGTGCTGCAGCTTTTATATGTGAGATTTTGAGGTCACAAATTCCCTACAAGGACTCAAACCATGACACTTACATAAATTTGTTTTCTAAAGACAACGCCAAATTTCCTGATGCTTGCCAGTCTGTGGCAAGGCAGCCTTTTCAGACATTTACTCCATGGTGCCATTTGTTCAAAACAGTGCATGACATTAACATTTAGAAACTGCCCAGGCGTAAGAATAGCTTTCCCATGCTACCAAACCAGAGGACAACAAATGTTATAAAGAGGGATGTCAAGACATTTAAGGCAATTATTAGACACTACTCAATCCAGTGTGATAAACTGAAATAGATTCATGAGATTAATACCAATTCCAGAGATTGTAGATCATTTTATGGGCTGTAATATGTAACTTTTACTCTTTCCCCTCAAATTTATGATCTTTACCAAGATTTGAAGAAAAACATGGTAGCAGGTGGATTTGAAAGGAGAATAAAGAAATAATAATTAAAAAAAAAAAAAAAAAAAAAAAGGAAAAAAAGAAAAAAAGGTGGAAGAGAGCATTTCACTTATTCTCTTTCAGGTATCATTGTTTTGCCGCTAAACTGCTATAGAGATAATAAAAACAAAGCATCTGTGCAAAATGAAGGCTTGCTTTCTTGAAGGGATGCAACAAATCCTGAAAGCCTTTAAAATGATATTCCCTAACAAGTAAATAAAACATTCAACAAGTATAAGATCACATGAATCTACATCTCATTAATCTTTGAACAATCTTCTGAGGGCTTTTTTTCTTTTAAGTAAAATAAATTTTTCTTCCAGAAGTGTTTGTGTGCAAAATCTGTAAACCATGATGAGGAAACAGAATTTGCTTTAACACTGGGAGTTGCATCTCCTGATGCCAAAATGATTAGAAGTACAGAGAAAGTCAAAACAAGAAATTCATGAAGAAGACTGATTTAAAATGTGTTGCAGTGTGTTGAAGACAACTTTCTGAAGCAGGTGGTGGAGGAACCGACAAGGGGAGGGGTGTTACTGGACCTTAATCTCACTAACAAGGAAGGACTTGTTAAGGAAGTAAAGGTCTGGGACAGCTTGGGTTGTAGTGACCACGAGATGGTGGAGTTCAAGATCCTGAGTGGAAGAAGCAAAGCAAAAAGTAGGATTGCTACCCTGGACATTAAGAGAGCCAACTTTGATCTCTTCCAGGAGCTACTTGGAGCTATCCCATGGGCTAGGGTGTTAGAAGATAAGGGGGGGCCTGTGAGAGCTGGTCAGCATTTAAACGGCTCTTCTTCCAAGCTCAGGATCGGTGTGTCCCTGTGAGCAAGAAATCAGGAAAGGGTGGCAGGAGACCTGCATGGATGAGCAAGGAGCTCATGCACAAACTCAAAAGGAAGAAGAAGGTCCATGAAATGTGGAAATAATAGGTTCTGACCACTTGGAAAGAATATAGAAATGTTGACAGAGCCTGCAGGGATGTGACAAGGAAGGCTAAAGCCCACCTGGAATTGAATCTGGAAAAGTGATAAAGAATAGTAAAGAAGGCTTTTTAAAGTATGTTAACAGTAAAAGGAAGACGAGGGAGAATGTGGGTCCCCTACTAAGTGAGGGGGGTGTTCTGGTAACAGGGGATGCTGAGAAGGCAGAGTTACTGAATGCCTTCTTTGCTTCTGTCTTCAGTGGAAAAGCTCTCCCTCAGGAATACCAGACCCTGGAGGTTAGTGAGAGGGACTGGGGAATGGAGGACTTCCATTTAGTCAGGGAAAAGATGGTCCGTGAGCGCCTAGGCAACACCAATGTTCATAAATCCATGGGAACCAATGGGGTGCATCCACAGGTGTTGAGGGAACTGGCAGAGGTGATTGCTGAACTGCTCTCTATCATCTTTGAGAGGTCTTGGAGAATGGGGGAGGTGCCTGAAGACTGGAGGATAGCCAACGTCACTCTGGTCTTCAAAAAGGGCAAGAAGGAAGATCCAGGTAATTACAGGCCAGTCAGCCTCACCTCTGCCCCTGGAAAGGTGATGGAACAGCTTGTGCTGGATACCATCTCCAGACAATTGGAAGGAAAAGAGGTTATCAAGAGTAGTCAGCATGGGTTTACCAAGGGGAGGTCATGCTCGACCAACATGGTAGCCTTCTATGATGTTGTCACTGGCTGGGTGGATGGGGGGAGACCAGTGGATGTAGTCTACCTTGATTTCAGCAAGGCATCTGATGACTGTCAGAACATCCTTATAACAAAGCTGAGCAAGTGTGGGATAGATGAGTGGACAATGAGGTGGGTTGAGAACTGGCTGACTGGCAGAGCACAGAGGGTCATCACTGGCGGTGCAGAGTCCAGTTGGAGACCGGTGTTCCCCAGGGGTCGGTGCTGGGTCCAGTCTTGTTCAACATCTTCATCAGTGGCCTTGATGAGGGGATAGTGGCCACCCTCAGCAAGTTTGCTGATGATACGAAGTTTCCCAAAGGAGGATTGGCTGACATACCTGAAGGCTGTGCTGCCATTCAGCAAGACCTGGACAGGCTGGAGAGCTGGGCGTTAAGAAACCAGATGAGGTTTAACAAAAGCAAGGGTAGAGTCTTGCACCTAGGGAGGAATAATTGCATGCACCGGTACAGGTTGGGGGATGATCGGCTGTAGAGGAGTTCTGCAGAGAGGGGCTTGGGTGTCCTGGTGGACAATAGGTTGGCCATGAGCCAGCAGTGTGTGCTTGTGGCCAAAAAGGCCAATTGCATTTTGGGGTGCATTAAAAAGAGTCTGACCAGCAGGTCGAGGGAGGTGATCCTCCCCCTCTCCTCTGCCCTGGTAAGGCCTCATCTGGAGTACCGTGTCCAGTTCTGGGCTCCCCAGTACAAAAAAGATAGGGATCTCTTAGAAACAGTCCAGTGGAGGGCCACAAAGATGGTGAAGGGCCTGGAGCATCTCCCCTATGAAGAAAGGCTAAGTGAACTGGGTCTGTTCAGCCTTGCGAAAAGAAGACTGAGAGGGGACCTGATCCAGGTCTATAAATATCTAAGGTGTGGGGGGCAAAGTGGTGAGGCCAGACCCTTCAGCAGTGTGTGGAGACAGGATAAGGAGAAACGGCCAGAAACTGCAGCATAGGAAGTTCCACACGAATGTGCGCAAGAACTTTACGGTGTGGGTGACGGAGCACTGGAACAGGCTGCCCAGGGGAGTTGTGGAGTCTCCTTCTCTGGAGATCTTCAAGACCTGCCTGTATGCCTACCTGTGCGACCTGGTGTAGGGAACCTGCTTTGTCAGGGGGGTTGGACTCAGTGATCTCTGGAGGTCCCTTCCAACCCCTACGATTCTGTGATTCTGTGAAAAGACTGAGTTTTCTTATTTAAACTATAGAATTATAACAAGATGTAAAATGAAAGCTATGGAGAACTCCAAGAGAAGGTTCAATTTCATTATTTCCAATGTTATGTGGTAATTTTCATAGAGTGACAGAATCATAAAATGGTTTGGATTGGAAGGGATCTTTAATATCACCTAGTTCCAATACCTGCTATAGACAAGGACTGCTCCCCCTAGACCAGGTTACTCACAGCCCCGTCTAGCCTGGTCTTGAATGCTTCCAGGGAGGGGGCAATCACCTCACTGGGCAACCTGTTCCAGTGTCTCACCACCCTCACAGTAAAGAATTTCTTCCTGATATCTATTCTAAATCTACCCTCTTCCAGTTTAAAACATTTTGTCCTTGTCCTGTTGCTACCTGCCCTTATAAAAAGTTCCTCCTCAGCTCTCCTCTAGGCTCCCTTCAGGTACTGGAAGGCTGCTATAAAGTCCCCCCAGAGCCCTCTCCTCCATTTTTATAACCTACTGTGTTTAATTGTTTAGCACTTCTGTAGTCAGACAGCTATCACAGATGTTTTTCTAATGTTATGATCCTGAGGATGTAGAAAATTCACATTTTAGTTAGTCCATTTTATTTTCCATTCTTAGTTATTAGTCTAATAGAACAATATCTTCTAAAATAAGCTTCTCTTGATTTTGGAAGAAAAATATAAGATAAACCTTTGCTTTGCATGAGAAAAAAATCTCAGAAGTAAAGAAGTTACACAAAGTGATCAGGTGGATGTTGATGTGCATTGGGGTGAGTATATTTCTTTATGCAATCAAAGTAAACTTGGAGTTTTCTTCTGATTTTTTTCTAAAAGTGTTTATGTCTTTGAAAGAGAATTAGAGAAAGGTCCAAAAACTGAGAAGGACTGAGAATTTTCATCATTAAGGTTTTTTTTTGTTTGTTTTTTGTTTTTTGTTTTTAATTCTGCTGCAACTTCTTAAGACTTGCCAAGTCATCACTTCATGTAATAGAGAATATTTATAACCAGGGAGCTGATAACGTGCATTACAATTATGACTACTTAATTATCAACCTTGCTCTTTATCACTAAGACAATTCCCACCACTGCACAATTGTTTTTTTCCCAAGCATATCACAGAATCATTGAATGGCTTGGTTTGGAAGAGACCTTGAAGACCATCTAACTCCAAATCCTTGCCATAGGCAGGGTTGCTAGTCACTCGGTCTGACCTGACACCAAATCAGGGTAGCCAGGGCCCCATGCAGCTTGGCTTTGAACATCTCCATATATGGGGCATCCACAAATATTTTGAACAGATTGTTCCAGTATCTCACCACCCTCTGAGTAAAAAAAAACAATCAACCAAACAAAAACCTAGTACCTAATCTATGTCTCCCCTCTTTTAGTGTAAAAACTGTTTCCCCCTTCTTGCCACTCAGTACTGTTACTGCCTCTCAGACTATACTGTTCTGTCATGTATACACTGGGACAGCACAATGGTCTTCTGTCCCACTGCATTCTTCAGCAGCTATTCAGATGTTGTGAAGTTTTCCTGCACATGCCAATATCACATCTCCACTGATATCCATTTGGTAGAGATTTCCTAAATATTAGAAATGATCCTTCTATCAGACACAGATCAATTGAGAATAGGGACCAAGTGTACTTGGGAAAAAGTATTTGTGCAGTAATGGAAATTGCTTTCGTGAAGAAGGAAAAGGTTGAAATAGAGACAAAATGTAAATTTAGGTGTATGTTATGTTCTCTATTAGAATGTGATTCTTTGGAGACTGTCAGAAAAGGAAGGAGAAACACTGAGGATGCATGGGAATGCCCATAATTACTGCTGCGAGACTGCCTGCTAGGGCCTTCAAAAAGAAACCTTGATGGGGCAGTTATATTCTTCCTCCTTGTAGATACACAGAACCTTGCATCTCCCTCTCTTCCCACACATGCTTGATTCCACAAATTCACTTTCATTCATGAACAACACATTCACAAAAAAACACAACCATTCTGGATGGTTTTGGTTTTTGTTTTTGTTTTTCTCACAAGACCTTGGGAATGAAATTCAGCCCAACACAGAAGACATTCACAAGTCTTCTACGTAATGAAATCCCACTACAGACCTGAGTGTACAGATTAAGTACTGTTTACATTTCCAACATCACCCACACAGATAATGTACACTCAGAAAGAATATCCTGAATATGCATGCTATTTTTACCTCTCTCAGAAAAGGAATCAGCAAGCATAGCAGTCTTCCCAAAGGTGGGATGTAAACATCACAAAAGATCTCAACCAGAACAAGAAATAGAGTATCTGCCAACTCGTAATTGGAATTTAAATTTAATTAAGATGGAGACAAAAATACTCATCAGCCCATTGATGAAATACAGGAGCCTTTGGCACAGTTAATATAAAGAGAAGAAAGCAGACTTTCTAAAGCTTTAGTAAAGCAATTATAACCTTAGTTCTCAAGTTCATAGTTATTCAACAAAATAATAATAATTAACAAACAAACAAACAAACAAACAAAAAACAAGACAAAACTTCTAACTGTTACTCTGTGCTTTCTTTTATGCTTCTGCCATCTGAATAATCATATATGATTAAAATCCAGCAAACAGCATTAAGAATCTGAGTTTAGAAGATTAAGCTAGGATACTGCAATATGTGTGCGTGGTGGTAACAAATAGCATATGAGACAGGTAGGTAGATAATAGTTTAGTGGTATTACATTATGCTATATCACTTTGTTTCCCAGATTTCCCTTAAATATTTCAGAGACTAAATTCAGGGACTACTATAAAGAGAACAAAGAAACAGATATGCTATTCTGGCAGCTGGGTTCCCACCACACTCTCCTTTATGGTCCTCTGTTCATGTTTACATATCTGAATTCTGCCTGGTCATGTGATTTCCAAACATGCCTGTTCCAGTCTCAAATTTGAAACTGCCTTTACCAGAAAACTTAAGCAAGGTAACTGACAGCAGGTCTTGGCTAGCAAAACATATTTATAGCACCAATAAAAAAAAACACTAATATGTAAGGAGATTACTGCAAGAATGTTTTGCAACTTCCCACATAGCACACACAAAGAAACTTCACCTAGTTATTACTTTGACAAGTATTTAACACCTGGTTAAGCTGCTAGATATCTATTTATAAGTGCATTTAGTCTTGATGTAAGACTTCAAGCTAATGCAAATCCATCATGTTCTAAGATAAAATGTCTCAGTGGTTTCTAACTTTCAGTGTTAAGAAGTGAAGCAATTTGTAGTTTGAATTTATCTTCTACTGTGAAACTTTGAAACTCATTATGTTTTCCATTTTCTAGATTAAAGAGCTGGCTGTCAGTTATCTTTTCAGATTTATCAAATCAAACCTTCACCTTTTATTGGATAAGACTGAGAAGCAGAATTTCCTTGTTCTCACAAAAATGCTAGGGACAAGTACAGACGACACCCTGAGAAACAGTAAGATCAATGCTTCAGCCACTTCTAGAAGAGTCCAGAACAGTGTCAGAGAAGCTGTCAATCTTCAGGAGAGTGTCTGGTGTCATCTTTGTGATTCATCTGATATCCTGTGTGTCAATAATCAAACTAACTATGATTCCCAGTAGTGCCTAGGGGGAACCATCTGCCTTGGATCTGTAAGTAGGAACACGTGGTCCTTGTTGCTTCTGCTTCCCTTCTTCCTCACCTGGAGCATGCTGTCAGTAGACTCAGTGCTGGGTCCAGGACTAGTGATATGTTGACCCTCATGTATTTCTTTTTCTTTCTTTATCCTTTTCCTCTCTTTCTCTTAAAGTTGTTGTGTAAGGCTTGCTTGAATTTCCTATAAAACCACTCCGTGTAGGTGAATGGAATTGTTAGGGTCAATGTGTATAACCATTTTTGTAGAAATCTCCTATTGAATTTGATATTTTTGACTGTTATGTACAGATCCTGTGTGTCATTTCATCTTAATCTAACCAGGGGGGATTTACAAATCTCATCAACTGTCCCTCCTTTCGTGGAAGGACCTGACACAAAAATTCATTTTTCCAACTTCAGATCAGGTTTCTTCCTGGCTTTTGTCAGACCTTTGTTCAAGTGTTTGATATGCATTGTGCAGAAGCTGGGCTGATATATTTGGAAAGGAGACATGGAGTGGCATCACCTTTGTGTCCCAGCTTTAATGAGAGCATTAGTTTCCCCCAATTTACATCTCCAGATGACCTATAGTATCTCAGCTACTGAGCTGTGCAAGGAGCTGATGTTACAGTGTTTTATGTATCTTCAGTGCAGAGTTACTAGTCCATGAGCCCGTTCTTAGTCCTTTAAGTGTCACATAAATGCTTTGTTTCCTCATGCCTGCCTGGAATTTAACTGTAATATTTGATCAAGCTAATACAGCAGCTCATTAAAGACAGATAAAAATCATTATTTGGATGCAAAGCATTGTGGTTAAAAGCCTGAATCTGGCTCCAGGAGAACTTTCAGGCTTTTATAGTAAACCATCTGTGTAAATCTTGACAATCAGGGGACTTAATTTTCTCTTGATTCTGCTCCACTATATAAAATGGAGTAACAATTTTTTCACATCATTTTTATTGTCTAGGCAACCAGTAAGATAAAACATTGCAAACCTGAATAGCAGGAACAAAATAAAACAGTAGAGAGGAAGCGTGGTAGAAGACCACAGAGTGAGGAGCTTGTTAGGAGCATGGAGTTGGAAAAAGAGTCTCCTGGGCCACATAATTTGGATTCTTCTATTAGGGGAAAGTATTATGATCTAAATTTTCTGTTGTCAGACTCCCTTTTACAACTTGTTAGGCTTCCTCACATTTCAAATCCCTCTTCTAACTATGTCAAATCTCTGTCTTAAGTGTCTTGTTTGCCCTTCTGCAATTAATGGCCTTTAGTTCTAACACTTCTGAGTCCATCGTGCTTACATTGTTTGTAAATAAGAAGACATAAAATATCATTTTTTTAAACTCTTTATGCTTGAAACACAATCCTTCAACCAGAGAATCATGCACTCATCATATATCTTATCTCACTATAAATAGTATTCAGTGAGTGCTTAAATGGACAGTCTTCTGCTTGGAAAACAGTAAAGCAACGGTCAGCCTTGTCAGGGCTCTGTGTTTACAGTTTTATTCTGACCTCCAGCTATGCCTGATGCAGCCATTGCTAGAGCACATGGTCTGAGCTGACCCATGGATATATGTCAAAGGGGATGAGCAACAGCATGGCATATGTTGTGCATTTCAGTCACAAGAAAACTTGCATCTCTATTTTTAAATATATATTCCAGCTACACGCTTCCCTTCCCTTCCCTTCCCTTCCCTCCCCTTCCCTTCCCTTCCCTTCCTTTCCCTTCCCTTCCAATTTTTTCTTTTCTTTTTCCTCCCCTCCCCTCCCTGTTCCTCCTCTCCCCTCTTGTCTTTCTCTTATTTTTATTATATGCATTTTTTCCTGATTTCTTCTAGCCAGTCAACAAAACAACTAAGTTGTATTGATGCATTACTGCAAGTGCAATGCCATGGCACTGAATAATCTCAGGGGCAGTACAGAGGTATGGTGTTAAATTCAGAGACAGTGCAAATGATATTTTTTTTCCTGTGTGTATGTGTATGTTTGTGATATTTCACATTTTCAAAGAGAAAAAAAAAAAGAAAAAAAAAAAGAAAAAAAAAAGAAAAGAAAAGAAAAGAAAAAAAGAAAAGAAGGTTCTTTCAGGCTTTTCTTTGGAGGATTTGGAGTCCAAACAAGATTTAGTACTAAGCTTTAATTTCCACTCTGAATAAATGCTATCAGGTGATTTATTGTCCTTCAGAAATAAATGGTTGTAGTAGAGCACCATGTACTGCAAAAGTAATGGGGTCTCAGCTCTGTTCCCTATAGTGCCACTTATTCCACACACAAATGTGCAAGTTAGGGAAAGTTGGATCATTTCCACAGCACCAGCAATGCCAACCGAAGAAGAACAAAGATAACTGTACAGTCCATATCCCTGTCTGATGTCTTTTTTTCTGCTCTGCTTACAGGTCATTTAAAGTACTTGTGTTTTTTGACTGAGAATACTTAACTCTTCTTTCTAGCTTCCAGAATAGAAAGCGAGCAGACAATTCTGCTGGGTGCACTCCCAGATGAATAACTCAGGGTGCATTTAGGTGCAGGATCTCTGCTGTTAACCAGTCCATCCCATTGAGATCTGTGCATTTTGTCTGATTACGTTAATTGCCCTCCAAGAAACCGCATGTAGAAGCAACCAAATATGATATTTCTGTAATGAGAGCTCCAAGGGAAGTATTATTATTTTACTGGAAAAAAAGAAAGAAAATAAAAGAGAAGAGGAGAGGAGAGGAGAGGAGAGGAGAGGAGAGGAGAGGAGAGGAGAGGAGAGGAGAGGAGAGGAGAGGAGAGGAGAGGAGAGGAGAGGAGAGGAGAGGAGAGGAGAGGAGAGGAGAGGAAAGGAGAGGAAAGGAGAGGAAAGGAGAGGAAAGGAGAGGAAAGGAGAGGAAAGGAGAGGAAAGAAAAAAAAAGAAAAGAAAAGAAAAGAGAAAAGAAAAGAAAAGAAAAAAGAAAATAAAAGAAAAAAAAGAAAAAAGAAAAGAAAAGATTTTTTCATGGAGTGAAGAAAAAGAAATTGTATGTGTGACATGTATGAGAGGCAGTGAGGAAAATCGCTGCTTGGCTTGTGATGGTCAAAGTTGTGTCCTGTATAGTACAGAGGGATGGAGAGTGGGCATCAGTGCTACAAATCCCACGACCCAGATGCCTGGCTGCCCCAGGGCAGGCCCTTCATCACAGGTCTGTCTCCGTCCCTTCGGAAAGCTCTGCATCTGCCTTGTCAGTGTAAATAGCTACTGTGTCAAAGAGGTCAGAATCAAACCATGACTACCCATCAACCTTGTGGTGGTTTCTTTTTTTTTCTTTTTAGATATGCTTGGTTGTTTTAGTCATGCTATACTTAAGCTTACAAAGTGATAGTTTAAAATATGATAATAAATAAATACAAAAATAACCAAGTGAATTCTTAAATGCTTAAAACATGACAGTAGAGAAAAAAATAATTAGCATGCAGTTCATAAATGTGACATTGATGAATTATAGCATAGCTATTGATTATTCATATATCTGTTCCAGTGGTCTGAGCTCCATAACTACAAATCAATTTAGACCTATCTGTAAAGTGTTACCCAGTGTAAGAAATTAAATCAGAGCCTGAATGTTATAAAAGTACAGGGTAAGGTTTAAATCCTTGCTGATGCACAAGTAACGGGCTTGATTAACACTAATGGAAAGCTAACTACATATGTCTGCAGCGTACTGATATGAGAATAAACTTCAACTGATTGAATACTCCCTCGCTATTTATCCCATCATAGGTTCTATTATAGGCACCTTATTAATTGGAAAGTATGACCTCAAACTAGATCTAATAGAGCTGTCACAAATATAAGCATGCCATTTATTCAGCCGTTATGCTACAGATGCTAATCAGATACATTTTATTTCTACAGTCTTAGAGCATACCTAGTTTTTCATTAAACACAAATAGAGATGAGGATGAATTTATGCAAATAATTCATCTAGCTTCAACAGAGATATATTTTTAAAGTTTGAACACAATTCAGGAAGCTAAAAAGCACACTAATGACACAGGCACAGTCATCGCTGGAGATTAATTTGTCTGAAAACACCTATTGAATATTTTTTATAGGAAAAATAAATGTTAAATATTTTGCTTCTCTTTCACACTTATTTGTCTTAATTCCTGACCAAAAGGGAGTAGTCAAGAACTTGTAAGTTAGTACAGCCTTGGTAATTTTTTCAGTGTAAAAGCTTTCATTTTAAAAAGAGTTTTCAGTTTAAAAAGTTTTCATTTTAAAAGACTTATATTACACTAAGTCCCAGAACATAGTGGTTTTCTTGTTGTTCTAGTTATTTCTAGTAAAAACTGATAATGGTATTTTGTTGATATAAATGTTTCTAGCTTGTGGCAGAGACACATAACATGTACAAAAACTGCTGCAGAAACAACTCCTTTTTCAAGGAATCATTTCCTATTTCATGGAAGATAAAGGCTTTTTAAATCCTAGAAGAAAATGTTGTCTTCTTAAGTTTAGAGGTCTAAGGATGTCTCACTGGATGCTTTCTAACGAATTTTTCTCTTTTCATCAGTTAGAAGTGTACCATAACACTTTTTGTTGCAATGAATCCAGGGAACAGATGCACCTTGCTTCTGGCTGCTACTCCAATAGATTTTGTTTTCCCTTGTACCCAGTGTCAGATTTCTTGCACTATTTGGATTGTATCCAGCATGTCTGTGAGTGTGAGTGCTTAGAGCTTTTGCTCTAAGCAAAGCTAGTGCTTAGCTCTTTTGCTAGTATCCTCATCCTCCTTGATTGTTGTGCTCCTAATTTGTACGTTTACACTCCATTAATATTATTCAAATAGCAGTGATTGTAGTGAGATACCAGAAAACAGAATTTTTTTTTATGTGTATAGATAGATAGAGATATAGCTCCTTGTGACTCCAAATATCTGCCAAGATAAAGATGACAGCCATCCTTCCATTTCTGGAAGTAGCAAATGCTTTGCAGATCATACCGCTGAGTTGTCAACATAATTATAGCGTCTGTAAAATAAACTGCTACTAAGCTCTTCAAGTACTAATGTCTTTTTTGTTTCTCCTCCCAACCTTACGTGCCTTTGAATACAATGACATCAGTGTTAATTAATTCTATATCTGAATGTTTTTCTTGTGTGACAACTCAACAAAACAAAGTAAAACAATACTAAACAATGAGAAGATTTAAAATGTTTACATGAGAAGAAAATTAAATCAGTGATAGTTAAAAAATCACATTATCAGATTCAATTGGGTGCAATACGCCAAAGCTGACAGTCTTCTGACTTCAGTTATGGTATTATGGAAAGAAAAACAGCATTTCATTTACACCCTTACTGAAAAATTTGTTGGTTAAACTTCATGAACTAAAATCACAGAGTGGGTGAGATTTTGGCAAAAACAGAGTTTGAACATAGCGATAACCAAGAAACTAGGGGTGTTAAATGAAATGTAATCATTCCTCATAAAATAATGTAGAAGATATCAGATTGGTCAGTGCTTCTAATGATATACGTACCTGCTAGAAATAGCATCAGCCTTCACTGATGATGTACATTTTAGTAGTAGTGAGCAAAATCCTTCAGGAAAAGGTCTCTCCCTGAAAAAAAAACATTGCTTATATGCAGATATTCGTGTTTAGAAAGTTGACAAAATAGTAATCTAGAAAACAATGAATAACAAAACTTTCCAACCTCATCTGTTGAAGAAACACCTCCTTTGGGAAGAAAAGACAAAGGTGATATGAAAAAAACATATTTTTTAAAAGTGTTTTACTGACACTGTCATTTATGCTGGAGCAGATGATCAGAAACAGGCTGTGGGGTTACTGATGTCCAAAATAAGTTTGGGAATTTGGGCCTCTGTGGACTAAGTTGGGCACAACAAATCAGATCTCTCTGTATTCAGTAATCAGCTAACTTACACCTGGGTGCACCATTTATGGCATTGGCAAGCACTGATAATAAGCTGTTTGCATCCTACTTTCTAGACAAGGATGATTTTTTCTTCTCTCTTGTAGAAATATGTTGATTGTCCTTGTTTTCAAGAGGCAATTTACAGAAATTACTTCCTACCTTCGACAGATGCTGTTTTGGTTCTGTAACAGAAAGTAAAAGATAACTAAAACAGTGGTACCCACAAATAAAGAAGATTTTTAAAAGAGGGGCAGTCAGCTGCAATGCTAATTTCACAACTTTCAAGTGAGAGGCTCCAATAAATATAGAGATAAACTGCTCAGTCCACTTCTCATTTAGAAACAGAACTACCTATAATCATTTACTTATTTTGAGGAGACTTAAAACTGTCTCAGTTGTGAATCTTTTAAATGTCTATCTAAATGTCCAGGCAAAGTGCCAATAGGAAATCAATCTATGCTGACTCTTTGAAATCTTCCAAGTGTGATAAGCCTTCTAGGAACATTTGTCCATTTCATATTACCTTCAGGAGCTTTTACAGTGAAAGTCTCAACTCTTTTCTACTGCTTTGCAGGGAATAGCAATTAATTTTTAGTTGAACATACTCCCTGAAAGCAAAATTAGAATCCTGCTAGAGCTGTGTGAGAGAAAACTCATTCCTGACATGTTTTGACAGTGGAATACACTTCCTCTTGAAGGCTGAAAGAAGGGCCCCATAGTAAAAGCGAGGAGGGCCCCACAGTAAGGGAGAGAAAGGGATTTCACAGAAACTGGGATAGGGGTAGTGAAAAGATTAGGGAGATGTAAGATGATTGGGGATTGCAGACACTGGGTCTGGAATAACAAGGGGGGTGAAGGCCATAAAAATAAGGGTGCGAAAGACAGCTTGAGGTGTGAAAACAACCCGAGGACAGTGAGGTGATTAGGTGTCCACAGGGCAATCTGGAACCACCTTGGGGAGTTCCCCTCCTACAGGGTTGAAAGTTTACAGCGAGGAAGACTAGGAGCCTTCGCGAGGAAGATGATGAGCCTTCATCCCACAACCACCCCCACGACTCACTACACACGCGCAAGGGGGGAGGGACCACATGCTAACAGGGTCTCTGGAATGTAATGAGTATGTATCCGAATTCCTGCCAACTATTGATTATGTATTACTTCAGCCTATATCTATCACATGCTTTCTCCTAATGGTGTGCATGTGAGGTGGAGCTATCCCCCTTGCACCAGGGCATATGCGCATGGCTGATTAAACATACCTGCTTTATAACTACTTTGTGGTTATAAAGTTTTATTTCTGTACATCACTCTAGAAAACATCTGAAAAAAAAGAGCCTGCAAAAGTATCTGTATGAGGGCAATAAAATCTAAATGTGGGAATTCACAGTGGTAGTTCAATATATTTTCAGCTTTTATGGAAAACTTCGCAAAAGCTTATGTTTAGGTGCTTCTCTTCCTCAGTAAAGGGCTCTGAGAATTTCCAAGGGGCTATTGCTTCTCAGTAGCAAGAGACATTAAAAACTGATCTGGAGAAGGTTGCTCTAATGAGATAAATACTCTGTTTTGTGATACACTAAGAGGCCAACGTCTCCTATTTGACCGTCTGCCTAGATGTGTATTTTACATCTGTCATACTTCTGCCTTATTGTTATCCTTGTCCCATCTCTCTTGTGTTATTTCTTACTTTTGTTCAGCATTTCTCTATTTTGACTTGACCAAGGCTTACCAGCCTTCCCTGTGCTGGCGTAGGACGATCCCTCAGCAAATTCCCACTAGTTCTGAAATGGAAAGTGCCACGAAGGGGCCTTCCTGAATCTGAACTGAGTTCTGCCAATTCAAAAGGTATGATTACCAAAGTAGCAAAGGAGAAAATCACAAGAGACAAAGATAATGGTGAAATAAAAATGAGGTACATCAAATAACCAGGTAAATAATGAAATGACTTCTGTTGCTCCCCACATTTCACAAATGTTTTTCAGTGATGCGAGCTAAAATTCAGCACATTTTAACTTTTTGCTCAGGAGGAAAGTGTATTCCAGATGGTTTCTTTTTATTCATTTAGAGAGAGTTAAGTTCTATCTCAGAGCTTCAGACAGTTGACTGATTGATGCTCCTGGAAAATCTGCTGATTGTAAAGACTATATATCACAGTAGTTGTTTGAGAGGTAGAGTTGTAATTGCTTCTGAAGGAGAGTAACAACAACAACAACAACAACAACAACAACAAAATTAAAAAAAAATCAAACTAATGAACTAATGTATATTAAACTAATTTACCTCATTATCTCAGATTCAGAATTGAGAAGGCATAGATCAGCCAGTGACAACTTCATGCCCCTAAGAATGGATATTTCAGCCACTCTTGAACCACCAAAGCAACATAGATTAATACATTTAAAACCTTTTGCTTTTATGTTTCCAAAATGAATGGGATCTGGGTCAGCAGTATCTGTATGTTATTACCTTTTTTTACTATATTTCTGGTGATTTATCTGAAACAAATGAATGCTTTCAGTTCCAGTTGTCAGTAGACCAGAGTTTACAATGTAAGAGCAATGGCCCAAATCTAATCTTAGTTTCCTTTTCCTGACGACATGCCTATTCTGTATGCAGTTCATCTCCTCTAGACAGATCCCCACTAGCTTCTGAAGGGGATAGTACTAGTAGCTGGTAGTGAAGCTCAGGCTGACCTTCAAACTTTAATACTTTGAAATAGTACATAGCACAAAATACAGGGTATTTATAGTACTTTTCAGTGGGGTTTCTGAGCTCCAGAGCAAAGTGTGCTGTAGTTGGACTACCAGCACAGCCCAAGTAAGCACACTTCCCCAAGGTGTAAATTATCTTTGTTCTGCTATCCATTCAAAACCTGACCAAGTGTGAAACTGATTTTCTATATCCTGACTCCCATACTGAACCCTATTATCATGTAAGTATTATTATCTACTCTGATATAATGCTGTTAAGTGATAGCTGTTTTACTGTGGCTGAGTTCTGCTTGCATTTTCCATGGGGGTTATGGATGCTTAAGCTTTGTGTGCATTCAGAAATGATTGGTGATATTAATAGAAGGCAAACCTGCCCAGGATTGTTAAGCAAAAGACATATTCAGATAAGGGAGCAGCTGAACAAGATCTCCCAGGAAGCTGCAACATTTCTGCAGAATAATGTTCTATTATTTCCTTTTTTTTTTTTTTTAACCATCTACTTTTGGCTGTTTTCAGAGACCAGGGAGTATGCTGCCAGGGCATTCAACATGAGCCAGCGCATTCCTTCTTATAAGCCTAGATTTAACACTGTGATCATAATACCTTTTCAACATCATTTGAAGGAAGCCCATAATCTTTCCTATCTGCACCACACATTCTTTCCCAAATCTGAAAGTTAAACAACATTTTCTATCACTAAAGCATCAGGAAAATAGGAGATCAAGAGACAAGTAGTTTCTTGGCAGCTCTGCTGTACTGACTGTTATCAGCACTGGAACCTGATGTGTTTTAGGAGATTACTCTTGTCACATGTTTCTCCTCCCTGCTTCTTCATTTTTATGGAAATTCTGCACTGTCTGACTCAGTTATTTGTGTAGCTAAACTGAGGAGATGAGAGTAAGAAACCATTATAGCAACATTCCCCCTCCCCTCTCCAGCCCTTTCTACCCCGAAAGAGTGTTTACTATAAAATTTGGTGAGAGAGAGAGAGAGAGAATTGTCATGATTAATGGGCCTTGAGGTCACATTTTCAAGTGCACCCAAGATTTCTCCAACCTTGTGAACACCTTTTCCTAGAACAACAGATCTGTAGGAGATAAATTCGGTTATTGCTTATATCTAACTCTGTAATTACAGTAAGCAAAATGAAAAAAGATTTAAGAAGGACAGAATAATATTTCAACTTACACCACAGAATACTGAATTTAATTAATGATTGCAATGAAGTAAAAAATTTACTCAGGCATAACTGTAGTGGTGAATCTGGTCGTATATATAATTCTTGTGTTTTGGAAAGTATTTGCATACCTGTTTAGCCTTGATACTACTACTATTATGATTCTACTGCTGCCTTAAAATTCCTTTTTGAAAGCCTGATTGCCATAAGAATACTTCATTAAATTTTAATGTATCCCCAAGATAAAGTTGCTATGTGTGCCTAGGAGAACCTTTTTTGTTGAACTGACACACTGATTAAAATGTAGTGCAATAAGCTTCCAATTCTTTGAAGGATTGTTTGGATTATGAAAAACTACTAGCACAGGAACATACTTAATGTGGTTGATATGGGAATTCTTAAACATAGTCTTTAGTGGAATTTTGTTTCAGCTATTGTTTAATTATTCTAGCTTCTTTATATCTAAAAGTTTAAATTGGAAGTATAATAAATGTCTAAAATATTTAAAGATGATTCCTTAAAATAACTTCGGATTTTTCGTCATTGTTATGTAATAATATTTTGAATTTGGAAACCTGATTTCACGTCAGACCAATGATATGTGGCACGTGCTTAGATTTTTTGCTTTGTGCTCTAAAAAACATCTGTGTACATTATTCAGTGCGGATTCAACTTATTTTTGTCTAGAGTGTCTCAAACTCTGGGAAGGATACATTTACCATAACCTAGGTATTTAAGTCCAAGGTGGTTACTACAGGTTCTGTTTCTAGTGCAGAAAAATAAATGGATTTTTAATAGAGTAGTAATTAATGTCACCTTAAGGTAGATGTCTAAGATGGGACCAATGACTTAGACTTTAGAGGTGTCTCTTCCACTGAATCCTAGTGGAAAGTTGAAGCATTGCATGTACACATAGATTGTAAATCCATTTGGGCAGATGATGAGATCATTTGGATTAGAGAAATTTAGTCATCTCAATCTGCCTTACTACTCCCAGATAGTACAAAATGGGAGACAGCTGTATGCCTTACAATCACTGCTTTTGTGAAGACATAACTTTTTCTGTGTCTTCGTTGTTTATTCGCTACTGTGTTTCTTTGTTTGCTATGTCTGTTCTTCTACATTTGGCTAATACTGGTTTGGAAGAAGAGATGAGCAATTTCTCAGCCTCTAATTTCTGTTCTTGCATCTCTGAGCATGCAGTGAAGATGTACTATCTCTGATGCACTCTGCCACTGGGAGTGGAGGCCATCAAAAATTCCAAGGGCAGTTAGAACAGTTCTCTTGAGCTTATGAGAAGCCAACATATTTCTGAAATTTATAAACCAGATCTTTGGTTGTATATTACATGCTTCCAAATAGGATTTTCAGCAAACTGGGCAAAAAGAATAAAAGCAAATTAACTCAAAGCATTTAGAAGTGTTACATGACTATTTTACTTGAATAATTATTACATCTCTTGACCCATTTTCAGGTGCCAGACCAGGTTATAAGATACATCAATGACTCAGTATAATTAATGGAATCAAACTGTTGAGATTCCATCCCCCCCCCCCCCCATAGAACAGTTTAATTTGATACTATCTGCTTCTACTTAAAATTCTCAGGACCTTGTGAGATAACACACTGAGCTCATACTTTTACTTTACATTAATTGCTCCTTTGTATATTGTGAACCCTAAAGAAATGTCACTGTTATTTTAAATATATATTGTACTTCAGTTGGGGACAGGTGTATCTGTCAGAGTATGTATCTATACACATATATGTATGTATAGATATATATTATTTTTTCACCTTGTAGAAGTTGAAGAAAACATGGTTAGAAGGGACATCAAGGAGTTAGTCTTTTTTTCCTTCAATTTTCCCTTGTCTAGATGAAGTGATAATAATTTATTTAAACCCTTCTCCTAGGTGATGCTTTATAGACCTGACCAAATTTATTTCATTCTCTTTTGAGGGTTCTTTACAAATTGTGCCTATCCTTGCATATTATAGTGCCTTCTATGCACTTGCGCACCGACACAAGGTTTTTGACTCTTGCTTGGTTGTGACACTTGTTCAACTGCAGTCTGATATTACTGAGATCCCATTCTGCAACATTGCTTCTAGGTGATAATTTTTTTTATATTTGTTTACTTCTGTAGTTTGAAGAATCTTACATCAACACATCACTGAACAACACACTCTTTTCTCCACTCGTGTCCCAACTTTTTTTTAAATTCTAAACCTTCTCTGCACTGTTTGCAGATGCTCACATTGGTATTATCTGTGGCTTTGATATTGTTTCATCCAAGTTGTTAACGAAATTATTAGCAGTACGAGACCTCGTGAGAAATCCACCCCTTGTTATAGCGCTATCCGATTTTGATTCTTTGTTACCTGATCCTACACTTTCAAGCTCCTCCTAGGTAATCTTTCTCACACTTCTTCCATAAGCCCGTCATGTAAGACAATGTCAAAACTTTGCTAAAGTCAAAGCATATGACATCTTCTGTGCGTTTTCCTTATGCACAAAGTAATAAGTTTATAAGTAATAAATAATATGTATAATAAGTAATAAAGTTGGTCATAGTAGAAATTAGATTTGTTTGACATGATTTGTTTTTGATGAATATAAGGTGGCTGTTGCACTTTTTTTTTTTTTTTTTTTTTTTGAGAATGTGAGAATGTGACTTCAGCTAAAACTTGTGAAGCCACCACAGTTCCCTGAATCTTTTAAAATTAAATTATTGCTTCTTCTTTACAACGAAAATTCTCTGGCAAAAAGTATTGCTAGAAATCATCCAGTTGTTTTCCAAAAATCTTGCAACTTCTTCATATTGGCTAATTTTCCAGAATTCATGCATGCTCAATTTCTCCATTCGGTTACTGAGTGAGATGATACATACTTATATAGACTTATGTTCTTATGTTTTGGACGCTCTTGTCCCTACGGCTGTGGCATTGTACTTCTGTTACAGCAGCACTCAGTCTTCAAAACAGCACAGTAGCAACTGAAGTAGAGGTGTGATTTGGCTTCTTCAAGTACTTATGGCAGTGGGAAAAAATGTCTTTCTATTATTAGCAACATTATTGAAATGACAGAAGTGATCTGTTCCAACTCAGGAAAGAGAAAGTAATGATACATAAAATGTTTTATTCTTCTAACTATGCTCCTCACCTTTTTCAGCATTTACAATGTTTTGAGGGCCATCAGGTGGAAATATACAGCTCAAAGAGATTCAGACTGCTTATGTTTCAAAGTTCTGATTTCAGATCTCTTTGAAAAGTTTAAGAATTTGATTCCTAAATGGACATAAGAAAGCCGCGAGGACTTAAGACATCAAAACAATATAGAATAATCCAGATTCATCTGTTTTAAATACAATAAATAAATAAATAAAACAGAACTCTCACAATATCTGGCCTTGCAGAATAAAAATGTATATTTTGATCATAAAGGAAGTATACTGAAAATACCCAATTATGTCCTCTAACCTAAGATAATTAAATCAGATCTCCATATCCTTCTTTGTTCTGTTTCTTTGTTATTTGTTTATGATCATGACATTTTCTTTTCCATTGGGTTTTCTTCCAGATGTGCCCTCTCCTTGTCTGTGCCCCATCTGAAAACTATGGAAAACTTTGGTCTTTAAATATTCTGTTATATCACAGATTGCAAGCTGTGTATCTGTTAATGTTCCTTGGGAACAGGATCCTGCTTTATTCATAGCTCTTCTGTTTAGCCTTCCATGTCTTCATGCTGTAGTATTCTGTCAGAATGCCTGCCGAATGTGTGGGTCCATAGACAGTTTCACTAGCAACAGAAATCTTGGCATACAATTGAAATACAAGACATGCTTATAATGATTCAAGCGAAGGTTTGCCTGGATAACAATTTGATGATTTTCTGTGGGATGTGATATTGCACTTTCATATACTGATATCTTGCCCTAATATTTGAGAAGGGAATCTGTGTAACTTGGTCTAGGTCACTGGGACTGCTTTGACTTCGATAGCCATATGATTAATTTATTTTTCTATGGACAAATCTCAGCCAACTTAAGGGGATAAGTGATTTAAATAAAATCATTCCCAAAATCTTCTGTAGTGGACCAACTTAGTCTGAAGTAATCTGCACAATCTGGAGATCTAAACTAAATTCAATTAAAATTCAGATATAAAGTGGAACGCATTGGATACCTGTGAACTTGCACAGTGTGAGAAACTGAATCATTCGGCAGAATCATAGAAAAGTAGAATGGCTTAGGTAGGAAGGGACCTTAAAGACCACTTAGTTCTGATTCTCCTGCCATGGGCAGAATTCTCAGCCACTGCATCAGGTTGCCCAGATCCCATCAAACATGGCCTAGAGCATTTCCAGGGATGCAGCACCCACAGCTTCTCCAGGCAGCCTGTGACAGAGCCCCACCACACTCTGAGCACTGAGTTCCCATCTTAGATTCCGTTGTTGCAGATTGCCAAGCTATTATTTAATTTTATTTTGGCCTATAGGTTATTTGTTGTTGTTGCCGTTTTTCTTTTTTACATTGTTTGCACCCACCTCCCACAACTTGAAGATAATGCAGCCACTTCCTGAGACAAAAAACTGTTCCTTCTTTGTGGGATCCTTTCCAGTCTGATCTTGCAGAAGTTGTTCACTGTTCTTTCATCTTGAGAGTTAAGCCAGAGGACACACATTTCAATGCAGTGCTTTGTCCTCCATGTCCATCATTTACTTTGGTATATAATTTAACTGGATGCTACTTAATGTTCCTCTTTGAGTATATTTTCTTTTCCTGAAGAATATAAAAGACTCGCTTGCACATGGAAGCTATTTAAATAAACCCATCTGCTGCTTTAATATATGTTTTACCAACAAAATGTAATCATCAAAGCAGCAAAAAGTTGAAGGGAAAACGCTGATTAGCTTCATCTGATTGAAGACAGACACTGTCTCCTCTGGGGAGAGTATTATGGGCACACTGCTAGCAGCAATTCGGGGACATTTTCACATTCAAAATGAACTGCTTTTCTATCCAAGGTGAGTGGCCCATGGCAGTAGGAGTAGCAAGAACATATAAAAGGGACTTTCTTTATATCAAAAATACA
The DNA here is from genome assembly GCA_030625065.1 of Alectoris magna. Classification (NCBI taxonomy): domain Eukaryota; kingdom Metazoa; phylum Chordata; class Aves; order Galliformes; family Phasianidae; genus Alectoris; species Alectoris magna. The sequence goes on from CM060564.1 coordinate 73,254,178, forward strand.
CTGAGTAGAGACAAAGGGTGGTGAAAGTTGAGTGTGATCGTTCTGAATTGATATATGGAAACTGATTCACAAATAAAATGCCATAAGGCTCAGTAAACCAGAGAAAAAGAGTGAATTGTGGATTTATGCTAAAATCAGAAAATTATTAGCACAGTCTTGAATAGAAATCACATGAAATTTAACATAGAACTTTGAGTATATTTTTTATTTTTTAATATATAAACAGATATATATGTTATGTTTGCTTATATTATTTCTGCTTTTTCTTGTGATATTTTCTTCTTTAAGCCATTGTGGACACTACATGATTGTTACATTCAGAAAATGATAGGTTTTAGATGAATAGTTGAATAGGTGACATTTTCAAGTCTTCTGCACTTGAAAATGAAGATCACAGGATCAGTAACAGAGATCATTGGATACAAGTGAACACAATTTTAGACTATCAAAGAGCTCATTCTGAATGACCCCAGTTTTGAATTCTTGAATTTTTCAAAAGACAAAATTATCCAAGACTAGTAAACTGCTTCAGCAGCTATTTATTTATTTACTCATCAGAGAACCAACCTCAAAATATGAATTGTAATGAATTTTGCCAGGATTACATGTGTATCATGACTGCTTCTCTACAGCTCTACACATGGTAGCAGTTAGCACCTGCAGTGAAGTAATACTTAATGATGTGAATTTTCTCATCATTCTTTCCTTTATAGCTGGAAGAAGACCTGCCAATTGTAAATCACAAGCTAATTCTTTTTTATTTTATTTTTGTTGTTGTTGTTGTTTTGATTTTAGTAATTTATATTTCATCTTGCACAGAACACTACTTATTATGTAGTCCAAGTGACATGAGCTCCTAGAGGTAGAAAATTTCTACCGTATTTTGTGTTATGATTAGAAATCAGATGCTGATCTTTGCTTGTTTCTACTGCAACAGTCTTTTCAGCCCCAGGGAAAGATGAGAACTGCACTTGTAGATAGTGTCTACTCATAGTCTATGTAGGAGGGACACCAGATGGATATGACAAATAAAGGGAGGAAGCACAAGGTACCAGTAGCATGATTATGATTCGTGTAGTAAGTGGCAGTCACAGCACACCCACTGTCTAGCTATTGTCGGGTGTTTTGTAGTCATTATGACACAGCAGGCAAACATTAATGGGAAAAGATTACATACTGTGAGACAGAGCATTAGCTTGTTTAAATCATCCGAGCTCAGCTGAAGTCAGTGCAGCTGGAATGTTTTGGATCAACCAAGGATATGGCCTTAGAGTCTTCCTTTTCAGAAGAAAAATACAAATCTTGATTCTCCTCTGCCATATGCTCTCTACAAAGCTAGTTCTTCAAGTATGCATATATTTATGTTTAATTTTTTTAATTATTATTTTTACTACCAGCTTGACAGGAGTATAATACACAGCATACAGCAGGAGGAAAAGTCTGTATGCCTGTCATTAATTCCTGTAATGACCCCTCCTACCAAAAACAGCTCAGCTCTTGAAATTCTTCTTTCATACAAACTATTTTTGTTCTCCTTCATCAATGAAGCTGAGTGTGACATTCTCTAACAAGGTTGGTAGAATGGCTACACGACTCAATTATTAACTCAAATGCAACTTGTACACTGCAGCAAATAGAATTTCTTCTGACAGGCTGCTCGTCATATTATGGTGTTATTTGATTAACTCACCCCTTTGGAGGTGTTTATGATCTCATTATATCTTTAATGATAAAATTCCTTTCTGTTATGTTCTATTTTATATTCAGTTAAAAGGTATTTAATTCATTTTTTACTTGGTGCTTGCATAATAGGATAAATATTTAACAGGTTAGTTGATTAAATTTCTTCTTAAAACTATATTCACTACCAAGATATAGTCTAAGCACCATAAAAATTAGTCTGTTTTCCATTACTGTAGCAGATAGAAGACTCAAACAGCCTTTCTCTAGCTCACATGTAGCCCTTCATTTCTACTCCAAAGAGCCCTCACAACAAATAATAACAAATGATTTTACTCCAGTAGAAATTAATGGCTTCAATAGATTACACTGCAGGCCACGAATTGGAAGATGGGAGCCGAGACTGAAGTGCCATTTTATTGAAAGAATCACATGCAACATGTAGTGTATCGTCTGGTTCAGATGTGAGATCATCAGGGTGGAAGTTCTCAGTCTCTCCTTCTGAGTCACAAAGACCAGGAAAAGATTTTTAATATCTTTTAGAAAGGGATTAATGCCAGCTCATACAAGTTGTACATAATCCCCAGACTCACGGAACTCATTCTTCTGTGATGGTATCCATATTCTAAATAAATTTTTATACATACTCGTGGAACATAGTTTCTTATCAAAACTGGTTTCACAGCCTATATTCAAAGTAATTCACTGACTCAAATTATTGGCATCATACACAAGCATTCATGAGTTGTTAATGTTAAAAAATTAAAAAAAAAAAAAAGGTTAAATCATGGTTCTGTTTGATTCATAAGGATCTGAAAAACAGCGCCTTCATTTTGCCTATTTCTTCTTCCCTATATACAAAATAATATGAAGTTAACATCTGTAGACAAAATAATTCCTTAATTCCCTTTTAGTATTAAGTCACTGGAAAAAATAATATAATTATTAAGCAATTCTTTTTGAAATGAATCATATTATGCAAAATGTCCATTAAAATAAAACCTGTCATTTTATGTTTTGGTACAATAGAATTAAGTACATTTTTAACAAAATTGGAAAGTCTAATTTGATTATCTATACTTTTATCAGATTGCCTGTTGTCCATCAGGGTGACATGAAATTCTGATTTTAAGAAACATACATCTATAATACCCCAGACTCATAGATAATAAGGTAATTATGGTCTCAGTAGGATTTCTCATCCATTTCTGTGCCCCCAAAAAAATATCAGTTCAGACTGTACATTTCAGTTATATGTATGTTTGTATAATCTGTTCTTAAAATCTCCGATGCTGTTCTTAAATTCTCCCATGCTGGAGAATTTAAAACTTCCCAAGGCAAACTGTGTCAGTGTTTCCTCTATCTTTGCTGTGAGGGTTGGTCTGATACCTTTATTTCATGTACATATTCAAATCACTTAGGGTGTAATTTTCAATCTTTTCAAATTAAACTTACTTTGTAAAGTCATGAATTGAAAATAAATGAATAGATTTAGACAACAGTAACAACAAACAAACAAATTAAAAACACAGCAAAAATTAAAACAGAATGAGAGATATTTTAATGTACTAAAATTTCATATGATAAAGTTATTGATTAATTACAAGTATTTAAAGAGCTAAAAACACTTAATATTTTGCAACATCTTAATATTTTTGCAGTCATCTCCAGAGGTACGCATTTTTCTGTTAGCTGCAGAATCAGTGGGGACTGAAGATAACATTAGATGAACAAATGATACACCTTAAGTTGCAGAGGCCCAGTACAGCTTTCTAATCTTCAGTAGATTTATTTATTCTTCTAAAGGTGGCTTTCAGTCTGTGTTCCCCTGGCCTCAGAAGTTATGGTATTCAAAGGTTTTTCACAGATTCTGGATTTCGACCTCTTTAGGGGTTGATTTGCAAAAGTTTTCCTTGTATCATTTTGATCTGGGCTGAATTATATTCTTACACACCATTCCCCAGAGTAACCTGAAAGATTTCATCTGGCACTTTGCATACAGCTGCTCTGTTTTGGACAGTAAGAAATGCTGCTGTTGTGAACAGTTGTCCTCACTTACAAAGAACAGCACTAGAAACATCTAATTTATCAGAATAAGTATAACCTGTCATGCATCACGTAATTCTTAATGTTCCTTGAAGGTGACAGAGAAAGGACACATGTGGACATATCACACTGTAATCCACAAAAATGAAATTTCTACAGGGATCTGCTCATGACTTTAAAACTTTCAGGAGTTCATCTGTTAAAAAAGAAAAAAAAAAAAGAGTGGAAAACTGAAACCTATTGCAGAGTCATGCTCCACCACGAAGATTAAAACACTTGACTTATGATTCAGATCAATCACAGAACAATGTTCTGCACAATAAACACTGAATAATCTTACTGGGAATCTGCTAAAGGCTGAAAAATGTTGAAAAAAGAGAGAGAAGAGAAGAGAAGAGAAGAGAAGAGAAGAGAAGAGAAGAGAAGAGAAGAGAAGAGAAGAGAAGAGAAGAGAAGAGAAGAGAGAGAAGAGAAGAGAAGAGAAGAGAGAGAAGAGAAGAGAAGAGAAGAAGAGAAAAGGAAAGGAAAGGAAAGGAAAGGAAAGGAAAGGAAAAGGAAAGGAAAGGAAAGGAAAGGAAAGGAAAGGAAAGGAAAAGGAAAGGAAAGGAAAGGAAAGGAAAGGAAAGAAAGGAAAGGAAAGGAAGGAAAGGAAAGGAAAGGAAAGGAAAGAAAGGAAAGAGATGAATAGATGAATAAACAAATCTGTTTGTAGAAATTAGGAATGACTGCTGAATGATTTGCTGCCTCATAAGTGGGGTTGAAATATTTTTGAGAATTGTTCCATAATAGAACAATTTGGCTCTTATAGCACCTGATTAAAAGCATGTTGAGTTCAACTGAAAGGTTCTCAGCTGCTTCAGTGGACTTTGAGTTAGTCCCAGGGAACATCTTTCACTGTCAGATCTTCATATGCCCAAGGAAAGAAAGCAAACATTATTTTCACTGCAATAGTGGGAAGATGCTGTACAAACAGAGAATGATCATGGTTTTAGAATAAGTCACTAGTACAGTTGACTGACACAAGCCACAGGTAGGAAATGAGAAGGCGACAGTCATGCTTGCAAGGTTTTACTGTTATACACACAGAAGTAATAATAATCTATAATAAACAGGGATTGATTTATTTGCTACTGCATGCAAATACCAGGGTGTGAAGACAGAAAGCGAACTTTGGATACCTACAATATCCCAATCAAATTTATTACTATTTCTTCAGGAGCATATTTTCTTCCCACAACTTAATTTTTGATGTACAATATGAGAACAAAAAACAAAACAAAAGGTAATCTGCCACCTGAAGTCCTGGATAATCCTTTCCAAGACCCTCATTTGAAACCAGTAGATGACAGCTGTAACTATTTCACCCAAATTCGTCTGTCCTTTTAACCTGCGGGGGCCAAATAGGAAACAAAATAGCTTTTGCTCTTAACAGATCAAAGCAAAGAAAAACAGTAGTGAGAAATGGCTTCTGTGCTGAGCTCACTCACTCATTTGTGGGAGGGGAGATTTATTGACTGCAGGAGTCAATAAAAATGTGGTGCAATCTGAGTTTTCATTCTGAGTCCTGAAGTAATTCTCTGAACTTTGCAGAACTTGCTGCAAAAGAATCAGATCCCAAAGTGTTTACTTACTGAGATTTAAAATATGGTTAAAACATAAAAGACATAGAATGGCTAAGGGACATAAAGCATCCACTCCTACAAGAGAAAAATCTGCTTCATTCTACTTCTAGCATGGAGGCCACGCAGCTCTAAGTAGTTGCTGCATCTTCCTGCAAGCATATGGTGAAAATGATGGGATAGAATCAATGCCTCATGAGATTCATTTTTATAATTGGTGTAATGGACAATCCCAAAATCAAATTGCTTAAAACTGCAAACAAATAATTATACAGTACCTATAACTAACAAAGTAAAAGTAAATTATCAGCTGGACTTCAGTTTCATCTCAATAGCTCTTGCTATACTTGTTACTAGGGGAATTTCCATTGAGGCTTGGTATTTTTCTAAACAAAACAAAACAAAACAAAACCAAGAAAAACAAAGCAAACAAATGAACAAACAAAACCCCCAAAACCTAAAAAAAACCAACCAACCAAACAACAACAACAACGAGGTGAAGCTGATAGTGCCAATTATTTATTATTGTCACATAAGATACTTACTACTGAGGAGCCAGTAATGGAAATAGGTAGAAGAGCTTCAAAAAGGTAAATATATATGTAAGACATAATAAGAGATGACAAAAGGCTGGAAATAGATTACTGATTGAGACACAATTTGTGCATTATTATTATTATTATTATTATTATTATTATTTTTAACCATAAGTGTGGCAAAAAGAATAAGAGATTGTTCATGAAATTTGTTCATGGCATGAAAGGAGAGGGCATCATGAGCACAGAAGAAAAAACAGATACATTTTTTCTTCTGTGGGAAAGAAATGGATAATGGAGTGGACAAGTGGAGCGGACTTTCTAACTGTGAAGTAGAAAATCATGAGGTGGGAGAGTAATAGCAAGGATTTCATTTATAAACAAGCAGGTGATTACTTACTGACATACCAAAGGAAGAAAGATTAGGACATTTATATCAGTCATTGGAGGAGAGGGTTGAACATGCAGCCACAGGAAAAGCAGTTGTGATTGCTTGGTGAGGTATCTTCAGTACAGGTAAGGATTTGTTAATTTCTCCACCCAAAATTGTGGTAACAACTCACAGATACTGTAAAGACAGTTTTGCAATGCAGATTTAAAAAAGAAGTAATCAAACTGAAACAAGTTTGGGTGTTAATCTTTAGCGTAAGAAGATCTTATCGTTTGTAAATGAGGAGACTGACATTATGTCTACTTTGTATTCATGGAGGTCTCTGAGTATGGACTCTGCTTAGCTCTTAACCAACCAGAGGCGTTATGCTCACACATGAAGCATCATCTCTTAGATTATACATGCTGCTGGAAGACACTGTGTTTTAACAGAGATCTGATACCTCATTAATATAATTCATTGACTTGGAGCATCAGGAGAGTGACTGTGCATCTCCCTGGAGTGAGGGCAAAGGGATGTTTGCACAATAAAATCCCATGAGAATACATTGCTTTGTTTAGCCGAGGCAAAATTACTGTTAAACTATTTAAGATATTGAAGATAATAAGGCTAAAGGGTGCTATTTATGCCAAGTAACAACTCTGGCATCAGGTTAAGTGTGTCCAATGAATCCACAAAAGGATAACTTCAAAGTTGATACTCAGTGGCAATGGTCTGTTCCAGTTCTGTGAATATTTTAATCTTGGATTTTTCTATATACAAAAGGTACTTATTGGAAGGCATAAAAACTTATTTTAGTAGAAAATGATCTTAGTAGTAGATACAATTTGGAAAACACTGCATTTCTTTTCTTTCTGACAGTTACACAGATTTGATTATTTCTGCTGATTTGGCAGCCCTCACTGTTTTCGCTGAAGATTTCTCCCTGACTTCGCTTTCATCTGTACGGTCATTTTTGTTAGTACTGCTGCCATCACAAGTATGCTTTTGGTGGCGATGCTGGGATAGCACAGTAGAAACTAGGGGCCTTTTAGGGCGCAGAGTATTGTAGTGGAAGGCTTCGAAGTAATACTTTCAGAGCTTGGTTCAGCTATTTAACAGATACCAGTTGTCCTTTGGGCTTCCCAGCAGCTGCCTGTTCAGAAGGGCACAGCTGTCCTACAGTTCCCGTCCCCTCTGTCTCTCCTGTAAGAATGTCTTTTGCAGCCAAGAGCAATTCAGTGTCATAGGCCTATTTGAAAGTAGTTGTAAGTCAACTCTTCAATGTTTCTGCTGACCATTAAAGCATAAATGTAACTGCTTATGTTCAGCTTGGGTTCAAGATTTATAGCTCCTCTAGGGGGAAAGTCAACATCTTACATGCTGAATAGTACAGGGATAGACTGACCTTAAAAATTTGGTTTCAATTTAAGAGATATAGATAATTGGAAAAAAAAAAAAAAAAAAAAAAAATAGAAAGGAGAGCCTTTTCATTTAACTTAGTACAAAAAAAAAAAAAAAGAAGTACCTGAATAATTAAACAAGTCAGTGGCTTCTAATTTGTAAGCCTAGGGTTCAGTATGGTAGCAGTTTAAATTTCAAAAAGTCCAACTTCCTATTAAGTTCCTATCAGTAGGAAGCCAGTTTTTTAACAACTGATTTGTGAAGGACTGGATTCAAAACTGTACAACAGAATCATCTTAATGCAGTGTAATTGCCCTGTGAAAACTGTGACAATGATCAATTTTAGGTGGTTAAATTCATACAATCGGTATGTTATTCATTGAATTTTACTCACTTTATTATAATAGAATTAAGAATTAAAAAATGATAAAATAAATGTCTATATTACATTTGCAAAGCTTTGTCAGTCAGTGTAAGTATGCCAGTTTGGACATGGCCTGCATTCCTCTCTTTGCAAGATGATGCTATGTAATTAAAAATAGAACCAATAGAAAAAAAGAAATCAGACAATGGAAAGATGAGCAGACGAGAATTAAACGATCCACTGGTGCAGTTGCTTAGATTTATTATCTTCACGCCTTAGAGATTCCATTAGGTTTCCAACACAGACTGCCTGACTGATTTTTTTTGTAGCATACTTGTGCGCTAACTATCCATAGACACACAATGTACAATAAAAAACAAACAAACAAACAAACAAACATAAAAGGTCTTCTAAGCCAGAGGGAATGGAACTGTAAATGTGTAGAACTCTGCATCTGTGTATATATGTCACATCAGTTAAAAAGGAAAGTATGGTTCCTTGATTGCCTATACAAGCTCCATTTACTAAACAACAAAAACACCAGACATAAATTTTTCAGGGAGAATTACATTGGCCAGAGGTCGCAAAAACAATTTCAGAGGCAGCCTGCCCACATTAGTTTCTTGAGATCTTGATTAGAAATTTATAAAAGACATACTCTAGACATTGAGAGATGGTCTCAAAGATTACTGTCCTTCCTGCCATCTGCACACTCCACTGGGAACATTAGAATCCCTGTCTATCAACAAAAATAAACAGTTCTTCTCATGAGCAGGCCCAAAGAATGCTCTATAAATCATACCTGTCAAAAATGCTAGTAGCATTGCAGAAGACAGAAATCAATCCAAAACTCATTAGTTCATCTGACGAGCACTTAATCTTATATTGTTTAATGCCGACCTGAACAACTCAGAATAGAGCCATGCAAAGCAGTGGCTAGATTTTCTATTACAGAAACTTTTGCAGTGTTTATAACTTAATCTTTCTTTCAAATCTTCTTCCCTTTCACTCTCCTTTTCTTTATAGCACCTGCCAAGAGATGTTGATTCCAACAGCTTTCTTGCTTCTGAGGGCATAGAAACATCATGATTTCCTCATTCAATATCTTGCAAGACCGTACATCTATGTTTCGCAAGTGTCTTCTGCTAAGCAGGATAAACAAGCATGTATTGGATTATATGTGACATAATAGGAAGATGTTATCAAGAGGAACATGCACACTATTAAACTTTTTTCAGATTTTTACTACACTTCTTGATATGCCTACATAGAGTCAAGTGAAAAATAATTCATATGTCAATTGGAAAATACAAGAAAATACAAAGTCAGAAATTAAATGTCCATCAATCTTTGTCCATGGATTTGGTAAACAAGAGACATTACAGGTCCACGTGGAGCACATGTTTCTTGAGAAACTTAAAATAACAAAGGAGGCTAGAGTGGATCTCAGTGGCTCTATTCAAGTAAATTAAATGTGACTATTGACTGTTCTTCACCACTCAGACCTACTAGCATGAAATAGCTTGCTCTTACACAGTTGAACTCCCTGATTCTCCAAGAAAGAAAGTACGTCTATTACTTAACCTTCACGGTCAATAAATGTTTGGGCACCAAAATTGTTCCCAGGACAATTCCAACAGTTAATAAAATACACTTCTTACTCCCAGAGTAGAAATTAATCTATTAGCAGAGCCACAAATTGCAAAAGTGAAATTACTGCACATGTAAAAATTCACAAAATTTTAGGATAAAAGGAATTATACCAAAATAGTTTTTAAAGTTACTCTTGTAGACTCATAGACTCATAGAATCATTTGAGTTGGAAGGGACCCTTAAAGGCCATTTAGTCCAACTCCCCTGCAATAAGCAGAAACACCTCCAGCTCCCTCAGATGCTCAGAGCCCCATCCAGACTGACCTTATATGTCTCCAGGTACAAGGCATCCATCACCACTATGGGCAACCTGTGCCAGTGCCTCACTACCCTTATTCTAAAAAAAAACACTTCTTCCTTATACCCAATCTAAACCTCCCCTGTTTCAATCTGAAATCATCTTCCCTGCTAAAGAGTCTGTCCACTTCCTTCTTACAGACCCTTTAGATACTCAGGACTCCCCACAGCCTTCTCATCTCCAGGCTACTCTAGTAAAATCAACTTCAGAAAACAAATCACTTTTGAAGAAAACATGTTTTGAATTTGAATTTGCAGAGTGGCTAGTATCTGAAGTACGACCTGGCAATCTGATATCAGGTGGTTCTTCACATTTTTTAAAAAGAAGCAAAAATTCAAATCTAAAACACTAGTGAATCAATTCAATTTTTCAAGCAAGAGGATAATTTTCCAACATTGTACATTTTTGCACAAGGTACTTTCCTTGTATCTCATGAATTTTACTGGAACCCAGTATTAGACCCAAAACTGGAACTGTATCACTTAATTAATTTCTTCTGTTCTTTCACATAATATGCTAAGAAATTGTCTGTTTAGAGGCTTTCATTTCTAAGACAACATTCTACAGTGGTTGAAAAAATTGGTGACAAGTTTCTATAAAAAAATATGGAACTGGAGGAGAAAAAAAATAAGAGGACTGGGAGATTTGGGTGTCTGAGTGGAAACAGTTGAAAGGAGGGAAAGATATAAGGGAGGAGGTTGATGCCAGTCTTGAACAATGAGAACAGGGCAAGAAAGCACATTTAATTTTGACTTAACAGTGATTATACCAAACAGTTAAGGACATTTATCAGAATCTGATAAGAATATACTCAGGGATACTTGTGCTAGTTTAGCAACAAAGTGTACTGAAAGTATATTCCATCTGCATTTTACAAAGCAAAAGAAAGAAAACCTGAAGATTTTCTGGAATTAGAAAATCCAGAGCAGTAAGAATTAAAGAAATAGAAACAGTGGGTTGTTTCTATGTTAGGCTACTGAAAAAACATAAAATAGCCACTTATGATGTAGTTTCTGGATAAGTGGTTGACTTTTAGTCAGACTCCCATCCACCACAGGCTCAGAACACCCTCCATGCAGTATCCCATCTTCTCCTGATGTTTCTGATTGTCACTGTCTCCTTCTCCTGTTTCCCTCTCCAGTTTACCTGGAATAGAGCAGGAAGAGCAAAAAGTGATAAATGAAAGATTATGTTGGAGATGGTATCCACCATGTACTTTCAGATGATAATATTGTATGTATCAGTTGTAATAGTGAAAGTTCCTTGCATCTTGGGCAGAATCATGCATTTACAGAAAGATTAAAAGTTTTTATAGGATCACTTATGACAGAACTGAGAGTTTCTAGAATGTCTAGGAAATTTGTTCTCAAATTTGCTTCCTCTCTTTCTTTTACCCTCAGGTAATAATTTGATTAGCAACAACAATAATAATAAGGAAAATAATAACAGAATCTCCATCTTTCCAGATAGCAAAACTCAACTGTATAAGGTCCTGAGCAACCTGATTTAATTAAGTCTGCATTTCACAGCAGACTGCATTAGGTAACGACCAGAGATCTCTTCTGACCTTAATTATTTTATGAATTCATGATTAGTAGCCATTAATAGCAACAGCGCTGAAAATGAAGATTTGAAGGATGCACAGAGAATGAGCTGATTATTTACCATACCTTTCTGAAAGTCTTGAACTTAATATATTATTTAACAGTATGTTTGCATGGTGTTCTTTAAGTCAGGGAGTAATTCCTTTTCTCAGAGGGAATAAGAAACTATAATTTTACTTTAAGGACATGCCCAAATGTCCTGGATGTCAACGGGATTTTGAAAAGTTACTTAATATGGACACGTGATATGTATTTTCCAGAGTTGTAGCCTATGTTGAGGAAGCACTATTAATAACAGAAAAAGGCATTTCCTACAGATTAGAAAGAGATTACATCTCTCAGTACTTCACCTTGGAAAGTCTTTTACAGATGCTCAAAAAAACAAGACCATTATAATGAAATGTCTTCCCTTGGTGACCCTTGAAATCTTATTAGTAAATGGGAACTTTCTGTCCCTGGGGGCTTGATTCGCTAACAGCAATGGAGTGGTTCCTGCAGGGCTCATGGGGACAGAGACTAATTCTTTTGTTGCTACTAGTGTTATGAGTTATAGGAAGAAAAAAATGTGCCAATATGTTGACATCCACTCATCTATTTCCAACCAGATTCAAGAGATGATTCTCTGAAACAGAAAAAATTAAAGCAGTTTGCCTTGTAATTGAAAGAGAAAACTCATTTGTGCTATCATTAAGTAATAATTATTTTGTTTTTCTAAGAAGATTTCAGTAAGATAAACACTTCACAGATAACAAAATTTTCAGGGCTTCAGGCCAAGGTATTTATTGACTTAGAAGATACTTATTTCTTAGTTCACGCTCATGTACAAAAGAAAATAATTATAGTAATTATGCTAAAAAACTGTTAACTTTCTAAATTAAGAGTGCTTTTCCAAAGTTTAACAGCATGATAACTGCTTTTAAGAACTTTGGGGGGAAAAAAAAATCATGCAGAAGAGAAAGGAAGATCCTAAGCCACCTTCTGTGCTCCGTTCTCATGTATTTATTTATTTTTGGCATGGTAACTTCATTTGAAATATACCAGGCATTTGAAGAGGTAGACTGAATTCTTAGTATAAGGAAAAAGATTCAAAATCCCTTAAAATGGTGATTATAATAAAGACCCCAGAAGAGTGAGATATTAGAGAAATGACAGACTGAGAACCTAGACAAAAGTTAGTCATAACTAAAAGTTTTTGCAACCCCACAGAATGTACATTTTATTTGCTCCAAAATAGAACAAAATATTGCATCATGAAAATTCTTATATTTTTAAATACATAATTAAAGTATTTCCTACTATACTTTGTGTTGCTGAGACTTCAACTGTAGTATTGTGCCAGATTCTGTCCCACTCCCCAACCCAAGAAAGACATGAACATACTCATTTATGAGTACGTACATGAGGAGAGAGTACAATGTGGGCTCATGAAAACAGTGAAGAGACTGGAGTGCTTGTCCTATGTTAAAAGGCTGAGAGAGCTGAGACTATTCAGTCTGACCAAGAGGAGTACTAAGGGGATCTTATTAAGATCTATAGATGTCTAAAGGGAAGGTGATGTAGTGCTACTAAAGATTTTGTAGAATTTCTGTCTTGAAGACCTTCAAAAACCACCAGAACATGGGTCTGGGCACCCTGCTCTGGTGTCACTGCATGAGCAGCAGGGCTGAATCTCCAGAGGTCCCTTCCCACCTCAAAAATTAATTTAATTTTAGTTACTTCTGTGATACCCTGATTTTTGTTTAGCTTTTCCACATTGTCATTGATAGTGTATACTAAATCAAAAGATCACGCTTGCCTTCTCAAATCTAAAACTAATATGTTCTGGGAAATATGAAACAAAGTATTTTGCTTGTATTTTATATATGTGTTGGAATATGAATGTAATCCATATGGACATATAGAGATAGAAAAGGGATTAGACAATCACACTGACAGCAATTTCCTCAAAGGGACCAAGAAACCTGTAAACCATTCCTTTCCTAAGGCTAATTTGACATCTCTTCCAGGATTCTATTAATCCTACTTATGCTTATATTAAATGTGTTTGAAAATGAATTTAATCAGATTATTTCAGGTTGATGCAAATACTCAGCCTGAACTAAATTGTTTCAATTCGCTACACATTATAAAATGAAAAAAAAGAATGCTGATCATGAGTGATGTTTACTGTTCCAATTTTGTTTTATTTCTGACCTGAAAAAATCAATTACACCCATAGTCAAATTTTATCCCCCCTTCTCCTCTAACTTAATATTTAGGTTAATGGACTGTGGAGTCAGAAGGGACCACTGTGTTAATGCAATCTGACCATCTATGTAGCACCAACCATATGATTTCTTTGCACTTATTCCTGCCTGTAGTTAGACACTTCTTTATTAGGAAGGGGGGAAAAAAACAACCAACCAACCAACCAACCAACCAACCAACCAACAACAACAACAACAAAAGGAAAGATCTGAAAGAAGAAAAAGCACCTAGCCCTAATTTGATTTTGACATTGTAAGAATCTCAAAACAACACTGAAAAATTAATTCAATCCAGGACTACCTTTGCATGCAAAAAATAAATGCACATATACTAATGAAAATAAAATTGATTTTGCACTGCAGGTTTTTCGCTGCTTTTCTATTCTTTTCTTTCTTTTCTTTTTTCTTTTCTTTTCTTTTCATTTTTCTTTTTCTTTTTTCTTTTTTCTTCTTTTTTTCTTTGTTCCCCCCCCCCCCCCCCCCCCCCCATTAAAGTTTACTTAGTCTGTTCTCCAGAAATCTTAGCCCAGTTTGACAAGTTCACTCATTGTGGAAAAAAACCTGCGCCTTCTCCCCTGAATTCTCTTCAGAGCCTCACAGTTTTAAACTTTGAGTTTAATTTTTTTCCTATGACTATTTAGGCAAAAAATTTAAAGAATAGCTCTTTGTGGAAAAATTCAGTTTCAGAGATAGCTAAAACCAGAAGCTTTGTAACTGTCAATTTATACTTTATTTACATGAATTTAGTCCACGTAGATGTCTGCAGAGATGTAACCATACAGTTTCTGGGACAGAGTATTTGTGCATAGCATTATAATATGCTACATAAATGTATCATCTCATTTGGAGGCAACCCTGGCACCTCTGCATGGGGTGCTGTTCTACCAGGTAGGCAGTTCTACACTGAGCTCTTCAGGGCAAGAACTGTGTTTTCATTATATGCATGTATGTATAACTGCCTTTCCCTGGGGCCTCTAGGTATTGCTGTGCTAGAAATAAATTATAATAATGAATAAGTGACCTGGACACATACAGTCCAGGAATCTCTGATGTATGCAAATCGTTTTCAGTGCAACGGGCTAACACTAAATCTAGACAATAAAGTTAACTTATAGTTCTATTCTGTGCATTTTAAATTTTATGTGAGCTTGTTATGCAGAGCATTTTACCCCACCAGAAAGAAAGAAAATCTGAAATGATTGCATCCACCTGTTTATTATTAGCAAGGGCACAAGAAAATTCCTGAATGCTACTGGTAAGTTGTGACAGAGGAGTATTTTAATTGTAAACCCCGTTGACAGAAACAGAGAAGATTATTCTGTTCTAAATAGCCAGCCATATATTTGCAAACTATCTGCTCGTGAATTTTACAGCTTGTACAGCTCAGAGACATTGGCCTATAATTATGCTGCAGCTGAGCATATGTAAGGGATGGGATAAATAGCCAGCTGGGGCTGAGTACTGCCTTAGATGGGTGGGATTGGGGTTGTGTTACAGCAGGACTGAAGTTATGAGGAAACTGGGAGAGAAAGATGCATATTTGTTGGACAAGATTTTGTTAGTGTAAGCCTCCTTTTTGATAAAGACACTGTCTTGAAGAATAAACTGTTTTAAAGCACTGTATCCAGTCATATGTACTAGAGATTTAGGGTTCAAAGGAGATAATCCAACTTTATGTGATTACAGGAAACGTGAAATATCTCTCACATGATTTTAAAAATTAAAACACTGTGCTTTCTGTTGTATGGATAGATGTTGAAAGTCCTATGATTATTTATTTATTTATTTATTTGAGATTCTGGTACTTCTCTAGTTTTCTGGCCTTCTCTCTATTTGTTTCCAACTAAATACAAGCTAAAGTGAAATCTCTCTCTCTCTCTTTATTTTTTAAAATTATTATTTTTATTTTTATTTTTATTATTAATTATTTTTCCAGCTGAGCTGTGTGTATGGGAAACTGTTAATCACAGCCTGAACCTCTGATTAACCATCTGATGCAAGTGACGGTCAGCTCAGGGAGCACAGGTGAAGGTAATTCAGCTGTGCTCCCAAAAGGGGTGGAACTTGACTCCACCTCTCATAGATCCCATTTAAGGGCTGACCACCACTAAGGCAGCATCTCTTTTGGGGATCACTCCTGTGTGGAGTTCCTTGTGGTGAGCATCCATCCTAGCTGTGAGCCTCAGTGTGGGTGAGTTGTTCTTCTATAACCTCTGGCTATCCATCTATTACAGCCTTGTATAATAACAACTATACACCGTGTTATTGTCCAGGCCCCAAAATATGGTAAACTGTTGGTGGATCCTTCTCTATGCTCTGTAAACAGTGGTAGATCAGTGCTGAACACGTTACCCAGCATGGAAGCCACCTAATTTATATGCTGTCCAAAGATGTTCTGAGGGTATTTATCCTTGATGCCTTTTGGTTAAGAAGTATTATTATACTGTTATTACTAGAAGTGTTAAATCATTCCAGTTCAAGTATCCCACCCTGACAGGAGTACTTATGGTGGTAAAATCCTAAATTCCTAAGAGCTTGTGAAATGGTTTTACAAGAAACAGAAGGAAGAAAAAGCTAACAAAGACAAAACAGAGTAAGCCTCACCTTCTCTGCCATACTGAAGCCATGTATTGGTCAGGAATAACTGTCCAGTGTTGAGTTTTTGTGAGTATATGGTTTGTGGCCTCAAAGAAGTGCTGAAAAGAATTTTATTAATGATAGCAACACCTCCTCAGTATTCATGCATTTAGCTTGTAGTGCTGAGAAGCAGGGCAACATCCCATCAGTGCTTCAGCTGTTAAAAAGATGATTAAGAAAAGTACTATTACTTCTGTTTTTAACTCTAACCTTAATGTTAACATTAGTAGTAACTATCTAAAGGGGAAGCTGTCTGAGGAAATCTAGTAGTTAAATCCAGCATTCAAACTCCCATAAAAGCTGACCACACGTTGAAACTAAGGGGCCAAGTTAAATACTCCATATTCTTTTGAAGTAATGAGACAAATACAAAATAAAATCTATAGCAGAAGGATGGTGTTACAGGGTAGTTTCAGCCTATGCTACTTTCTGGATAGCTGCCATGCCTTTGAGTCAAAATTCACAAGTTTTTGGCTTTGAATATCAAACATATTACTCTACACCTTACTAATTAACTAAGCAGGGGAAGATACTTAATTTGTCAGCATTAAGATCTTAGAGCTAGAAAAAATAAAGCTGTTCTAATAAGCTGTGAAAGTAAATTTTGATGTTTTAAACAGCTTCAAAATATTGGTAACTGTTCTCAGGCAACCATGTAGCTCCAGATTGCATGTGCATGTACATACTTATTTTGCAGGAATAACAATGGGTTAAAAGCAATTTTAAATGGTGACTGAAGCTAGAATTCATTTTAATAATAAATAGGGATGAAACATGCAGCTTACAATGATGATTCAAGCTCCTCAGTAGCTCAAACAGGATTCAGAGCTTTCAAAAATAATTAAGTCTTGGCCCTTTCCACTGTTATCTGAAAGCATATTTTTCTTTGCTGTTTTAAGTGTCTGTGGAAACTTCCTTTAGCCCATGGATGTATTATTTAGATTCTTCTTCAATTGAGGCTGCTTTGTGGCAGATACCATGTGAATCAATAAAGGGAAAGAGATCAGTACAGCTCTGTCATTTTGAGAGTGCATCTCACGGTCTTATGATGAGATCCAATATGATTCAGGATTACTTCCTTTTCCATCAGAAGAAAATTGTAAGGGATTCATTTGATAAGAGAATGAAGAGTAATATCTTGCATCCAAAAGAACAAAGAGTTACCAGGCAGTAACACAGGGTACACTAAGGAAATCGACTATTCCTACCCCTTTAACAAAGCATCTTCTTTTCTCTCTGACAGCTTTAACTTTACATCAGACTTCACCAAGATACTGTCTTGACTCCAGAAATTCCCTGCATTTTTTTAAGTAAAGCGTGCTGAATATTTGGATTATGTTTGTAGCTGTTATGGTGTTCAGATCTGACTAAAACATAACCAAGTCCTGATCATAAACCTTGGAAATGAGAAAGCAAATCAGCAGTTCCAGTGGACAGCCATGATTACTTGGCTTTGGAGCCTTGTGGACAGTATTCAGGGGTCAGCAAACAGAGCAGGGGGGTGATGGGTGAGTGTGGGATCCCAATAAACATATTATCTCAGCCAGCCTAGCATGGCATTTCCTTGTCTCAGCAAGCAGCCATTCGAGATATATTTAACCCCAGAGAACTTGTCAGGGCTGTGTGTGATGGGACGTTCTTCCACTTGTGTGCAGCTTAAAATGGTTTTGAGATTCTCTTGGCCAGTGTCCTCCAATAATAGGATCTATCTGCAGTACTCTCAGGTTGCATCTGTGCCATGAGTCAAATGGAACAAGGCTCAACATGCAAGAAGACCTCTTATAAATACAGAGCTGTTTCAAAGCCTGCAAAAAGTCTAATGCATTTTGAAGAATTCTGCCAAATCATCCCAGTCTATAGTGTTGCAACAGGGCCAGGTCTGGTCTGTGTCAGACTTGTATCCAGCTCTGACTACAAGTGATCTTGGTGCTATGCTATAGCTGGGGAGAGCAGTACATTTCTGCACAGCAGCCCTCCACAAAGGCAGTGTGGCAAGCGTAGATCTTTGAACAAGAGGCTGGTTGAGACATTTACTGAAAGAATGGAGACAGGAAATGTGAGAGATGTGATGTGAAAACCATTTGACTAACTCAGTGCACAGTGATTATGCTCTAAGACTCTGGGAGGCCAGATCATAACTGTGACACTGGCAAACAGCAATGATTACCAATACTTCTCCAAACTCTGGCAAAATAATAGGTTAAAAATGGGAATCAGAGTTTATTACAACCTTCTTCCTGGAGGTAAAGGTACTTCAGCTGAAGAAAATGCAGTGGAAGAACAGTGGGCATTTGTGCTAGTAGTGTAATAATTGTGATCACTCTGAGTACTGCTGAAATTACTCCTCCGTAACCACTGTTTTCAAAGATAAAGTCTTTGTGGTAAGGAGAGAGGAAAACAAAATTTATTTTTCTGGCCAGAAATACCTGTAATTTATTCTTGGAATTATATAGATTGTGATGATGTTACAGCACTGAGTGAGGAGAGGGAAAACCCTGTTTAAGATTCCTGTACATGTCCTATGTTCTTCCACAGTTTTCCTGCATTAGCTGAAACCGCAGCTTTGATGTACCAGAAGTACACAATCAGTTTTGATGATTGCCTTGCTTGAGCCAGATTTCCACTTCCCAAGGCCAAATCTGAGACTTTTCTCTTTCCAGGTGTTATTTACTTAACTCCTCTCCCATTTTACACAGAACAGTAACCCTAATGCCTTCTGTTAGCATCCCACACACCCTCTGCTCTCACCTTTCTTCAGAGGAGACGCTCCTTTCCAGCTCTGTGAATCTCGTATCAAGCAGTCAGAGAAATGAGAGAAGGGGATCATGATCGATCATCTCTGCTCACAATGAATAATGCAGTTTTCTGCAGAGCCTTTGGTACTGTTTCTGACACAGAACTCTTCCTACCTGTAGCTGTGTTGCCTTCCTAGCAAAGCTTGGGCAAAGTTCAGCTACTAACACATTTAGTGCTCACGATGTTTGGTTCTGCCCACTTGGGGTTAACCCAAGTAACCATATATAGGTGAGTGGGGAAGGGTATTGGTTGCTTGTTCTAGAAACATACCAGTGTATGGATCAAGTTTTCCAATCAGTCAAAATTGCAACTTTAAAGCTGCTTTTTCAGACCGTTAATTTTTACCTCATCATTTAATATTGGCTGTCCCCTGCCTAAGGGTAACAGATATCCCGGAGAGGGAGAGGTGGGATTGAGAATGGGACAAGAGTCACATTTAGGGTTGTTGAGCATACTGTATATGCTCAAAACCTGACTTTCCATTTGCTAAAAACAAATGGGAGCTTCTCATCGCAGGGAGGTGTCAGTCAAACGTGGTATTTGACAAATGAATGTCCGCTATGATCACTGCTGAGAGTGCCTGTGGGAGCAGACTTGGTCGGGATGCTCAGTGTAGAAGCTCTAGCAGCCACCTCTCCCGGCCTTCAGGGTGGTTTTAAGTTTTCGGGGCGGGGGGCGAAGACGGGAGTGAGATCGCAGCGTGCCGGGCACAGAGCAGCCGTTTCGGAAATTTCCACTCGAGCAAGAATTGGGGCCAGCAGATGGCACTGCGAGGTAGCCCAAGAAAAGGGAGCAGGCAGCCGTGATGCGGCAGCTCGCTTCGCCGGGTTGGAGCCGCTCACCAACCGCAGGTTTCTTTATCGTTACCATTCTCTTCTCCCGCACCTCCCGAGATGAGAAATGCAGTAATCATCCCTGGTGGAAATGAAAAGAAAGCCAGAGAATTGGTTCATTCCTTCTCTGAGACAATGGCTGGGCCATGTAAGGAGGATTTCTCCAGAATCTCATCTGCCTTCAGGTCTGGCATTGCATCTCTTTATTCATTTATTTACCTATTTATGTATTCTGGACTCAAACCTGTCTTGCTGCCTCTTTTCTCTGCTTTCCTTGGTAGAGTAGTCTTGCGCAAAAAGTTTTTCTGCCATGCACATCGTGAGGGTTTGTCCCTCAAGTAGAGCTGTAGTGGTCTCCATGGTCTGGGCTGCTTTGAAAATGAAAACACCCCTTTGTAGCACTAAGGGACACAAGTTTCCTTATAAGACAAGCTGTAGCCCTAACATTACCACTGGCCCATTGTGTGACTTTATCTGTTTCATTTTCCTATTTCCTTTTCCCTTTGGATGAGTTTCTTCACTAGGCTGTTCAAAGTAGTAGTTACTTACACACCACACAGCACAGCACTATAGAGAACTGATTCTAGTGTACGTGGAGATATCACCATCACAATAATTACTGCCCAGATTAACCATCAACTTTCTGTTTACAGTGCTTGTATTGTCCTTGAGGTGTAGTTCAGGGAAATGAAAGTATGCATACAGACTCTTTTTTTTCACTTAGAAACCACATACATAAGAATTTTATTATTTTTGTTGTTGTTGTTGTTGTTCTGTTTTCTACGTTACCATGTATGTAGATAAATTCATCATTTTGCTAAATGGGCTTTAAAAAAAAAAAGTGTTCTTGCAGTGTGTCTCTAGGCAAAACAAGCCATGCCAGCATATAATGAGATTTGCAGAGTTTTCAGAGCTGCAGGATGCTGTCAGAAAGAGCAACTCTGGTCTGCAGCACTGCTTTGTGCACAGGGAGGTTTCATCACCATTCCCACGTGGAGCCTGAAGCTCAGAGCCAGCAGTCTATCAGCTGTCCATATGAGATCCCCTGGCACTGCTGCATTGCTTGATTTTGATGGGTTTTAAGGCTGTTTTGGCCCAACAAATGCCGTGCAATAGATCACAATGATTTCAGGCTCCCAGAGCCTCTGCTACTATGGTGTGACTCCTTCCTTTGATAAATAATGAAAGCCCCAGATGCCCATTTATGGTAAACATATTGCATATGGGAAAAGGAGGGGATTAGCTATAGATTGCCAGGGTTGCTCATTCTATATTTATGAGCAGCAGAGGAAAGGTAACTGAGAGGGGAGTGATAGAGAAAGAATACTTTTATACGTCTTTAGCGCTCTGAAAGATCACTATGCCCAGCACCAACCTTGTTTAGGGAGCAAAGTTCATGGTCCTGAGACATGGATGTATTATCCCAACTTTATGCATTTGTTAGCTCAATAGGGAAATCAGCCCTGGGTGAACAGGAACTTACAATGATAGCATCCCTTGGCAAGTTGGAAATCAATGAAAAGAATTCTGTATATGCTGGCGTGATGTTAGGCCATGAAGGTGGTGGAAAAAAAGAAACAAGTCTGTTTGCATAAAGAAAGAAACTCTTTTGTTGCTTTTATACAATCTCATACTCCTTAGGTATTTTGTGCCATTTCCACAGGCCTTGCTCTGGCCTAGCATATTTAAACACGTGTTTTCAAGGTTAGTTTGACATCAGCACATTTACTGCTAATAGCATGAGATTGTTCAGCTCAGCCTGCCTGGCTACTACTCAGTGTCCCAAATTGTTGTACAGTTCACTCATATAATCTCCTGGCAGTCAGATCTATGGAGCATGTTATTGCTAATAGAGCAATATTTGCACTTTCCCTGGGGAACCTGGAGTCCTTAGACTGCCAACTGCCAATGTGTGTGGCCTGAACATTATGAGATGTCAATCAAGGTCCTCTCAATAACTTCAGCAGAGTTATGGAGAGGTTTTCATGTTCTGGGCATTTGGTCTGCTGTCTCTAGCCCATTGGTTCAGTTTATTTCCTCCATGGTTTTCACTAACATTAAGATTAAAAAAAAAAATATTGGGGTGAAAACAAGCAAGCAAATCCACTCCTTTCCAATCCCGGCTGGTTCAAATGCCTCCCAGAAAATACAGTCAATACTTTGGGGATTCTGTTGAAACTCTCACTACCATCTCGGGATTAGGAATCTTTATTTCAGTATTTAATGTGTACAGCCTCAAAGTTTCTGACTAATATTATTTCACAGTTGGCAAAACTGAGCAACAATAAAATTGAAGGTGGTTTTTTTGTTTGCTTGTTTTTGTGTTTTGTTGTTGTTGTTGTTGTTTTTTTTTAACAAAAGAATGTGTTAATAACACTAGTAGGAACAGAACTGATAGCAAAGCCCTTGTGTCTTTGTTTCCTGCTGTACACAATTAGCAATTTCCTCTTACAGTATGAGTGTCTATAATTAGGGGAACGGGAGGCTTTGAACAAACAAGTTTTATTCCATTCAGTACCGAAAATATTTCCTTGAAGAAGTTCAGTGTCTATATCACTTCCCAGCAGTGACTGCATGCCAGTAGGAAAACAATTTAGATGTACATATATACATGTGCATAGCAGCACCGTGTTTTAATGGAACATTAAAATAATGCTGTGTTAAGTTACAGTGCACTTCATGTGGAAGCAGCATCCATGTAAATATCAGTTAGATGTATTATGATCTGCACATTGCAGTAAACAGCAGATGGTTACGCAATGATGGGACACTAAAGTATTTATCATGTTTTCCAAGGGTACTGCCACTTCTATTTGTTTTCAGGGTGAAGGGCTAAGTTTGATGCTTGGCCTTTGATACAGAGCCCTTCTAAACATGCAGTGGCATTACATATCATGCAGAGGGTTGACTGAGAATGACCAGGTCCTGACATAATCAACCAGGTTTCACAAACCAGTACTGCTCTGGGCTTAGAGCAGGTTTGTGCTGGCACTGTGTTATGGTGTTTTGTGTCAGCTCAGTGGGATTGTGGATGAATTGCTGAGTAATATCCTTAACAATCATTATAACTGCCCTGCTAAGTGGAATGTTCAAAAAGGAGACTCCTGGAGGAGAAGGAATGTTACACTGGGGCTCATAGAGCTCTTTTTTCTCCTTGTCTGCATGTCTGAACTCATGGACGTGTATGTTCATGAGACATCTGATTTGTACTTCAAAACCAGACTGCTAAAGAAAAAAGAGAAGCTCAAATCAAATTGTTGGTTTGAATCTCCAAGACTTCTTTCATATTTTTTTTATTCTCTCATCAAATGTAGTGATTTTTTTCTCTCTCTCCCTCTGCCTTAACTATTTTTTTCATTGTTAGTTTGATTTCTTTTCCTCACCTTCTGCTTGTCTGCCTCACTCTTTAGCATTTTGTTTCCATCCCACGATCTGTTTGACTTTCTTGCTTGCTTCATCATCTCCACACGTGTTATCAGCAAGGCTTACGGGTTTCTGACTGTTCAGTGACCTGTGTCATTTTAGTGCTCTAGTTTCTCAGTACTGTCTATCAAGGTCTTCGCAAATGTACGCTTCTGCTCTGTGCTATTCAAGAAGTGAAGTGAGTTTGAGTCACCCTCAGCTTATAGGCTGATGAAATAATTCCTAGTTTCCCATTTAGGGCCCTTCTGAATGAGATGTTGATGGCCCTTACGACTAGGCAAAGTTATTCTAAAGCTTCACTGAATCTCCCTGTTTATAACTGAACATACGTACTGAATACATGAATAAATATCAAAAGGAAAGGCAGAGAGGGAGATATACCAAGTATACTTATCTGTTAACGTATATTACTTGTATAAGAGAGTAAAAACCCTTGGAGGAAAAAAAAAAAAAATAAGACTGGTTCAGGTCATGTCCTTGACTATCCATTCTCAAGCAAATATCTCTCTGTGAGCTCCTCATTCCTTAGCTCACACCAGTCTCAGTCTCATAGTCTCAGCTTCTCTCTAGCTATTAATAAAACCAAGTTCCCAAGGGAAAGGAACCTGCTCTGAAGTAGTTGCTGAAGATGTTTCGGTAAGGAACTTTCAGTTTTACAAAGCAAATCTAAGCACAGCACTGTGGGAAGTCATGAATTCTGTAACCTCAGCTGTGGGTCTTTCTTGATCTTTAAAAGACACACCTGGCAGCTAACTGCCCAAGTTCATTTCTCATTCATGTTGACTGTCAGTTTTGTGTGGTCTTTGTAAAATGCATGCTATCAAAACCCCAAATTGATCAAATAAATTAAGAATGGAGAGAAAACCATCCCAGTGAGTGATCAACAGAAATCAAACTTTCAGTACTGTTCCTTTCACTCACCTCTTGAGTGATCCTGACCAACACTGATGCTTCTGTTTACACCAATGTTACCATATATAACACGCTATTTCCCCTCCATGAAAGGTCACCTGAGACTTCTGTGTGAAAGCATGCATGTTAAAAGTTTGGGGGCACTTGGGGAATACACACCCTTGCACAAAAAAAGTTTTAGTCTTTTGAGGAAGTATGCTATACAAAGGGAGGAAAGAGTTAAAGTCTGCTTCTTCGTTTTAGCATGATGGTAGGCGAGCCAACCTCATTGTGTGTGCAGAGCAGCTATAGCAGCCCAGAGTGCTTCACCAATTAGTTACAGCTCACATTTCCCTTGTTTCATAAATCATGGGTTTATAAGGCCTGGTTGCAATACTGGCAGTATGTAGTTAAGACATTTTTATTGGATGGGGGGATGTGGGAGGAAGAAAATGAAAGAATAAAGCATGCTTATAGCATGCTCTTTTTTTTCTGATGTACACTGAAAAGGGAAGCAAGTTATTCTCAATACACAGAAGCTGAATAATTACTTCTGTTTCTTAGGGCAGTGTTATCATATTTAATGTATTTTTTCATTAAGCATATCAGACAGAGACCAATGAATGTAGAAGAGTTCTCTCTTCCCCCCAGCACCGAGTGCTAATGGTGCGGAATTGCTGTGATACTGCACATCTCTCAGAAAGTAACAAGTGCTGTGCGCTCCATTAGAAGCCTAAGAAGAAAGCTCAGTTTTGAGCCTGGATGAACTGAAAGATATGCAGCTACAAATGCACCATTAGTGTGAACTTTTGGGGGACTTTTCTGACTCCTCAAATATCACCATTCAAGCAGGAGACAAGAAGACTGGTATCTCTTCCCTCGAAGGTTGTTTATAGTACAAACACTCACACTCACACAGATTTACTGCAGTTATAACTGTAAATGTTGAAAAAATAAAGTTATGCACATATGAGAGTCAGCAGGCTCAGTGAAGGCGAGTGTGATTTTGTGACTGTCATTTTTTACCAAGTGTCACTATCACACATGCTGGCTGTACCTACCAGCTGATTGCAATGTAAATATGGAGTCATTCAACTAAAACCTCTTCCTTTCTGACACTTTTTCGATGCCTAAAAATGCTTGGAGCTTCTGTATGCCATCATGGAACATAATACTATAGTTCAGTTCCCAATGAAAAATAGTGTTCACGTCTTCCTTCCCATTTCCCCATTAATGAATCAGAATTACCTTTTAGTTAGTATCGCTTTTATTTTTATGGAAAGAAAATAAATCAACTTTACTGCATCAAGTCTCAGTAGTGGAATTTATCCTGGAAATAAACACAGTACTGGTGAGGTAAATAAATTCGAATCATTCACTCCAGTCAAATAGGAAAAGAATGATCATGTCTGAGGAACAGTTCATCCAAGCTTTGTGACTATGGTTATTCATATGAAATCCAACCAGTGAGATTTAACAAAGAGAGCCTCTCTGAAAGTGAACGAATTTTGAATTTATGGGTGTGTATGTGACTTCTAATTGCCCAAACTGAGAAGTGACCTTCTGTCTCTGGAAATATTAAGTCTCTTAAAGATAAAATATAAGTTAATTTTAATTCAACTATACCATTAAATGTAGTGAATAACTCATTTGCTATGAAGAGTTCCAGGAACAGAAATATGAAGAAAAATCAATGTGCATTTTCAACAATGTTACTCACAGGGCTTGGGTTAATGAGTAGATTAAGAAGGTCTGGATCCACTATTTCAATAGAGCAATTATAGCTTCTATAAACAGAGGGTGTCCTGAGATTTATTAAGTAAATATCATATAAAAAAGAGGGTGAAGAGAAACTTCATTCTTCGGTACAAAATATTCCAAGGGACTCCCACTGAAATAATTCAGAATAGTTCAGGAAAATTAAGAAAGATTGCACAGAAGTAGGTTTCCCCTTGAGATGTAAGCTGACTCCATGCATCATCTTGGCATTTGTAACCACTCCTGAAGTATGAGGTAGTCTTGGGATTATTCAGCCATTGTGTTTAAATAACTGGGTTATGTAGTGTACAGTTATATTTTGAAGTTACGTTGCGAACAAATGCTGCAATTTCCTGGGCTGAGGAGTCCCTGGTGAAAACAACATGTAGTTTATTTGTGCTTCATTTGTAAAGCAGAAAGCTATGGTTAAATACATACAAGTAATAAGTAAACTAATGGGGAAGCTAGCATATATATTTTGCCCTGCTTACCTTACATTTCACCTCTATCTGCAAGACTTCAGTGTCCTGGAGACACTTTGCTGGCACTCTGCAGATGTTTTTATGCCCTGCATTTATCCATATTTCCCTGGTTACTTATCCTAGCTGGGCTATATCTGTGTATTCAGGTTTTCTCTATCAAGACAAACTGTGCCTTTTTTGTCTTTGTCTTTTCTATCATTGTCATTTTCTAACAGCTGATGAAATGCCTTGTTCTGTACTAAATAAAAGGCTCAGGCTGATCCCTGCTATAATTATCTTTTATTGGTTTTCCATGGACAGGTCTAGCCATCTTGATTCTGTTGTGTAAGTATATTTGATAGCTTACATGTCAAATAACATTACTCATGCTAATTGAAGGCACTTTGATATAAACAGGAAATTGAAACTAAAGAAAATCAAACAAAGCTTTAAAGTCCCCCTCCCTCCCCCCACAAAAAGCCCCACAACGTACTGAACAGTGAAAAGAAGTTATTAATTTTAGGTCCATTGAAGATACTCCATTAAATGAAAATCTGAGCTTTTCAAACAATGACCAATATGTACATGAGTTAAACATCTGGAGAGAATACATAAAAAGAAACTCATGGAGAGAGAACAGAATCCCCGATAGAAAGTGTGGTAGTCATAAGAACAGACTGTACTCTAACTCATGGTGAGGAAGGGAAACATTAGCGCATTAATTTTAAGAGTCTCAATCTCGCTTTTATTTATATTTAATCTTTTAATCCTCAAATAATTAGTCATTACTAGTATTTAACGACTAGTTTGCTAATTGGGTATCCCTAGATGGAACTGACGGCAGTTAAAACCTTCTAAACTTATCATTAACTGCAGTAATGATCAAATTCTTTGGGATTATTACTATTATAAACTATAATTAACAGTTTATAACAGCTATATTTTATTTTGTATTTTGTTTCCTCTAAAGAAAACATCCTGGAGTACCATTGCAATGCTTCGGTTAAAAGTCTCGCTTTTAGAAATGTCATGGTGACAGTATCCATTTCCTCCAGTTAGAAGGGAAATATTTAAATATTTGCCTAAAATAGTATATAGTTGTATAGTAGGTGTTGTTTTGTCAGATGCTGGCTGAAGAAGGCATGAGTGATGTCACTGAGTGGCGGGAAAACAAAACAAAACATCTGGGAAGATGAGAAGTGAATGAAATTTTAACTGATATTATGTAATTTCACAGGTAATCTTTTAGATGGGTCAAGTCCCAATTTATTTATTTATTTATTTATTTTTCATTTTTGTCCCATTTCATGGCATGAATAACCTATCTTGCAGTTTATCAAGGAGTACTGATCCTACTACTTTTACTGCCTAATGATTAGACCTCTCCTTTTCCAGCAGATGTAGACTCCTCTTTTGTGGAAATGGGATAACAGAAGGGCTACGTAACTCACTCAGTTCACCTGATGAACTAAGATAGCTCCTTTTAGTTTTAAACCAGCTGCGGTACCTCTGTACACAGCGTGCATTGTCAGAAATGAATGGGTAGATAACTGTCCACACAGAAAATCAAAGTAGATGCATGTATTTTAGGAATGAGTTTATGTGGGTGAGTGATCTGCAAACCTCACAGGAAAGACTTCTTAATCAAAAATCTTTCACTCTCTCTTGTTCAGTTTTGCAGTTGTATTCACAACTCAGTGCCATTTGTACTGTTTCCTTGATTATCTTCCCAATTTTACTTTTAGTCTAGCTGTATTTAAATACTTCAAGTCACATTTAAATACTTCATGTTACAGAGATGGTTACTCCTTAAATTTATCTTCAGTGCTTTGACCCAAGCGTCTGAGCTCTTAAAAATTTATCAGCTCCTTAACATATTCTCTTTCATATTTTCTCCAGCAGGAAAGTAATCACTGACAAAATGACAATCTATTTGTGCCTCTCTTCTTTCATATTCCAGATGCTGTGTTCTCAGGCTTGGTGATCATAAACTATTCCTTTATTTAGCAACTGATTTTATTTTTTAATTCAAGAGGAATTACATCTGCTTTTCACATCTGAGGTGGAACCCACATTAATCAGCACAGGCTCAATCCCTCTGTGTTATCAAGGATAAGAAGCTATCTTGCTCCATGATTCACCTTTCTTACTCCTCCCTAATCCTTCACATTTTCCTGTGTGTATCTTGTACTTTGTAAAGGTTATATCTAGGAGCTGTATAGATTTGTTTGAAGGTCTCTAGACCCTTCTCTTGTCCATTTACCAAGACTTATCTCTCTGCAAACTCAATGACGTAACCTTAACCTAAGTGGAAATATAAATTGCTTGCTTTCTCCCAGGTAGTCATATAGAAGAATAGTAGACTCTGAACTATGACAAACGTGTATGAGCAGTGCAGAAACAACTGAAACAAGAACTGTCTTATCACAGGAATATTAAAAAAGAAAACAAAACCAACAGCAACAACAACAACAAACCAACAACACTAGTTACACTCATTAGCAGAAATCATGAGCAAAAAGAAGGGAAAACTAAAAGAACAGACTAGGAATGTGATTTTTGTTGTTGTTGTTGTTTGTTTGTTTGTTTGTTTGTTTGTTTCAATAGCAAAAATCTTGCTAGCCTCTCGGTTAATGTATGTGATAAGATATTTTAAGTAGGGATAGACTGAAAAACAGAGTATGTGGAAAGTAGTATTTCCATGGTGAGTAGAGGACAAGAAGGAACAGAGATAGTAGTATAATTTAATGGATAATCTTAAGCATATGGGTGACCAAAATGATTTCAAAGAAGTACTCTACAACCTCACACTAATGATACAGCTAGAACATGGATAGGAGTTTTGAATAGTTACAGACAGAATCAGTAATGAAACAAGAAGGTGCCAAAAATGATCCACAAGAGATCTGTAGGTATACGGTATCCCCTGATAAGAAATGGGTTGCTAGAGCTTCTCCCCACTTAATCTACATTGTAACAAAGAAGAATAAGACTGCCTGTAGCAACCAGAAAAAAAACCAAAAAAAACAAAAAAACTCTTCAAGAATATAGTGTAGTATTAGCCATGTTCTAGGTCATGGTTGTCCAATATTTTGCCTTGCCTGGGCCACATTTGAGTGAACAGGAATTGTTCGGGGCTGCATATAAAATTATATATTTTATTATATAAAATATTATATATATATATATATATATATATATATATATTATATATATTATATATATTATATATATAATGTAAATTATAAAATATAAATATAATATATACATATATATATATATAAATGTATTCTTTATTAAGACATAAAAAGCAGAGAAAGTCTAGAAAAAAGATTCAATTTTTCAAAAAGCCAAATTTTCATTTTAGTTGAATGTCTGATTGCAACTATCTGATCTGTGTGAAAATTTGCAGGTAATGTGTTGGTGTCGACTGAAAATGTAGTCACAAATACATATTAAAAAGATATAAAAAAAAAAAGAAAAATCTTGAAACTTACTCTCAAATTTGTTTATAAAATGGAAAGCGTGGCTGCATTTTTTTCACTGTTTACAGGGCTGTGTTTAGCCAGTGTATCAAAAAGCGTAAAATTATTTGCTATAAGTTGAGCTCGCCACAATGTTAAGTTTCATTTCAGACACTGCTGTTTTCTGAAACATAGCACAGATAAAGTGATTTTTACCTTGAAAAAAGCATGTTTAACTCATTTAAATGAGCGGTCAAATCCATGAAAAAATGCTAAATCTGTGACATTTTTAATCTTCATGTTCTGGCACAAATTTTCCTTTTGATTCCATAAAGGACTGGATCTCTCTTTGCAAACCATAATGTCTTTTTAGCATTTTACACTGACTTAGCCACCTTTCTTCAGAAAAGTAAATGATGACCCCATAATCATCATCCATGCTTTTAAGGAACTCCTAGAATGGGCAGTTTCAGTCCCTTGGACTTTATGAGACTCACAGCTTTGATGATGATTTGTATAACAAGAACCATTTTTAAAGCATGTGCACATAAATTGTTTCGATGTGTGATGCAGCGATATTTCATCAAACATGAGTTGCCAATGATAATTGCATCATCTTCTATTACTCTAATAAGCCCACCTTTTTTATTTTTTTTACCAACCATCACCAAGGCACCATCAACAGCTACACCAAGTGTGTTGACAAAGGCTATAATGCATTTTTTTTACTGCTTCATACAAATCAAGACATCAAATGAAGATGAAGATCAAGACTTCAGTGAAGTATTCATTATCAGTTCCTCTAATGAAAACACCAAGTTAAGCCATACCTGTACTGTCAGTATTTTCATCTATCACCAAAGCATAAAACATGCTCTCCAGTTTACTTATCTATTTACTCTCCAGTTTATTTATCTATCTACCTATTTATTTATTTATTTATTTATTTATT
Source organism: Alectoris magna (assembly GCA_030625065.1). Taxonomy (NCBI): domain Eukaryota; kingdom Metazoa; phylum Chordata; class Aves; order Galliformes; family Phasianidae; genus Alectoris; species Alectoris magna. The sequence continues at coordinate 73,285,213 of CM060564.1, forward strand.
TATTTATTTATTTATGATAGATTTTTCTGTTTATTCAGTTTGCTTGGTTATAGTCTGGTAACACAAACTGATTTTAGAAAAATCTATTTTTATATTTAGAACACATTATATCCGCCATGCTTTTCATACATTGCTTAATAAACTCATAATCAATGGTTTTGATGTTTTTGCAATCAGATTTACTACCACGTAAATAGTTTTTATGTCAGTTCTTTATAGTTATACGTAGCTGGTATAGTTATTATATCAATTAATCATTTCAGTTTTAACTTTTTTAAAAGATCTGATTGAGGTGACAGACGTTCTTTCAGTTCCACTCTTTTGTCTTTAGGAAGCATTCCTTGATACACATTGAATTTGGCAGCATGTTTCTGCTTGTTATGTCTTTTTAAATTGTAACCTTTGAAAACTGACACAATTTCCTTGCAAATTAAGCCCGGTATTGTATTATTTGACAGCACTGTCTGTAGAGCAGCCTCCATGATGTGGCAGCATTATGAGACTGCATTGTGAGCTGTGCTGGGCTGTGTGTGGGCCATGGCCCATGGGTTGGACATGCCTGTTCTAAGGCATACTACAGCGCTCAGGTTGCTGAGCCATTCTTGCTTAATGAATTCACCTGTCTGCAGAACAACCCCAAAAGAGAATCAACTGGTCCATTACCCAAGGTTATAGAAAAAAAAATGCATCTAGCCAGTTGTGAAAACTATTCAAATGTATGAGGCTGAACTAAAGAAGAGGATTCTGAGTTCTAGAACATAATGTTGGGTTGTAGCTTGAGACTGTCTCTGACCTCAGAGGATCATTTAGCATTGCATGGCTTGTCAGAGATAGTACTGATGCCTGTGGCTTCTCCAGAAACAATGTGTAGGGGAACAGTGAAGACTTTCATAGAGTTAATACTATCAGAAAGAAATATCTGTCCAACTGCAGCTTTTATCTAAACTGCCAGGATCTTAACTACAAACTCTGAATACTGCACTGGATTTCATGAATCTATTAACTTGTTAAGCATAAGCTGATGCAGATATTTCAGACAGGACACACAGTGAGGTGTCCATCTGTTGTTAAATCCCAAACCAGCTATGGAGCACCAGTGGTGTCAGAGGTAGTTCAGGCCAGCTTAGCTGTTTTCCCCCTTGAGTCAGGATTCTTTGATTCTTGGGAACAGCACAAAATCTATGCCAAAAAGCTAATTTGCATCAGGTAAGAGCCCGCGAAACTGTCAAAATACAAGCAGAATAAAAATGATGTTACATCTGTTTACTGAGAGGCTTTGTCTACAGACAGATCTTTTGTGATGGAACCACTGATTTCTGTGGGCATGTTTCTGACTTTATTAGTACTAACAGCAAAAGCTGCTTGTTTGGAGGGTAAGAGAACCGAAGCTGTGTCAGAGTGCAGTATTTTCCTCAAAGTCGTAAGGCAGTCTGAGAATTTATTGAATCAGGAGCGTGTTTTAACTTGTAACCAAACTGTAGGTAATACACAGATGGCTGATAGATCAGCCTAACATAGCTAAAATAACTCTTTCAATTGGAAATGTAATGTGCAGTACTATCAGAAGGAAAAATAGCTCAGTGAATATACTAACAAAGCAAAGCTATAATTTCTCCCAGTGTGACAAAAGTCCCCTGGGAATCCTTGTGCTTTTCATCATGCTCCTTAACAGGAAAGTCTAACACTATATCTATTAGTTCGTGACTGCTACATAAAGGATGCATACTTTTAAGTGCAATTTGTACATATGAAATGTAACTCCTAAGTGATACAAATTGCCTGACATTTTATTAAGGAGAACTTGATGCTTGAAAATAGACTTGTATTTACATAATTAAGACAGATGTTACTATTGCAGTTAGGTTTCTGTTAAATTGTTATATTTTGTTGTTTTATGATAGTACCGGTTCAGGAAGTCTAGATGTGATATTCTTAAAATCCCTGTGGATATTCATGTCCAGATCTTGGATGTTTTATTTTTTTTCTGCATCTATTTTAAACCACGTGCTAGCTCTGGCTACACACTATGAAGTCCAGGAGGAGGGAGAAATTTCAAAATTAGGAAGGAAATTACAATTACAGAGTTCTACTTGCCACACTGGAATTCAGAAAAATAAGATCTAACTACTGGGGTAATACCATAGATAGAAAATTGTTCATTATTAATTGAGTGGCTCATTTTCAGGCCAAGTGCAACAAGACAAAACAACATTCTCAGCATCAAGACTGGTTAACAGCTTTAGTAGAAGGGTTTCACTTCACCGCTAGCTTATTTTGGCAGGAAAAATAACCTGACCCCAGTAAGTAAGGGTTGTACACTCATTGTCCATTTTTTTCATTTTTAATCAGCATGTACCATATCTAAAACCACATCATGTTCAGCAGTGAAATTAAATAGGTTTCTAGGAAATGGTCCTGATTTTATTGATGGAAATGATCTTTGGGGAGTTAATGAGCTGCTGGTAAAGGTATGCTTTGTCTGCTCAGGTTGTGTGTGCTTGTAAATAGAGGAGGCTGGACCTTTTTCACTAGAAATTGGTAACAAATGAGTTTGCTTTGTTGCACAGCAGCAAGGGTCCATTGCTAAGCTTTCTATGCCCATGAATGTTCATTGGCAGTGTAACATCAAAATCAGAGTTGTAAAGGAAGTAAAATAGTCTCTGAAACACAGAAAATTCTTTAGCAATTCTTATCCCACCTGCTTGTGTTTCTGTCTCCCTGCTGTCCCAGAATTAAGAGGTAGAGGGAAGGATTTGATAGCAGAGCTTGTTGTAGCTCTGACACCACATCCGGTGCAATAGGCTGGAACATGTGAAGTGTGGGGTAAGAATGCTTGTGGTAGAACATCATAGCCTCCCACAGAACAGTAAAGCCTGCATTTAATAGGAGCACTTTTTCCACAAGGAACGTGCAAAATGATGCAGAACGCCTCTTGGCCTAGCGGGATTTCTCATTATGAAAGTTAATCATTGAAAATGTTATTAAGATAATAAATGTCTGCAGGTTGTTCATGCTGTTGTAATGATGAATGTTCTCTGGGTAAAGACAACCGTTAGGTTCTCAGGCCAACCCAAGCTGTGCATATTAGGTTGCCTCATTAAAGGTTAATCAAAGACCTGGTGAGGATCAGAGGAGCAATTTCAAGGGGAGGTGCTCTGTAACTTTGAGGGTAGGAAGGTTTTACCCATATCTGGGGGAAATTTTGGAACCTCGGGAGCATATAAGTCAGAACAAAATTTAAAATGTGCCCGTTGTGTACCAAATCTTAGGAAGTTTTTGCATTAGATTTGCAAAATCAGTGAAGCCTGATCTTGTTTTTATTATCTAGGTATAATTCTGTAGTATATAAAGTTTGAATTAATCCATTTATTAAAATATTTTCTGTGAAGATTGAAAAATGTTAATTATTTTTTTTCTATTGTTTTCCATTTTGAGGTACATTATTTCTTACTTCAGTTCTACACTGCATATGGAACGGTGTGATCTTGTATTCCTATTATTTAGAAAACAAGCAATTTCACACTTTAAAGCCTTTTGTAAATGAATTTTACAGGAGACGAGAAAGAGAATTGGATGAAATCTATTAAATCCTTCTGATGATGTGAACATTTCCCTGAATCCTTTATCATCATTAGCTATTACACCTATGTCCGTAGTGCCATTTTGATCCATTACTGAAGTGTAAATTACATTCTCTCTGGCTTTTTCCATTTCCAAGTCTCGCAAATCAAAGCAATTCTCCTATTTTCAAGTGGCTGAAGTTGCTTACATTTGGCCTTTGGCCTTATCAGTCCTCACAAGTGACATCAGTACAGTGCCTAGTGTGTATTAGGCCATTATATAACCTTTAAAAGCATAGGCAAATCAACTGATATATTGGAAATGATAACTGTATTTAAGGAAAATTTGCAGCCTTTTTATTCAAGGCATGTAATTTTTATATCTAGTTTAGGTGTCTGGTAACCATGGACTTCATGGATAAATGATGATAGCAGAAGTCTAAGTTAAGGTCTCCAAATTACATTGTGATTTTCTTGTTGTTATCATTGCTGAGTATCTATAAAGGCTACAAAGGTTACAGAGGCTACAAAGGCTATTAAGGCTACAGAGACCAGACAAAGATATATAAGGAAATTGCAAAGTTAAGCAAAGTGAGTAGTCTTGCTTTTTCCTCTATTCAACCCGAATTTCAGGCCCAAATCATGTTTACATAGAACTATTTGGAAAATTGTTGATAGTTCTCAGATTCACTGTAATATTACAAGAATCAATGAAGGAAACATTACACATATGAGCAGTCTCTTCAGTAAATATGATGTTCTGAAGAGAAAAATAAAGGTTTTCTAACTTCTTTATTCCCTAACCAAAAATGTAGATGTTTAAAGTAATACAGATTTTACCTTTGTCTGATCTTTTTTTGCTTGGTTTTGTAACTGTGGGCATTTCACTTGGGAAAACAAACTTACAAACAAAAACAAACAAAGACAAAAACAATAAAACAAACTGATGCTACTCATCATCACTTCTCCAACTAGTCAAAAGTCTGCCAGGAAGGTCTTCTCTTATCTGTCTCGCAATATTTTTTTGTTGTTGTCTTTAACCACTCATCTGAATACAAAACACTGTGTATCCTTTCCACATACGTGAAGTTGGACATGTCTGAGACATCTGTAGTACAGAAGCCAGAGCTTGAGCTAAAATAAAAGCTGGATGTGTACACAGCTTTTAGGTTACAGCTTGTTCGTAACTGAATGGTTCAGAGACTAGACAGAAAAATAGATTATAATTAAGTCTATCTTTGTAGATCTACCTATTGATCTACTTATTGATAGATCTATACCTGCTGAGATAACCGATGGAAATAAACTAGACCAAGAATTCAAACCCCTGTAAATGCAACTACAACAGTTAGCAGCAGTCAGGTTTTGCTTGTAACAACTGCTGAAACAACAAATGTGATGCAAAACTTGTTGGGCAGATACACATTTTGATGCCTTGCTTGTGAAAATTTTGTTTGGACATGGAGAAAGAACAAATGCGAAATCAGATTTTGATTTTGTTTATTTATTTATCTGAGGTCTTTTCCATGAAGAACAATGGAGATTCAGAAAAGGAAGTAGAGAGGACTGAAGCTGTAAAAAAGCAGACGGTAGTTGCAGCGGTTTGTCTGTGCAAGAGCTGCACTTCTATAAAACAGGTAAACTACAGATTTCAAAAAAAAAAAAACAAACAAAAAAAACCACCACCACCACCACCACCAAAAAAAACAAAAAAACAAACAAACAAAAAAAGAACTTAAGACTTTAAATTTTAGAACCCTTTTTATTTTCTTGCATTCACTTGCATTTTTTATGTTTCCTATTAAGGAGTCCAAACACCAGGAATTGTAGATCAGTCCAAAGATACACTCATGTTAAGTTCATGGCCAAAATTTCAGTGATTCTGTAACCAGCTTCCCAAATAGTACCCCAAAGCCCGATGTTTTAGGAGATATCCAGGTCATTTATTTAACTTGATTTACCTTCTTTTAACTTTGTTTCATTTACTAGAGTGTTCTGAAATCCAGTTATAACAGAGATCACAATAACACAGTATTACCTGCTTTCTGTAAGGGATGCACTGCAGAAGTCCATTAAATAAGAATAATTCAACCAGTGGATTGCTGAAGATTATGAATTGCACACTGGTAAACATGATTTTAGCTTAATAAAAATAAATCCCCAAAAGCTGGAGAGTCTATATTGAATCAATATGAATCAGTATCAATTGAAGTTTTTGCTAGATAATCCTGACTAGGATCCTTCCCTTTGAGCTTTGAGTTTGACATAAGCAGATATGGATCTGTGGGAAAGAAAAGCAACTCACAGCTCAAACTCCCAAAGAGATTTTATCGTTGCCAAGAGAACACAATGGATGGTAGAAAAAATCTTCACAAAACACTTGATTTCAGTTACAGGGATGGAAAAATAATAGTGATTATCATCTAATGCCAGTGGTTTAGAATTCTGCCCAGGTGAATTAACTTTGCAATTAGTATTATAAATCTGCACTCTAACACATTACACTTGTACAGATCACTGGAAGAAATTATAATTGATGGGGTGGAGCCACATTTTAACTTAAAAGCTAATATAGGAACCTGGCTATCAAAGAGCTGTGGTTTTGTTAGTAATTCATGCAATCGAATCTGTGAGAGCAGGTTAAATGTGAATAAGTTAACTCCTACTCTGATAGCAGGAGATTGCACCTGACCTTAATATTCGTGCCATGTGATGATAATTGCACATATCCTTGTCTTTAAAGAACCAAATTAAAAAAAAAAAAAAAAAAAAAAAAAAAAAGGTTTAAAATTAACCTGTAAGGAAGATCTGCACTCTGCCATGTTATCACTGCAGAATAAAGTGAACAGGAAACAATAGTGCTCATCCCTGCCTTGCAGCTTATTCTGATTGTCTCTGATTGTCTGATTTTTGCTGAATGTTCTAGTTTGGAGCTGCCAATGATAACACAATCCCAGAAATTGGTCATAGGCTGTTGGAGGTGGCAAAATAGTGTCAATGGGTTTGTTTAAGATGTGTGGACAGAAGTAGAATACTATGTACCTCTGCAGCCTTCCTCTGCAGTTGGCCTGGAACTTAGTAGATAACACAAGAAATGCTGCATCTACTTCTGTGACTTAAACTTGTTCCCAGTCATTTCCAGAAAGTGAGTAGATGGAAAAAACTAAAAGATTTTATTTTCCTGGAGCATGTAACATGCTTGAGAAGCTTATCTGCTCCTATACCTTATTAACACACCTGACAATTTTTGCTCTGTTAATGAAGTTACAACTAAAGCAAAGGACAGTAATACTTTTAAAAAATCATGTAATTCAGATGTAGTGACACTTTATCAAATTCAGTACAGAATGGCCTCCAATAACTTATAGCAGCAGATTTAGTCAGATTTACAGAGTAGTTCAAGGTTTGAGAGGAGACTGGAACAGCTATTCCATATGTGTTTCAACTCCCTGAAATCCTTCACAGTATTAACAGTGCATGCTTGCTTTTGAGGTTTGGGAGCTCCTGCTTTACCAGTATTTCTAGTCAGTTCAGCTCTATACAGCTTAAACTGCACTAGAACAAAGGGTGGAACTTGTCTTTTCTAACTTAGGGTTGCTGCACTGAAAGGCTCCAGTCCTGTCAATAAAGTTGCTGGAGTACATTCATCATTTGATAAAGAAGACCCATATACTCAAGTGAATTGCATTCTTGTGTCCATTGACTTTACAAAGAATGCGTACAGGCTGAGATGTCAACACCTCTTCCTCCACATTTTTAGCATTTCGTACTTCAATTGCACCCTGAAATTGCAGGAATTTGGGGAGAAAATATTTGTGAAATCAGTCACAATGAAAGATACTTATTTCCAAATCTGATTAGCTTGATTTTCATTAAATAAACATCAAATTCTGAATATAATGTTTGAAATGACCTCAACGTTCACTAATGGACGTATTTTGGCTAAAATGGCAGAATAAAATGCAGACGTTTTCCTGTTCGCTATAGTGAAAAGTGAAGACTCGGTCTAGTAGTTGGTGACCCTGCCCTTGGCAAGGGGGTTGAACCTAGATATTTGAGGTTCTTTTTCGCCCAGGCCATTCTATGATTCCGTGACCTAGATATGATTTAGCTGGGAAGTATTGGTAATGGTTGGACTAGATGATCTTCTAGGTCTTTTCCAACCTTGATAATTCTGTGATTCCATGATTCTGTGACTTTGAATCATGTTAAAAAGATGCCTTTTCTGCTTCTGATCTGTTCTTCCTTTTTTATTTTATTTTATTTTTTTGGCTTCCTTCTCCTCCCTTCTATTTTCTCATTGACTCACAGAAGTCTGGATGGAATGTTAGCAAATGAATCTAAGGGAGCAATCCCACACTGGGAATTGTGCCAGATGATTGTCTACTGTTCTCCATCTGTTTCACCCCTCGTAATGCATTTCTCACTGACTGGTTTCATTGACTCCCAATACAAGCTGAAGGAACGGCATGGATGTGGGTGTATTTGTAAAAATGTTCCTGTGCTTTGTCATAGGCCATTTCTATTCTTTAGTGCTCTTTTCTATTTCATTTTGTCATGAAATAATATGTCAACGTGACATGGTTTTATGATTTTTGGTTATTGGTAATCCACATTATAACATCATGTAGTGCACTGGAAGTTAAAGAGTTAATGCTCCAGTTCCAGGCACCTGTCTGGAAGAGAAAAAGAGCTGCATTCCCCAGAAGACTGTTCACTGTTCTGTTATCATTCCTGCTCAAAGGGAACACATATAAGGCCTTGGTAGGTCACCTGATGTCCCTCTTTTTGATCGTCAGGCTCTCTCGCTTTTGAATTAGGACTGTGGAGGTTATTAGTTAGTTATCAAATTAATATCAGATATCTCTGTTTCAATTTGACTTCCACAGGAAGAAGATATTCCTTGCTGTCACTTGCACTGTCATTTTAATTTCTCAGTGCAAAGAAAGACAGAAGTGATCACGCAGCAGAGCAGCAGTCTCCTATCCAAACTGTCCACCTGATCACTGTTAAAGTTCAGTTGTAATGGGAAAGACACCCTTCTCTCCACTTCATTTTGACATTCATATTGCACACCTTCATGCAGTCTGCCTAGTGATAGCTCTTCAGCAGCAGTCAGAAAAAAAGAAAACATTTCTGTGCCTTCAGGATACAGTCAGTTATTAATACTGCTGTCTTTTAATTCTGGCCTAGTATATGATCCCTAAATCTCAGACTTAGTTTTGCCCAGTAGAAATGCTCTGAACATATTTATCATGATCTCAGTTTGATGTAATCCCTGATTTATGTGTTTGTGTTCAAGTTTCTCTCAATTCTCTGCCTATTGGCTTCCATCTGTCATAGTGCAACTCTGCTCTGGATTCCCCTAAAATATATCTGTTAGCATTTCCTACTGAAAATAAAATGCCTTCTTTTCTTTTCTTTTCTTTTTCTTTTTTTTCTTTTTTTTCTTTTTTTTCTTTTTTTTCCCTTTCTTTCCTTTCCTTTCCTTTCCTTTCCTTTCCTTTCCTTTCCTTTCCTTTCCTTTTCCTTTCCTTTCCTTTCCTTTCCTTTCCTTTCCTTTCCTTTCCTTTCCTTTCCTTTCCTTTCCTTTCCTTTTCCTTTCCTTTCCTTTCCTTTCCTTTCCTTTCCTTTCCTTTCCTTTCCTTTCCTTTCCTTTCCTTTCCTTTCCTCTCCCTCTCCCTCTCCCTCTCCCTCTCCCTCTCCCTCTCCCTCTCCCTCTCCCTCTCTCCCTCTCCCTCTCCCTCTCCCTCTCCCTCTCCCTCTCCTCTCTCCCTCTCCCTCTCCTCCTCTCCTTCTTCTTTTCTTTTCTTTCTTTTCTTTTCTTTCTTTCTTTTCTTTTCTTTTCTTTTCTTTTCTTTTCTTTTCTTTTCTTTTCTTTTCTTTTCTTTTCTTTTCTTTTCTTTTCTTTTCTTTTCTTTTCTTTTTCTTTTCTTTTTCTTTTCTTTGTTGTTGATGTTGTTTAATCTGAAATAAAGTAGCATCTAATAGCTACTTTACAGAAATATCACAGAGATATTTGGAGTGCAGTGATCTTATCTGATTGTGCCAGTCAGCATTTAGGGAATTCCTTCTTACTTCATTTAATATTGAGTCTTTTTTTGATGTTTTCTTTTGTTTTTTCTTTTGTTTTTGTTTTTGTTTTTCTTGTTTGTTTCCACCATCTGTACTGGTATGTTGACTTTGTTTTACATTTCAGAGCTTTCTTGCAGTTTATTTACTTGAAGTAACATGCTGTGGCTATGCATTTTCTACTGTTTCCCCTGAGGAAAAAGTGTTTGTAGCAGTGTACTCATATTTTTCAGTTTGCTTACTATTAGACAAAGAGTTTTGTGATACTGTTGGAGTACATCTGCTTCCTGCACAGAGGATTGTGATGACTACAAATGGTCGAATGCTGGGCAGTAGAGGATCTCCCTCTCTGTAGAAGACTGGACTTTTGGTAGAAAGGAACATGGCTGAGAAACAGTGTTCCACTTGAAAGGCTCAGCTTTAACATAATACTCATTGCTTATCAGCTAGGATGCAGTGGATCCCAGTCAAGAGATGTTATACATATTCATGAGAGTTACACTTTGTGAAGAAGAAAAGGAGAGAAAAATAAATGTGTTCAGTTCGTGAAACACTAAACAGCATGCGGGTTTCGGAAGCAAAACTTTGCCATTAGGAAGTGATGCTGTAAAAACTCACACTGCAAAATTATCAAGTACACACTATTGTAAAGCCCTATTGTAATCTCCATTTATCCGTTGATAGTTATCACTTAGATACATGATGATCTGGAAAAAAAGGGAAAGAGAGAAGAGCAACACATTAGTTCAATAGACTAGATTTTGTAGAACTTGACAACAGTTTGTCACATAAAATGTCTGTGGGAGTAAACCCAGTACTGAAGTGTGCAGGAAATCTCCTGCTGATTCCATAGCAATATATCCTGTGTTCCTGTGTGATGGAGACATCTCACACTCCTGTGTGATGTCCCTTACTGCTGAAACTATTCATGAAGGCATGTCTGTACGGCCTGGAGAGCAATTCACTCCTTATGCCATTTCAGTGACAGATCTGTCTGTTGTGTCTGTTGGCTTATGCTAGCCATGAATGTCAATGAAGAGCATGCATCTGTCTAGAAGAAACGGGTCTGACACAACTGGCTAGTTACAGCCCACAAAGCTGTTGCCAGATGGCAGATACTGCTCCTTTCCATTCCAGTTTGGATCTGGATGCTGGGTAGATTCAAAAACACCAATTTAGGCACTGTTCTTAGAGTGAAACTTTGGGTTCAGATTCAGGTGAGGATTAAGGAGGTGATCATGTCCATGACAGGGAAGAAATCCACATTTACAGAAAAATCATTTTCAGTTCCCAGATGTACAGAGTTTTAGGACTCAGTAATAGGTAATGAAAATACAGAAATATGAAATAATACTTGTATGTAAACTTATGCATAGACTGTAGTGTCCTTGCACAGCATACATTTCAGAGACTAAATAGAGTGAAAATTCAAAGTTAACTCACATCTGTTTCATTCTTCAAATTTTATAGAGATGCAAACTGGAAGAACAGAAATATTTTCTGCAGACTAAAGTGCTCTATATTTTGGATTGTAATTAATGAGGTAAGAAATATCATGTTATTTTGTTATCTGTAAGTAATATAATTAAAAATGAGAAAACAAGGAGGGCAAAGCTAGAGAAAGATCAAAGGAAAATACAAATAAATTGAATTTCTATGCTATGGAAAAGCTCAGAACCCAGGAAAAAGACAATAATACTAATTTTTATTGCGGAAAGAAACATTATGAAGAAACTTTACATGATAACACTGAAGTATTTTGAAGTGACTTTTTCAACTGAAGTTACATGCTTCTAGCATTAGTGAAACAAACTGCTTCATTTAAGCATGTTGAATCAAATAGAAAGGCTCAAATTTGATATTAAGCAGCATTTTCTTAGGCTGGTAAAGAGACTTTGGAGTTTGATAAGTTTTAAAGGTTTGCTGTTACATTGTATAACTGGAGCATAGTCTGAGATTTTGAGATAAGAACATTCTGAATACTTATAGAAGGCCCCTGTTGTCTAACAGGGGGATAAGAAGTCATAGGCCATGTAGAACACACTGAAGGCAGATGGGACTGAATGTCTTCCTGAAGTCCCCTTCAGTATATCCTCAACTTGCTATTACTTCTAGTTTGTTCCCTTTGCAAAAGGCTGTAATAAAGTCTTTTGAAGTTTTTGTTAAAGAAGGAAATAAATATGAACAGCCTAGAAAACATTCAAATTAAAGCATTAAAAGTTTTTAACAGTAACTCTGTTTCCTTATGAAATGCCAAGAACTTTTAAAAAGAATCATGAATCACTGTCATTTAAATAAGAACAATAAACAAAATGACAACAACAACAACAAAAAACCAAACACAAAAAAAAACCAACAATGATCACACCCACAGACTCTTCTCTCTCTAAATATCTTTGCTGCTGTTAGCCTTCTTCACAGAAGAAGTCAGACTTCACAGAAGTCTGAAGCATGATCCTTTCAGTCTCACAGACGCAGCAATTAAGATCAGGGTTCTAGACGCCCTGCAAACTGTTGGTGGAATTTGGTGATTGAGGTCCTGCATGTTAGATCCAGCTTACTATGAGCTTTGAAGCAATCTGAGGGGTGATCACAGGAGTATGAATTCTCAAGACCTCATCTAGAGAAGTATGTGCTCCACACACAAGCTTTTTAAAAGGCTTAAAAGATCAGATACATCTGTATAAATTTGGGGTTTATAGGTCATGGCTAATGGTATCCTTGTGTCCAACTCATAGAACTATGGCAGAAAATGCACTCCTGGATGCTATTTTGAAGTCAAAAGAAGGAAAGAAAATTCTTATTTCCTCATAGTCATTTTCCAGGGATGATAAAAAAAAAACAAACTCAGAATAGCAAAGATGGCAATAGGACTTGCCTTCTTTTGAAGAGAAATTAGCCAAAGTTGGTAGTGATGGCAGCTTCACAGGCTGTTCTTTGATCTGTTTTGATCCTGATGTCTCAAGATGGTAAAACTAGAGATGTGGTATGATATGTTACATACTCCAGTCTGGGAAAATTGGTGTTCTCACACTCATGTTAAACCCATTTGATGCAGCAGTCCAAGAGCCTACTACATATTCTATTAGTCGAATAGAGGAGAACTAAGGACTCCAGTACCTTAATTCTCACAGAATCCTCTGGAGAATCTTTCATGATGTATTGAGAAAGATATATTTTGTATTTATAACAGAATATCCATTAGAATATCCATGATGCTCCTATCACCTTGGACAACTTGAAGGTGTAATTCCTGTACATAGAACAAGAGAACCCACGTATATGTCTGACATTCCTCTATCTTCATTTCTTTCAAGGTCATGCCTTCTCTGAGGTATTATGGCACCAGTGGTTATCCTAAAACAAACTATTTCCTTTTAGTGGAGCATGAAAGAAATCTCACCCAAAGAGGCTCTGGAATACTTAACCTTAGTGACCTGAGAAAGATCCAGCAGGGAAGCTGTAGCAGGATTTCTACTGGAACTCTCAAGCCTTAACCTATTACATGAACTTTTAAAATAGTATCATCTTCTCTAGGAAAAACAAACAAACAAACAAAACACATTCTAAATGTGGGGATACATCCTATATTTGATCTTGATCTTCTTCCTCTAAAGTAAGAAAAAAGAATGTACCAACATTATAAAACCTGGGATTTGCACACAGCATTAACTGCCTATTCCTTGATGAGTCTGCGGAAATCATGTTTTATGCCAAAGATACAATGTTATAAAAATGGACTTAGTCAGAAAATTCTCAACGTACTAACGACACAATTTCTAAAGAAGAAAAAATGAGAATGTATGGCTTGATGTTGTTGTTTTTTGCTTTTTTGTTTGTTTTTTAAAGAGGCTGCTGAACACTATGCCACTGGGGGTGTCCTTCCACTGGGGAGTCTAGAAAATAAGTTCACAAATGAATAGATATTAAAAAAGCAAAGAAACTTCAATTCGTCAGAATACAGCAAATATTTGAACAGTGAAGTGAATTAAATGCCAGATGGAGGATTTATGACGGTGTAAAAGATTCCCTCTGGAAACCAGTAATATTTTATCATCCAGAAAAAGCATGGTCTGGCTTTCTATCCACCAATAAAAGTGTAGGTTGACCTCCCAGCTTATTTATATGTGTTTTGCTAGAACATCTGGTTACTTCTATATGAACAGGAAGCAAATTCAGACTCATTAAGTTATTAACATTGATCATTAAGCCCTTCTGCAAAGTTAAAGTGATAAGTAAATGAATTAACATGCTATATTTTCTAGTGCACCACACTGTCTGATACACAATGCAAATTTTTATGCCTGCTGTTATAAGCAGTTTTTTGTTGGAGATATGATTTCAGATGATAGATAGAAATATGTAGGATGAAATCAGATATTAGGTAAGATGAACTCTTAGTTTCCACCGCCAGATCCAGGATAAAGGGAAGGAGAATGAATCTGTTGGCCCTGCCTGTGTCAGGGATGGTTGAACTTGATGATCCTTGGGGTCCCTTCCAACCCAACCCATTCTATGATTCTATTGTTAATCCCACCTAAGTAAGATTTGCACAAAGTCCAGCTGTATTTTATCCCACTTTAGGTAAAAGCATCAAACACTTTCAAAGAATCTAAGTAAATGGAAACAAACAAACAAAACATACTAAAAAGACAAAATACAAATCAAATAAAAACAAAACAAAACAAAACAAACAAACAAACAAACAAAATCAGAAAATCTTAATCCCAGCAGGAAGTTTTGCCTCTACTATTTAAATGTTTGAGAATCCCAGAATCATATCCAGTTGAACAATTGACCTGTCGTCCTTCAAACTGACAAAGGAATAAAAATGATGTATGTTTTCATTTGTTTTCTTTTCCTAGTTTGGCACTGAATCCAGGCCTGGCTTGTTTCCCAAAATATAACAATCCATATACCTTTGAAGAAGAGGAAAACTTGGGCGTCCACTGTTTTTCAACCATCATTTTACAGTACTCTGCTTGGCTTTGGCTGCTGCTTCAAAAGCCAGCAGACCAGAAGATCCTGTGTTGTATGCTGACCTCATGAGTCAACCTTGTATATCTAGAATATATCAGATCTTTTTTTTTTTTTTTTTTCCCCTCAGTTATCCAATACAGAACTGAGGACAATTTTCTAAGATTTGCTTGTACAAAATTAAAAAGATATTGTTTGTTATAAATTATTATTGCTTAATATTAAGAAACTAATTCATTGTATTCTACTTCTATGTGCATCTTGTAAGAATTTATAATAGGTATGTATTTTTTTCTTCTCTCTGTTTTGCTTGTTTGCTTTCCTGCTGATTGCTGATGGATGAAGTTCTGTTTAGAGTCTGATTTTATGAGAATTTGTACTTTTTAATGCAAAGGCTAAGTATGGTCTACTGCTTCTATGTGAGTGCAGAGCTTTGATGGCACACAGTAAATAGTATTTTCTTATCATTTCTGATCGATTATGAGGTGGAAAATTTCAGGGTTTTAGTTATTTGGTAATGCATTAGCTGTTTCCACAATTCCAGCTGGAATGGGTAAAATGAGTGTATAAAAACTGTCACATCATAGTCATTTTGGATAACAAAGCAAAACAGAAATATTTTTGTGTGAAAATGAAGCAGCCATACTGGAGAATATGAGCAAATTAGAGGGAACTGAACACAAGACTCTCATCCTTAATCACTTGCTGGAGTTAGCAAAGTGACAATTATTTGCAGTAGGAAGCAAAACTGCACAATCAACAAAGTTGGACACATTTCAGTGAAAATCAAAGCACTTTCTGAAAACATTGTGCAAGTCAATAAAGTCATATTCATGTAGTTTAGAAAACATGTTTGGACTTGTCATGGGTTCAAAATAAAGCGAAGTTAAGTGTTTTTCCATATTTTACAAGTACTTTATTCTCTTCTGAAAATCAGAGCATAATGTTACTTTATTCTAAGCCCATCCCAGCTCAGTATGTGCATATAATGCTTCAAGACAGTCTGATACATTCACTGGTATTTGCTCACCGCTGTAGCCAAAGGTCTCACTACACACTGAAGGGATCATGACATATAGGGGACTTCGTTGGACAGACCTTCTGCAAAGGAAGTTTATTTGGGGGAAACTGTGCACAAAGTTTTGAAACTCGGAGTAAAATCTAGCAGTCGGGTTTTGTAGCTCCTTAGAACATTTACAAGGCTTTATCAGTAAGAAAGAACTGAATGAAAATTGAATAAAAGACCAGTCTTCCTTGATCTCCTGTTGAGTTTCTGAAGTTTCTTTCTTTCTTTTCTCTCTCTCTCTCCCTCTTTATATATATATATATATATATATATATATATATTTATATATTTATAAATATAAATAATATATATATATATATATATATTTAAATAACAATGCTCATCTGTGGTGAATTATTTCAAGATTAATGTACAGAGGTTATTCAGCCACAGTTTAACATTACTGACTGTGTCGTTAGATGAGGCATTGCTGGTTGACCGCTATGTATTTCTGTTTGCATTGCTGCCTGCAGTTTATAAAGTTGCTGACTGGGAAACTCAGTGTACAATGTAGCAGCAGCAAATGCAACTTCTATTTACTAGAAGGATGGGGGATGTGCCACCAAATGTGAACCAAAGAAAGAGATAAACAGAGATAGAGAGAAGGGAAGGAAGAGAAGGAAGAGAAGGAAAGGAAGAGAAGGAAGAGAGGCAAGGAGAATAAATGGAAGGAGAGGGGAGGGGAGGGGAGGGGAGGGGAAGGGATGGGAATGGAGGGGAGGGGAGGAAAGGGAAGGGAAGGGAGGAGAGGGAGGGAGGGAGGAAGGGAGGAAAGGAGGAAAGGAGGAAGGAAGGAAGGAAGGAAGGAAGGAAAGGAGGGAGGAAGGGAGGAAAGGAGGAAGGAAGGAAGGAGGAAGGAAGGAAGGAAGGAAGGAAGGAAGGAAGGAAGGAAGGAAGGAAGGAAGGAAGGAAGGAAGGAAGGAAGGAAGGAAGGAAGGACAAATAGACTGTGCTTTAATGGATTTCTCTGGCAGCCTCCCTCACTTTGACTTTCCAAATGTTCAGAGCTGACAGATAGCTCCACAGCCATGTGTCTCTCTCCCAAATCCCTGATGTCCCAATATTGCCAGATGCTGCTGTTGAGTCAGTGACAGGCTCTGACTTCTATGTGAAAGCCAAGGGGGCAACCTATGGTTCCAAACCTTTCTTTTCCAGGTCACAGCTTCTTTCAGGAATTGAAATCTTCCTCGGGGTTTTAGCAGTTGATGTTCCTGACAAGATCACTTCTATTGGGAATACAATACCACACATTCTTAGCAGTCATTTTGCAAGAACAGACTTTCAAAATACTCCTGTCTTCCCATTATCCTTTTCTATCCTTTTCTTATATGGAAGAAACTCTTGTCTATTTCATCTCCTTTTGCTAGAAACTCCAGTCCCCATAATTTTGAAATGACTATGCTTATCCATATCACGGTATCACTGCTTTTTGTGAGTATGTATTACATGGGACTTCATAGAAGTTGTGGCTGCTCTGCTTTCAGTTTTTTAGCTCTTCATCAGTATGATCTATTACATTTTTCCTCCTTAATTCTAATAATTTTCAATAGCTAATTATACCCTATGAAAAAGAAGTGACCGGTATTTTACAGAAACCAATACCAGCAAATAATATGAATTCTTTAATGAGCAGCCAGATGTGCATTAGTATCCACAAGGAAGAAAAACACACTGAAGTTTCAACGAGGATTTCTTAAGTTGATAGGAAAGCTGATGTACTATTTTCATGTGAAAATTCTGCTAATTTTGCATTTTTATACCATTTCTATTGTGATGATTGAAGTTTTTGTTTAGTTTCATGATTAGGATTTTTTTTTAATTAATTTATTTTATTTTTATTTTCCTTCCAAAGGAATCCTCTGATCCTAAACTTCCGTAGAATTTAAGATAAGGCACATAGAGCCAGAGGTCCTAGCATCCAGATGTGCGTTTGCTTTCCTGCTGATTCTTCATCACAGTATTCTCTCACACATCCTGTATATAAGCATACTGATTTATTATAATTTCCCTCTGAAACTAGAAGATTTTTCTATTAGTCTAGAATTTATGATGTTCAAATAAATGCATGTGACCAAAATAAATAATGAGCTCTAGTTCAGATGGTAATTTTCCCAATCCACCTATAAATTGCTATACCAATAATCAATGTTATAATTATGTTGCTGGTATGAGCTGAACAATGTGTGAGGAAGAGGATTTGTATTTGGACTGGTTTTCCATCATATAATTGTATACCAAAGATACAGAAGATTTATCTAAATCTACTGAATTTAAAACACATCTCAGAAGAATCTCAGCCATCTGCTATTTTTTATTAACTTAGAGGAATTACCTTGTAGATTTGGAATAAATAAATAAATAAATAAAATCAGAAATGTAGACAGGCAAACCATATAGAAATTGAATACCTGAATATAAACAAACAATCGCAGACCTCTTTGGGAGATCTATGACACTGATTCTTTCCGCTCTTTCTAGATGTTATTAGGCTAACACTAAGTCTGAAAATTTGAGCACCAGAAATAACATATCTACAGTGAAAGAAAGCTTATGCTTCTTATCTTAAGCTGGCTGTTCACCCAGCTTTACAGTGAATATTGTGCTTTTCCTTTTTTTTTTTCTCTTCAAGTGGTTACAAGTGCTGGATAGCTTCAGAAAATTCTTTATGGTTTACACTCCTCAGTATTTCAGTCAAGATTCAGGAATGCTTCTTAGATGGCATTCAAAATTCCATCCTAGTTATTTAAAGATGATTGATTTCCTGGCAAATTTTATGTTTTTCTCCTTTTCTGATAGAACCTGCGTCAAATGGCTCGCTGTTCCTATCATCCTGTGTGCTGTTCTGGTGGAAATGATAATTAGTAAAGCCGAGAAAACAACAGTTACAAAAACCACTAAATGTTACATATTGTTGGTTTAAATTTCAGTAAATGATACTGGTCTTTTTTTTTTTTTTTTTTTTTTTTTTACTTTATTCTGGCTTCTCTATTACTCAATAGTATTCATATAGGCAGTTTCACAAATAATAATAAAAGAGGGCTAATATTCCAGTGAATTCACTAGCTTATTAATCCAAACCGGACAACTAGCTCTGGAAAGAAAAACTCAACTCATTTGAACTTTCTCAGTTGTAATGGGTCAAATTAGACATCCTCTTTGCCAGCTTCCATACTGGGAGGAATTTATTTCACCTTGTTGAAGACATGAAGAATTTAGCTCTTGGGAAAAAAAAAGTAGAATAGCCTCAATTTAGCAGGCTCGCAGAAGGATATCTGAATGTGCAAGCAAGGATGACACGGAAGGGATGTGTCTGAGAAACAGAGACTATAGTGCTCCTATGGTCATATCCATGCTTTTCTCAGAGGGTCTTGAACAGAGATGTTTGGATGCAAAAGAGGGACAATAAGCTGTTTGAACTAATAATATTGGTTTTTGTTCTCCTGAGCCTTGATTTTGCAGATATATTAAGAATGAAGTAGAGTGAAGTTTTGAATGCATGAGGAGTCACTCTTTTAACAATTAGATTAGTTATATTTTTTTTAATATATGTATTTATTAGACTATATGCAGCATATTACAAAACAACAACAACAACAAACAACAAAGCAAACAAACAATAAGAGAAGAACCTTTGTTCCATATACTATTCAGTTTGGAGAATGTAGATATTCAATACATGACAAAAGCAAGATAGCTGAAGATTATTTTTTAAATTTTTTATTTTCTTGTGATTTTAGTATATTGAATGTTTTGTTCTCAATGCTGGAGTGTTTGCCAAGTACTAACGGGAAAAACGGAGCAGTACTGCAATCACTATATTGCTTTCTGTAAGTTATAAACTTCAGTTGTTTTGATTCTACATCTACCCGGATCAACATCTACCCGGATTTCTCTTCATGTAAATTTTGCACAGAAAAGGATGAAATAATTACTTTACTTCAGCTACATCTCAGTCTTGTTCTAAACAGTCTAAAAGAGAAAATAGCACTGAAATGGAAGCATAGCATCCGTTTTTTTTTCCAGATTTTCCAACCTCGAGTATCTATAATGAGACAATTGAAGTTCCACATAAATCTGTCAGTAGGACTCGGAGGCATTACCAGCATTCATGCAAGTACATGCACACCTCGCGCATAACTTAGCAAAGAAAACTTCTGCATGTTAGCCAAGAGGAGGTCATGTTCTTATGTCATGAGTCCTAACAGCAGGACTGGAAGAGGTCACGATTGTAGGAAATACCACAGTCAAATGCATGCCTTCCATTGGGAAACCACTGGACTTTGGTAATGTCCCTGTGACTCTAAGTAAACTCACCCAAGATGTGGACACTTGATCTTTTCCTCTGGTAATTTCTTTCTTTCTCTTTAAACTATTCTCAGAAACTTGGTGGTGGTGAGATTTTATTCTCAGAAAATTGGTGGTAGTGACTGCAGACTTATGCTTCTGCCTACATATTTGGTTATTTAGACACTAAAATGTGGTTTACAGGAAATACTAAATACGAAACTGGGTTATGATTAATCATTTTATGCAAATGTTGGTGAAATTAATTTTCAGAATGAAAGTTTTCAGATACAATCTTAGCTTACGTATGCATGCATACAAAATAATTATTTTCCACAAGGAGGAAAAAGATGTATTTTTAATTTTTCCAGTATTTCCACCTGAAAAGATGGACTTTTTAATGAGTTTATTTTGCCATTTTCTAACAGTGTAATGTTGGGGGAAGTGTCAAATAAAATAGATGTATCCGAACAGATGTATAAAAGCACACAGACCTGAGCTTATTACAAACAAGTAAATATTTTCAAACAGCTTTCTTAGTGCTCCAATTACAATTTGTTTTGCTCTATGGCAGGCTTGATGCTTATCAGAATTCAGATATATACTCACACATGCTTTAAATAGCTGTCTCTGATTTGGGTGGGACAGTTTAGCTAAAGTGGCATGGAGATGAAGACAGTGATCGGCTAGAATAAATTTTGTTAATTATTACAGAATAGCGAATCTCTGTCTGCAGTTACATAGGAAGAAATTTGATGATAAACATTTCCTAGCTATAACAGTTAAACCATTGTTAAATGCAAATCAAAATGTGTCATGTTTTAAGCAGTGAGGGGATTTGGACAAGCATATATTAACTGGGAGCAGGATACATTATCCATACATTTTCATTTGGGGGTGTGACCTCTTTGACTGTGCCTTTTGTGATGAAGGCTTATAAATATGTTCCCTTTTAAAAGAAAATATCGAAAGAAAATGCCTGTGGGTTTTGTGGAAAACACAAATCCTGTAGTTTAAGTTTTGTAAGGGAAAAATTATTAAGAAAAGAGATGTTCTAGATATTTGCTTCAGGAATCATTTCACTAAATCTTTCAGTAATGAAAAGGAATGAGCAATTATCCTGTGAAAGACTTGGATCTTTAAGAGTGACTAATGAAATGAGATTTTTTTCTAGGAAAATAGCAGATATTATTCTGTGTTTTCATGTGAATATCAGTGAGATCCAAAAAGATGTCTGCTCTTCTTCCCAGACAAGCCAAGATACTGATAAAACATGCTTGATAAAACAAAAAGTATTTATCCAAAAGCAAATAATAAAAATTCCCCTGAGATATTGCTTTTAAATAATCCATTGTCCAAAACTTCTCAAAACTTTCACAAGGAGAAAAAAATCATGAGCTGAAAAAGATGAATAGTAATCTTCAGTCTGTCATTATTTATTTTCATTGCCAAGGTGTTAGAACTATTCCAGAATCACACTCATTGTACTAAATAATACATTAATAAAAGAATGACTATTTTCAAAAAGAGTGCTAGTAATTTTAAGCATCCTTGACTGATCTGATCTTTGAAAGGAAGGTGCTCAGCATTGTCAAAATGAATCTTTTTATGGTATCTCAAGCTAGAATTATGAGGTTATTTCAAAATTGGTAGAGGTTTGGAAAAATATTAGCCCTAGCCAGTTCCCACAAAATCCTGAAGCATGCCACTTTTCACAACCTTCCTTACATGCTGCTGTCTGGAGCAAGGATCTTGTCTCTGTTCCTGTTTTCAAGGCCCTCATTAAACAATCAATAGGATGCAAGCAAATAAGCAAATAAAACACACTCTCTATCAAGAAAAGAGATTGAGACTCAAGATAGCTTAGTAAGTGTTATACTAAGTTTTGGATCGTTTCCTTGTCAAAAGTGACATTCAATAAAATATCAGAAAATATTGCAGCTTCTGCAGTTTGGCTGGCATTGCTTTTGGCCTGCTAAAATGTGAGGCATTTTTATTCACTACCTTGTCAGTCAGTCCTTGATTGCTGAGAGATTTCTAGCTTTGCCCTTGAAATGAGTTGTGATGGATAGAAGATGACTGTAGAAATTTGGAGGCATGGAACCCTCCTCTTCACCTAAACCGATAAAACCTGGGTTAGTACAGAAATACATCTGTGCTTGCCTACCTATCCTCCAAAAGGTTCCTTGGGCACAAACTCTGTACCATTACCTGGTAACAATGCTATTCCTCTGCTAAGTAATACAGCATGGTTTGAGGTGAGAGTGTGAGGACTATTAATCCGTTAAAGAAAACAAAACAAACAAACAAACAAAACACACCTCTATTAATTCAACATCCTTCAGAAAATTTACTTTCTATAGGGTAATTAATCCATGTGAGAAAAATTCATCATAACAGAGGCCTTTTTTTTTTTTTTTTTTTTTTTTTTTTCTGTTTAATTATACCATGAAATGCCACC
This sequence comes from Alectoris magna, assembly GCA_030625065.1. Lineage (NCBI taxonomy): Eukaryota > Metazoa > Chordata > Aves > Galliformes > Phasianidae > Alectoris > Alectoris magna. Next base: position 73,307,633 of record CM060564.1, read on the forward strand.
ACTCTGAATCTCAGTGTCTCACTATTAACTGCTGAAGCAGTCCTTGGCATATTTTCTTGTTGGCTTTATAAATATTCCATTACTTTGACTTATGGTTTAAATACAAATATCCTTGAAGACCCTGGAAACTCGTCTGGAAGAGGACACTTAAATACAGATAGATTCTAAATAGCAAAAATCAAAAACAATTGGTGAAAATTTCTTAATAATATGCAGTAATAGATATATGTCTGAATGTCAAGTGCATTATTGCTGTATTTATGATGAGAATAAGTTTTATCTCAATTCATATTAACAATAAGTAAGGATTCATTTTCTTTACAAATGAAAGATTTCTCCATCCAAGACTCGACAAGCACTTGGAAATTTTTGATCTTAGGATTCTGTGGAGGTCTTATTTTTACCCCACTGAATTAAGTGAACAGGATTTCATTTTAGATACTCCTAAGAATTAGCCTCTTAAGGTTCCAAAAATGCTAAGTATTTCTTTCTAAAATTTAAATGATTTTATACATTATCCTCTTCACAGCCTGCACCCTGTTCTCATACCTTTACTATGTGCTTATTTCACATGATTTCTGAGAGAATGCCACATTCAAAATCTCCTACATGATCTTTTTAAGTACTTAATTTTAAACTCACTCACTTATCTATATCAGAAGCGCTATGTATGGCACTGTTGTAACAGGAGGGCTGATATAGCAGCAGTATATGAGAAATACAGTTGAGCACATTGCTTCAAATTTTATTTTGTTGATGTCACAGCATATAGATATAATATACAGAGAGGTGGAAAGATACATGTCATACTTCCATCAAATGAATCAGAAGGTTTAATGACACAGAAAATACAGAAAGACATACTTTATGCCATGGCTCATGTAATCAGGTCATCTAGACCCTCAAAACTGAAGATTAGGCTCTTAAAACAATCATAAATGAGTCAGAAACCTTCAACTGGATGCACTAACTTCTTCAATAACATCTGAATCAAAAGTAAGTCTCCTTTAATAGTGAAATAGGGGAAAGATTGTGACTGGTATAATGTGGAATAATTGTGAAATATAGGAAAGATAATGACTAGTGTAGTTATTAACGGAGTGCACTGAATAGCTTAGAGAGAGAAGGCCATGACAATAAGACATAGTGTCTTACTTTCCTGCAGGGCTTTCCATCATATGATCTCAAAATATCTTATAAAATAATAGCAGTGATTCGTATCACTTCTGGGAGGGATGCTGCTGTTATAGCAGTACCTGATTATCTCCTTCAGCATTTAGAACTCTGAGAAACTGAGAATCTATTCACAGAATGTAACTCATACTCCCTCTGGCTACTGTCCCTGCTTTGTTTCTGTTAAGTCACATGTAACTTCCCCCCCCCCCCCTCCCCCCCCCCCAAGCTTTACTTGACATACACAGAAGATATATAAACTTAATTTTACAGAAATATTTACTGTGTGGTTCTTAGAGGAAGAGCTGAAACAGCAAAAATTAGTGATCATAAAACTTACAGCAAGTAGAATCACAGAGGAAAAATAAAGACTTTGAAATTTGAGTATGCAATCCTGAGCACTCAAACAAGATGCATTTATCTATTTTTTTTTAACCGCTTGTAAAATTCTGGTTTCTGGAACAAGTTCTAAGACTGCACCGTGGAAACATTTAGATGCCTAGCGAGAAAGCCTCGATTTACAGCTGTTAATCATAGAAACATCAAATGGCTTAGTTTGGAGGTGACCTGAAAGATTATCAAGTTCCAATAGCCCTGCCATGGGCAGAACTGCCAGCCATTAGATCAGGCTGCCAGGATCTCATCCAAACTGGCCTTGAAGGCCTCCAGGGATGAGGTATCCACAAATTTTCTGGTCAAACTGCTCCACCCACCCTCTGAGAAAACAAAATTCTGCCTAATTGGCCAACCTAAATCTCCTCTCTTTTAATGAAAAGTCATTCCACCTTGTATTACAAAGCAATCTCTAACTCAAGATCTCATGTGAAAATAAAGAAAATAATGACCAGAGTAAGCTGATCATTGCAACATTGCCTAGAAGTTGTATTCTGCAGAACTTATGTTTCCTAAGTGCTCATCTAACCCAAAAGCATTATTCAGATCTAGAAGCACCTGAAACCAGCTGGAATTCCTTTATTGGACGGCAAAGTTCCCCTAGATCTGAAATTCATCCTTCCATGTACATTCAGAAGCAACTTCCTCCCAGAAGCTCACTGTTCAAAGTGGAAAAATACAGCCACTTTGAAACAAAATTACAGCACTGGGTCACAAGATCTACTGCCTAGGACTCATCTGGTTTTACCTGCCCTCTTATCATCCCTTCCAAACCAAACCATACTATACCAGAACACCTAAGCACAGTAGTTATTTACAGACATCTATTTTGGTGGATTTGTTCTGATTTGTTTTTTTTTTTTTTTTCCCCCTCTCATTGTGGACAATGCAGATTGATTTCACATAAGCCAGCAAGACTAAGCATTTCCCCTTATTTAATGAGTTTAATTTCTTTGTATTTCTGCAAATGTATGTGTAGAAACTTGCACGTGCAAGTATACAGCTTTGAGGATGTAAATAGAGCAGACAGCATTATGTCTGCTGATAATATGTACAACTTCCCAATACCAAATCAATTCACGTGCAGTGCTCTTGGCAGATGAGATCTAATTTTTATCCTAAATCAATAGTGAATTAATTAACAAGATGGTAAACAAAAGTTACATCTAATGGATCACCAGGGCTATGTCTGTAGGGGAATGACATAGCTGATTAACCCAGCGGTATTGCAGTTCTCCATGACTAAGTTATTTACAGGATACAGGTTATCCTGTTTTCAGTATCAATGCTCTGAATGCAGTAAAATTACCATGAGTGAAGATAACTCCTGTGACTTTTCCAGGCAAAGAAAACGAAGACTTTGTATATTTAACTCCAAAAGTAAGCTATTTCAGTTTAGAATCATCTCAGTAAGGATAAGACAAAGCTGCTTTTTGCTGTAATAGGTGAGCAACAGGAATTTCTAAGAGACCGATAATTTTTCAGAAGCTGGTGTTTTAAACAGGTGGAAGGGTTAATGTCACAAAAATGCTGCATTTTCCTGGTTAATTATAGAAAAAAGCCTGGAGCAAACAACTCAAATATAACCATCCTGCATCTCACACTTCGTGTCAGATTTTTGGTTAAGAGTCAAAGAGAGATGTACAGTTCTCCCTCCTGTTAACTTTACCCTGGGGACTGGTGTGAATGGAATTGGTGCCAGATAATGAAGCCAGTGGGGCCCTGGAATCGGTGGGAGGCCAAACTCTCTGGATCTGAGAAGATCCTGCAGACTTTGTGCCCAGAGTGCCAGCTGCTGGGGGACCAGTGTGAGTGGAATGTAGTGCCAGCTTCTGAAGCCAAGCTGGGCATGTAGGCCCAGGCTGGGGTGCCTCCCCCTGGAGCCAGTGGTGCCTTCTCCCCCCAGCCTTGGGGCCAAAGAAGTCCACAATGTCCCGGATCTGGTGAACCCAGAGAGTGCTGTGGAACTGATCAGTTTTAGAATGAAAAACCTTAACACTGAGAAGGATCTGTGCAATTGGGCAAGACAAAACAAGAAGCAACTTTGTCCTGGTCATGTTTGTCAAGAAGCTGCCTTCTTCCATCTCACAGTGTGGTTTAAGGCAATAGGCAGCGGGAAGCATAAATGGTTTGGTGTTATAACAGTGCTGGAATCCAGTGTGAATGATTTGAAATTAAAAAAATGCTTGCATTTTAAACATTTACGTAGCTCCAGAGCTCATTAGTACTATAATCATGCACTATAGTGTAGTCCACACAGAATCACAGAATATTTTAGTTTGGAATGGACACTTCAAGATATCTACTTCAACCTCCCTGCAATAAGCAGACTGAAAAACTAGCTTGAAATAATCCTGGTTGTTCTTTTTTCTCTGTTTTATTCCCAAAGGTACACTCCTTCAGATGTTCCACACAATTGCTAATCAATTCATAAGTTTTCCATGAAGAGTGCCTTTTTCTTAATTGGTTACATTGCTGAGCAGGGTAGGCAAAAGTCGTTAGTTCTCCTTGCAGGAGTAGTACTGGTACAAATTTTCTGAGATCCAAAACAGAAATAAGATGCTGTATCTAGTATTTAATGTAAATCCCTCTAATTAGTCATGAAAAAAATCTGTTAGGATAGGGTGGGAAGACTCTTTTGTTGGGTTTTAATCTTCATACTGAAACCACTTTATACAGCACAATAAAGCTCCACATCCTTTCTGTCTCTTCTGATATGTATTTTTAATGAGGTGTTTCAGATTTTTGGTTGTTTTGTTGTTGTTGTTTTTACCTCCCCCAACAGTTTATTATGTGTCCACGGGCAGTTAAACTGATCTATAGCTCAGTTTCATCTTTGTATGTACACTGCAAAGAAAATCTTCCTTTCCCCACCTGATTTGCCAGAACTGTTTGCTCTTTGTCATTTCATCCTCTCTGCTATAGAGAGTGAGAGAAAAATATAAAGAATGTTGACTGAAACAACAAAGATATGTAAAGCCAACATGACACCAACAACATAGTTTAAAATCCTTAAGATGCCAGCTAATTTCTGAAAATTCAGAAATGCTTAAATCTGCACACATGATGAAGTGAACGAATGAGGTGAAAGCACTTTGGAAGGATCGAGTTGCTGAAGCAGAGAACCCTGAGATCATCCTGCACTGCAAAGGAAACAATCCCTTGTCGCCTCTTGCTTCCAGCAGGTATGCCTTTCATTTTTCCTGCTTGAGACAGCAAAGTGTAGTATACAGATTATCACAATATGGAAATTTCTGTATTTGACCTTTTTCTTGAAGATCTTTAAAAACTGTGAAATTAATGAAATTCTATATATGTTTCAATCTGCTCTGAGAAAATTTTCTTGACCAAGACAGTATGTTCTAACCAACCTGATGGCTCACATGAAATATGAGACATGTGGGTCACAGTGTTGGATTCCTCTCATGGGAATGTAAGTTCTACTTTTGTTTCTTGAATGTATTTCATAACTCATTTCCTTTGTCTTTACTTCACATTCCTAATCATAAAAAAATTTTAAAAAAATAGAAATAATAAAAAAATTGGGATAAGATAAAAGGAGTCCTGCAACATTTTGTGTGTGGAATTTCTATTGTTGAATTTCTAAGGTTAGAGTGAGGATTGCTACAGTCAATATCCCATTTTCTCTCTCCTCGCAGCCTGCCCTATGTTTTCAGTCACGTGAACAGAATATTCTCCTGAGTGGAAAACAAATCACAGAATTATCCCCTTGAAAGATGACCCTTTCTCTCAGGTTGAAAAAATATGACCAGACATAACCGGAACAATGCAGAAGAAAGAGGAAAGCTGAGACCTGTGGAGTTTTGTTTTCCATGGAAAAATTTGTAAAAGCTTTATAAAAGGATCTGCCATTCTACATGTTCTCTCCTTTTCACATGGGGCCAAAGAACACTGATTATTCCAGCTCAATGGCAGTGCCCTTGGCAGGAGCCCAGGAAAGCCATTTTGCCAGAGAGAGATGAAAATGACTCCCATAGGTTCTCTGTTCTGTAATGTCAGTGCAGCATCCAAATTTAGCAAACACTATTCTTCCACTCCTATCTAAACTGCCTGCATTTCTGGCATTTACACATGCTATTTCTTTCAAGATGGGAAGCTCTCTAGGGCTTGGTTTAATAACTGAGTCTTCAAGCCTCCTACACTCTCTCTGTCATCTACTATATACTTTCTTGGAGGTAAAGAGAACAAACAAGTTTTCCAACTTAGCAGCCGGTGAGTTGGGAATCACAATGTAGTTCAACATATTTCTGGTGCAAATATATTAATTTTTGACAACTTACAGCATTTTTAATTACAAAATACGTAGGCCACTCTGAATGCAATGCCTCATATATTTCCATGGAAACTACAAGCACAAACAGCACAATAACACTGCTTGATAGAACAAAACATTAGTTTTTTACACAGTCCTCACCATTACCTCTGCATTTTGGCCAATGATGAACAAGAATTCTGCATGTTATGGTTGTACAAATCTGCACCAGTGAAACTGAGCCACTGTTTCACAGTGTCTATGATGGCATTGTTTCTGAAACCCATTATCAACCAGCTCACTGTGCTTGCATCCACTGTTAGGTCTCTATTAACCTTCAGCAAGCATCAATGAATGTAAAGGGGTGCATTTTTGCCCCTTTGTATCATACATACTCCATGTCAGATACCATTTTGTCAGACTGCCCCTCTGCTGCCATCTGTCACACAGCAACAAAATTCAGTGGAATATTGGTGGGAAAGCTCAGCTTCTACTGCCATACAACTGGCCTCCAACTCTGACATCATGGGCCAACATAACAAAATAGGAGGAATTACTTTTGTAGCAGTCCTTGCACATTAGAATCACCATGGGAAAAGAAATGTGCCTGAAGATGAGAGATCAGCAATGCTACATGAACAAATACAAACACATGCGTTTGGGGTTTGCTGTTAGAAGCATTGCTCCTGTGAATATGTAAACGGTAACATTTACAGAAATAATGACTGTGCTAAAGAAATGTGCTGTGAAAGAATAGATGGATATGGAAAGTTTTATACAAATTTTAGTGTCTTGAAAATCTCAAAGCTCTTTGGGGAACAATTTAAGTTCTTGCTTCACTTTAGACAACTAAATGACAAACTCCTAAAATTTAGCTATTACTTTAAAATCTCTTTGTAGGGAATGTGATTGCAATACAGATATCTCCAAAGGATACTCCTTCGCATCAGTGTTAAACTCCTCTTTCGGATAAATCACTGTCAGCTGATCTGAGGTGATCAGTACCACTATGGACACGTTCTGCAGAGAAGCCAGGGGCTGAAGCTATATGAAGCGGGTCCTGAAACTGACAAGATCCCAGAGTGAGGAAGAGGCCGCTTGGAACTGCCTGTAGGCACCAGTCCTTGTGAGAGTGGTTAATGTGGTTGGGGCTGGGCCAGGAGCAGCAGCATAATACTCCCACATGTACATGAACAGCCTCCGAAAATGGGGCACGGCATGATAGTAAAGTCATAGCATGCTAGTAAATGTGTGGTACGGCAGTTTGTGTAGGGAGATGCTAGGTGGACCACTTTCTTCTCATCTCTGGGAAGAACAGGCAGCAGCATTCTATTGAAGCGAAAGTGTTGATTCACACTAGAAAGACATGGAGCTGTTTGAGCAGGCCCAAGGGGCTTTTCCTATGAAGAAAGTTTGAGGGAGTGGATTTATCCAGCCTGGAGAAGGGAAGGCTCTGGGAAGACCTCATTGTGGCCTTCCAAAACTTATGGGGAGCACATAAGCAGGAGGGAGGCTCACATATTACACAGGCAAATAATGATAGGACAAGGGAGAATGGTTTTAAGCTAAAAGAGGAGAGATTTATGTTAGATAGTGGGAAGGGTGGCGAGGTCCTGTAAGAGGCTACTCAGAGAAGTTGTGGATGCCTTGTCCTTGGAAGCATTCAAGTCCAGGCAGGGTGGGGCCCTGGGCAGCCTGGTCTAGTGGTTGGCAACCCTGCCTATGACAGTGCAGTTGGAACAATATGATCTTTAAGGTCCAACCTAAGTTATTCTGTGATTTTATGATTCTATCATTCTATACCTGTTAATTGAGCCTAAGGTGACTAGGTTCAAGTCTGATTTCTAATATAAAGGTTTACTTTGTGTAAGATCAATTTCACCCTTACAACTCACATAAATTAGTCATACTTGGGAATCTACTTTTTTAAAAAATTATTTATTTATTTATTTATTTATTTTTGAATGCAGGCTTGCAGGCTACAGAGAGTTAGGAAACATGGTACAGGATCTATGGGAAATATTTTATCTTCTGGAGTATCAACTGAAGGCCAGGCAAGATGACTCCACTGTCTTCTGATATAGCACTAGGCGTCTTTGTGTGGTTACTTAATCTCCACTTTGTTTGTGGTCATTATGTCTTCCCACCTTACAATATAACTTACTACCAGTATAAAAGGAGAAGGTTTTGCAGCTGTTTTAGTGTATAAAATTCCCAAGCAGCTTTCAATATGTCAGGAAGTTAAGGACAAACTTTAAAATATTTCTTTCATACTTAGAAGAAAAGTTCACACCCTGAGGAATTTGATAGAAATAGAGGGACAAGCAGGACAAGCTTTCAGAGTTTAATGCTTTGCTCAGATGAATTTATGTATGAAACTTTGGTAGTTGTGTTAGACAGACTGGGTAGTCCTTAAGGCCAGGAACTCATAGAGCTAGTGATGTGGCATCTAAATTAAGCGGACAGGGTTTCCTCTTTCAGCTCTCAAGGGCAAGAGAAGCTCAGGTTAGTGTCAGTTCAAGTATTAACCTCTCAAAGAAGAATAGAGATGACTTCATAGGTTATATTCCTGGCCCTGCCACAGATTCAGTTTCTGATTTAGCTTCTCTGTTCTTGTAATTGTCTGTGATGTGGCACAATATAAAAACATGTAACTACTTTCCATGTCTGTTTTGTAGCTTGATAACTAGATATTTGTTAAGAGATTTGAGTCATTTACCAATGTAAACTGAAAATGCACTGCCTCTTACCCTGCTGTTTATTAACAGCTATTATTTTCTTATGGCTCTTTATTTTGTTTGTTTCTTAGAATATTGAATAATCTCCTAATAATGACATTAAAATGAAAGGCAGAGTAGGGACAGTCCTTTTTGGTGACATTTGCAAAGAAACTAACTCATGCTAGTTGAGAAAAAAAGTTTTGTCTCTCTTCAACAAAGATAAAAGCCACATTCTGCCTGAAGGCCTCATCTTTCCATGAGGAAAAAACATTTCACATCTGATTTTGGCTCATAAACCAAGAGATTTGCTTTTATATACTTCTCTCTTTTTCACCTCCTCTTCCTTCCTGACTCTCCCTTTCCTTCCCTCTGGCACACGCATACACATAGGTACAGCTGTGAACATGCATGGTCTTAGGAAAGAAATACACATATTGAGTTAAAAATAAATTGTGAAATGTTCCATTTTAAGGCCTCCACATGACCCTTCATCTCTGTTCCACCGAGGGTCCCTTTGGGTAGCAAGTATTTGGAGTTCCTATTTTAGGATGCAGAAATGAGGTGACGCATAGTGAGTGAACGACGGGTTTAGCATCAAGTTTGTTACATGTTAATGTGTTACAGAAAAAATAAGATTCCCTTTCATCTTCATCAGGGATCTAGAACCAGCCACAGCTGAAAGCAAGAAGAAGGAAAGTTTTTAATATAGATATACATTCACTGTTCAGTCTGGAATTTGTTCCTTTCTAGTGCATGCAGCAGAAATCATTTACATACAAGCATGGGTATGTGAAGATGAATGGTACTTTGCTCTCCCCTTTACAAAGATTTGAGATAGTATCCTTATGAGTTTATGTCCCAGTGAGGTTAAGGAAGGTTGCACCATATGAATCATTCATATGTCAAGAAGTTCTAAACGAAGTGAAGACTTCTCTAAATTTGAGTATGCCTTCTCAGTGCCTATTTACAAATGATGATGTGCTGGATTTTGAGGGGCTGGCATCAAGAAATGTCCAGTAATCACTGTTAAGCAGTAAGAACATTTAGAATGGAGAGTGATGACAATTTTTCAGGAAAGACACCTCTAGCTGAAACGCTGTGAATTCAACCTATGCAAGTCTGTCAACTTCTGAACAAATGTGTAGTGTGCAGCTCAGTCTATCAGACAACCAGTACAAATCCACTGACCATGACCACCTGCCCCATTCTCTTTCTTTTATTTTGAGATTTAGCTCATCTGTGACTTCAGCCAATAGAGTCTTTCAGCTAAGTTTCTGCAGTCTAGTAATAATCTAGTCTTCAACTAAAATGTTTGTTCCTATCATACTGCTTCTACCGAAGTGGTGGAGTGACACAAGAGAGTTTCATTTCTAACATCTGAAATCTTGAAGTATTTGGATAAATCCAAGATATGTCCTATAACACAGATCAGTAATAAAATGTAACTGCATTCTTTTGCAGGTCTAGAGAAGGTCCAGAGAAGCAGGTCCAGAGAAGGGCAACGAGGCTTGTGAAGGGCTTGGAAAATCAGCCCTATGAGGAGATGCTGAAGGAGCTGGGGCTCTTTAGTCTGGGGAAAAGGACGCGGAGGGGAGACCTTATTGCTCTCTTCCAGTATCTGAAAGGAGCTTACAGTGAGAGCGGGGCATGTCTCTTCTCACTGGTGACAGGTGACAGGACGAGGGGAAATGGCCTCAAGTTGTGCAAGGTAAGTTTAGGTTGGACGTTAGGAAACACTTCTTTACAGAAAGGGTTGTTAAGCACTGGAATAGGCTCCCCAGGGAGGTGGTTGAGTTACTGTCCCTGGATGTGTTTAAGAGCCGTTTGGATGTGGACTCAGAGGTATGATTTAGCAGAGGGTTGTTTGTTAGGGTACTCTGGTTAGGCTGCGGTTGGACTTGATGATCTTCAAGGACTTTTCCAACCTGAGTAATTGTATGATTTTATTATCTTTCCAGGAGGAAGCTATAGGTAGCAGGTATGGTAGCTCTTAAGTAGGTCTAGATTAAAATATATGTGTATATATATATGTGTGTGTATATATATACCAAAAAAAAAACAAAACAAAAAAAAAAAAAAAAAAAAAAACAAAAGCAGAAATAAAGTCATTTGATTTCTTCAATGGCGGGAGACAAATTGGTATACACTTAATTCCTTGTTTTTAGAGGCAATAAACCCAAAGTTAACAACTACCAAAAAAACCCAAACAAACAAAACCCCAAATTGATTTTCTTTATTTAACAGCTTTAGAGGTCTTAAGCCATAATAAAATGACAGTTTTGAGGCTTCTATATATCCTTTAGCAACAATAAAACATTCCTCTAGCCTCTCATAAGAGTGACACTGGGAATTCCTAAGCTCTCTAGACTAGTATAAAAGAGAATTTTCCTTTTGTAATGTCTTTGAAGTAATGAAATGAACCTTTATCAGTACTTTGTGTGACAACAGAAGAAATATTTCACAGGTTGTCTTTATGCAGATGTTATTCATTGTTTACTGCACAGAATTCATCTGATCTAAGATGATTGATACTAGCAAGGATGAACATCATTTGTGAACACTAGCCCTCTGGTTTTCCTAATACTGTTCATGTAATATGCAAGAGAGCTATATTCCACTCAGTAGTCAGATGGAAAAACTGAGTGGTCAAAATGAGATAATTTTGACTTCTGTAAATCCTACATATCCTCAGTAATTAACAAGGCATAACACATTGGGCATTTTCGTTTCTAATTCTAAAACTACAGCAAATAACACAAACAAACAAACAAACAAACAAAAACTACAGCAAAAGTTGGATGCTTTTACCATTATAACCTTAATATATACAACTTGATTGAATAGACAACAAGTAAATCAGATTTTGTAGGTAACTGAATATTTTCTATAAGCAACAACACAATTGAAGCTATGCTTTAGCATCATGCTGCTTTATCAAGGTAAATCCCACAGTCTTTGCTTAAATTCAAATTCATGCAATAGTGTGCTCAAATGAAACACTTATGAATTTTCTTTAATTTATTTTTAAAATTTATTTACTAATTTCTATTTTTATTTTATATTCTTATTTTATTTCATTGTTGATTTTTTTTTAAATTTTCAGTTATTTGAAATGGAGTAGCTAAATTACTATTAATTCTAATGTTTTAACTGTATTTTACGTGCTTTCCAGTTGACCTAGACTGAAACTGTAGTGTAGTCTTAAATAGGTTGAAGTATAAACTATGGACTAGCAATAAAAAAACACATAAATACACATAGGCATTAGGTAAAATATCTTTTCATAGAGTCTCTTTCCTTCATAAATTCTTAGCAATTTTCTTATCTCTTCAATCACTTTTTTATGTGATTGAAAGACTTATTTCTGGATGTAGAGAAATGTTTTTTAGGGTTTTTTCATTAATTTTATAAGGAAGACACTCTTATGAAGCAGTTTCTGACATGTCATCATCTCAGTCTTTTAAAAGGGGAACACAACAGCTTCTCTACCTTCTAAAGACCAGCTTTTTTTGCAGAGTCAAGGGCAATCAATATCTGTTTCAGTATCGAGGAAAAAGTCAAACAGCAGAAAGTAGATGTCATGCTGTGAAACCCTTTGAGCACTATGAACAGCTGAAAAAAATATTCATGTTATTTATTATTATTTTTTTTTTAGGACCAAATGATGCATACAAAATATTTATTTTCTTCTGGCAACTGTATTTGGAGAGGAAAACATACATATACATATCAAATGATATTCATTTTTTTATGTGTGTGTGTGTAGAAAGATAAAGTTTTGTTGAAAAAGTAGAAAATTAAGATGAAAGAAACCTCTCTCATTTTCATGTTTATTTATCAAAGTCAACTAGCAACATCATGTCCTAATATTAAGCAGTAAATATCTCATTTTTATATTGTGTACTCCACATGTTTTATGAAATATCATAAAAGGATAGATTTGATCGTTGCCCTGAAGGCTTTGAGAAAGTGACACGACATGCATTGCAGAACTTGGTTGAATTTATCTTTCATTTTTTGCATGTTGAATGATGTATGTATAGGAAGCAAGGAAGGGAGGGAGGGAGGGAGGAAGGGAGGAAGAAAGGAAGAATAATATCTGAGAAGTGTAGTGAAAGTCCATCTTTGATTTTATGTGAAGTGCTCACATATTCTGTAAGAGATCAGTAAAATGAATCATAAAGTAAGTGACAGAATAAGTTAGAGTAGAAATAACACTACTGATGTCTAGCCCCCCCCATCAGAGCAATTATGCATGTTGTTTGTAATGTATATATATTTGTATGTTTATGTGTGCATGTATGTACCAACCCATCCATCCATCCATCCATCCACAAAATCTTCCTTTCTTACTGTCTGAACTTTCTGTATGCAAACATAGTTTCAGATTTAATACAAGAAAGTGAAACATAATCTCACAAACTAAAAATGGCTGTGGAAAATTAATAAGGCATGATGGGCCTTGCCTTTAACTGCTATATATCCAAATTAGACAAATGAATTAGATGTGGTCATAGGAAATTTAACGTGTTTTGTGACGACCATCATTAAGTAAATCTTTATATCCCTCTGAGTGAATGTACAGTTTAATATAAAAGATTTTCACAAATAAATATCTAAATTATTCATGTGGGAAACTTTTGATAATCCTGGTGGAAATAAGTTTCAAAACAACCAGTGTACTACAGAGACACATATTTAAAGAAAATAATAAACTTCTGTAAGAATTAATTTGGAAAGATAAGAATTCATTGCATTAAGCCGTGACATAAAAACTTCTAAATATTTTCAGAAAGCGTTTCTGTAATTCTTGTAAGAGCTGCAGTCAGGATGAAAAACTTACCAGGTGATGCTCCTAGCTCTTTATTACAAAGATAATCAAAACAGACTATTGAAACATCCCCTTCTGGATTTGAATTCTATTAATCAAGGAGTCTTCTCAAACAGTGGAGGTCAGCAGCTGCTCAGAATACAGCGTTTAATTAAAACATCAGATTAAGACCCCTTCCCCCACCATATCATGCTCTGGTGATCTTAGATAATTGTTTAATAACCAGTGATGAAGATGTTTCCATGACAGTGAACTACTGAGTTCACTATGGACTCTTTAAAAATAGAGCATTGGCTTTACATGTACAGGTAAAGCTTGTACGAGCTGTTATTCTCTATAGCTAGCACTATCTAAGAATATCAAAAGTGATTTTTTTTTTTTCCTGCCACCTTTTCCTGTCAAAGAAAATTATTTATTCTAAATAACGGAAAAAAAATCTCATGCAATCCAAAAATGACTAGTATGTACAACAAAATGAAAGGATTCTTATGCTGCTGCTCTTACTCATATTGAATATTAGTTCAGTTGGTTAATATTTCCACATACATGTCTACACTTGAAGCTGAATGCATATCTTTAATAGGTGTGAACATCCTTGCACAGGAGAAACACCAGAACCAACTTTTAACATAGATTTGTGTGCATACCTATGAACAGCACAGGTGATTTAACCTTGCTCTGTCCCTTTGTCCTTGCAGTAGTATCATGTGGTAACAACTGTGCCAAGATTTTTCTAGGAGCCTGACACTGTCCATTGAAAGGGTAAGTAGGATTTGAGACGCTTAGTGTTGATGTTGCCTTACTTCAGGCAGAGTAATTCAAGCCATGATCATCTTGTCAGTGTTGATATGAAAAAGCACTGCTGGGTCAGGGTTAAAAGCAGGGCTATATCTGCCTTGATACACATTTCAGTGATTCTCTTCAAGTGCCATACAATTTGCATCCAAACTATACATCCCATTATGCAGAGCAAACTGATTCTAGCTAACCTTCCACTTCCCTGATTCCTTTCTCCACAGTAAATTGCTGATAAGTCTCCTTCCCTGTATTTAAAAGATGAGATTAAAAAATAAAAATAAAAAAAAAATCAAGCTAAGGAAAAGTAACTGAATCCAATCCCACAGGAAGTCAGTCACTCAAGCAACACTCCTTTTAAGTTCCATCTATTTTCACTTTACAATAAGGAATCACTGACAGGGAACAGTGTTTAGAAAAAGTCATGTTAGTCCGATAGCAAGACCAGAAAGAGTTACTGAAGAATTTTCTCCTATCTGGACAAGCCATTTATTCCAGTTCAAAATCAGAGCAATATCTGTTTATTTGCATTTTGTCCAAAATATGCATCCGTACAAATAGTTCTGTAGTACCAAGTAATAGTGTCTCGAAGCTGTGTGGATTTATATGAGATTGCTACAGTGATAGATGGCATAACCAATGGAGTCATAATTACAATAATGGAAAGGGATGCATTATAATTAGTGAAATTATGTGTGGTCTCCACAGCTCTGTCTCTGTTCCTGAAATAATCTGTGTTTTTTAAGCAATCACATAGCTTATTATCTACACTCTGGATGAGGAATTTGCATCCTAGAAGTGTATCAACAACATTCCCTAATTCATGCCCTCAAGGTCTGTAAGCGTCCTCCTTAATTTATTCAGGAAATTTCACATCTTTTAGACAAGATATATTAAATCTCAGGGTCTGGGATTTGATTGATCCTACTGTAGAGGTAATATGTAATCGTGTTGCAGCAACATCCGACAAGCGTTTATTATGGATTTTAAAAGGATAAGGACTCCTGCACAACAGCTACAAAAATATTGTGAAATCACAAATAGTAATAGCAAGAGATTCTGGAAAGACAAAATGCCATTCTACTATTAAGAAATAATGATCTGTTGCAGAACAGAGAAGACCACATATGGTCTAATCCAAAGCACATTAAATGGGATAGAAGTCAGATAATTATGAATTTACATTTACAACATAAGGACGGTAACAGAGGGATTCAAATATGTTTAACTAGATAAGAATACTAGAAAATGCTGGATTATATTTTATCAGGTCTATTTTTAAACATAGTTTAAGAAAAACATATTCAGATGAGAATGAAGGGGGTAAGAGAAAGAGATAATCTGATTAATTAGAAGACAGTGATTATTTATTGGTATAGAATCATAGAATCATAGAACCACCAAGGTTGGAAAAGACCTACAAGATCATCCAGTCCAACTGTTCACCTATCACCAATAGCTCCCACTAAACCATGTCCCTCTACACAACATCCAATCGTTCCTGGAACACCGCCAGGGTCGGTGACTCCACCACCTCCCTGGGCAGCCCATTCCAGTGCCTGACCACCCTTTCTGAGAAGTAACATTTCCTAATGTCCAGCCTGAATCTCCCCTGCCGCAGCTTGAAACCATTCCCTCTAGTCCTATCACTAATGACACGAGAGGAGGCCGACCCCCAGCTCATCACAACCTCCCTTCAGGAAGTTATAGAGAGCAATAACGTCTCCCCTGAGCCTTCTCTTCTCCAGGCTGAACATTCCCAGTTCCTTCAGCCTCTCCTCATATGGCCTGTGCTCTAGACCCCTCACCAGCTTTGTTGCCCTTCTTTGAACACTTTCCAGGGCCTTGATGTCTTTCTTGCAGAGAGGGGCCCAAAACTGGACACAGTACTCGAGGTGCGGCCTCACCAGTGCTGAGTACAGGGGGACAATCACCTCTCTGCTCCTGCTGGTAACACTGTTTCTGATGCAAGCCAGGATGCCATTGGCCTTCTTGGCCACCTGGGCACACTGTCAGCTCATGTTCAGCTGAGCATCAATCAATACCCCCAGGTCCATCTCCTCTACACAGTCTTCCAGCCACTCTGCCCCAGGCCTGTAGCGCTGCCTGGGGTTGTTGTAACCGAAGTGCAGGACCCAGCATTTGGTCTTGTTGAACCTCATCCCATTGGCTTCAGCCCAGCCCTCCAGCCTGTCCAGATCCCTCTGTAGGGCCTTGCTACCCCCAGGCAGATCCACACTCCCAGCCAATTTGGTGTCATCTGCAAACTTACTGAGGGTGCACTCAATGCCCTCATCCAGGTCATCAGTAAAGATATTGAAGAGGACAGGGCCCAGCACCGACCCCTGGGGAACACCACTCGTGATCAATCGCCAGCTGGATTTAACTCCATTCACCACCACTCTCTGAGCCCAGCCCTCCAGCCAGCTCCTTACCCAGCCAAGAGTGTACCTGTCCAAACCACGGGCTGCCAGCTTCTGCAGGAGAATACTGTGGGAGACAGCGTCAAAGGCTTTGCTGAAGTCTGGGTAGACCACATCAACAGCCTTCCCCTCATCCACCAGATGGGTCACTAGATCATAGAAGGAGATCAGGTTGGTCAAACAGGACCTGCCCTTCGTGAACCCATGCTGGCTAGGCCTGGTCCCCCGGTTGTCCCGCACATGCCGCGTGATCTCCCTCAAGACAATCTGCTCCATAACCTTCCCTGGCACTGAGGTCAGGCTAACAGGCTTGTAGTTCCCCGGATCCTCCTTACAACCTTTCTTGTAAATGGGAGTCACATTAGCAAGCCTCCAGTCTTGTGGGACCTCACCAGTCAACAAGGAGAGCTGATTAGATGATGGAAAGCGGCTCAGTTATCACCTCCGCCAGTTCCCTCAGCATAAAATGGTATAAGATGCTGGGGGCTATTAGCCCAACTGACATGTTGTTTTTCAAATTCAGATGCTTATATTTCATTGAAGTGTCCTGTACTTATCAGTTGGATACAGCATTTCTTTTTATTCCTTGTTCCAAGATGTTAACTTCTACAGAAATGAATAAAAAATGAATAAAGCTGAGTGCTTGTTCTATAAAAAGACATAAGTTAATGCTGCAGTACCTTGTTACAGCAAGAAAGCAAATTTGAATTACAGAAATTCAGCCTAATGATGTGTTTTGTCCCCCTATTCTGAACAGATAGCTTTATTTAATTTATAAGTGAGATTATCATAAGCTGAACATTTTTCTTATGCTACTTGCTTACTGTAGGCCTCGCAATAATAAACTTTTGGCTATATTTTGAGTCACTGAGAAATTTTTGAATAGTTTGAAAGATTCTGTAAAATGTATTTGAGAATTCCAAAGCCACATGGAGATGCCGTTGCAGCCATGCACTTCTGTATATTAAAATGTTCAGATTTGCTCTGCAGCATTAATATCTCAGAATATATTCCAGGCATGTTTTTGAATAAAACTAATAAAACTTCAGTTCATAGACTGAGCATTAATAACATGGTTCTACTTTACGTTGTTTCTTCTTTGCATACATCATACAGATTTGTCTGCTGCCTTCTTGTGCATGAAAAGAATAGGTAAAATTGATAATAAAGCTGAGTCAGATGACTTAACACCAGAATAGATGTGCTTAGACAGCCAACTTGACAATGTGGTGTATGAGTGGTTACCTCTACCTGAGCTGTAACAACACTGGTAGGTCACAGCTTGACAGAACTGTGTATGTTATGGCTCTAGCGGTCTCAAGTGAACCTCTGATCTGTATTTTTACAAAATAGGGATCTAAAATTGTTTGAAAGTCGACAGAATTCTTGTTCCATTGCCTAGATCTCTGAAGATATTATCCATCAGATATGTAAACACTTTTCTCTTGTTCTTAAAGAGCTTTCCTGGGTGTGCCACAGAATAGAACATAAAACCTGTCTCCTTAAACTTGGTTTCATTAAGCAGAGAACTTCTTGAATACAGCAATTACGAATATGAACTGAATCAATCTGGAGTTAGCCTTGCCAACTGAAGCTAGAGGGAAAAAAAAATCAAACTGGCTAGCTATTCATTTTTGTTATTGTAAGAGGACTTATTTTCTGTATCGTGCCTTAAGTGGTCAGAATACATGTGGAGAAAAATGCTCCTGTAGGTTTTCTAAGCTGGCCAACATGCTGCTAAATCATGATATGAACTCAGTTTTATTTCTGAAGCAAATGAGGTGAAGTCCCGCAGGGTGTTAAGCAAACACAGCAGCAGTGCCTTGGTTTTAATAGTGTCTTGACACCCACCACGGCTTACTACCCATTCTTCACAGCTGGAACACAGCTAGGTCAGAAAGAGAGACTGGGCCAGTTGTTCTCCAGCTGATGTAACAGCAGCTATCCCATTCACATGTCAAGTCATGCCCTGTGACTGCTGTCAGACATGATCTCCTTCAAGACTGCCAAACAAATCTGAAAGCTAAGAGTGTAGAGAAGAAGGTAAACTTTTGCATGGGTGCTCTTTAATATTTTGGGAAAAGCTGAGGCCAGCTCAATAATGCTCTATCTGTAGACATCACAGGCTCTCAGAGAGCTGGGAATTTACTTTCAGCTGTGCTTTGCAGTGATTCGTATGAGCTGTTTGAAGCCAATTAGCACAATGTAATCACAGGAGTGATGGTTGTACTCTACCTCCAGCAATGTGTGCTGACAGCTTGCTAAAGGGTTACAGGAAGGAAGGAAACCTTAGTTTAAATTTGGGTCAACTTTTTAACACCTACTACCTTGGGCTGTGCTTTGTCAGAGTGCAGTGCTGAGGTAAGCATTCATCTGCAAGGATATCCATATGGCATTGGTATTCGCAGGCTAAGGGGATGTTAAAGACAGAGAATGAAGGCCTAATTTATTGGGATCTTTGCACAGTAAAAAGCTCACATAGGAGATCAGATCCCTCAAGTTAGTTAATAGCTGTCTGATTGGTGAAAGGAGTTTCCATTGCAACAGTTTGTGCAACAGCAGCTTTATAGCTGGATTAGGTATGACTCCAGTACAGTGCTTTTCTTCTTATATCCAGCTGGTCCGTGATTCTTTTTCTAGCATATGAATGATCTGTCACTATAGATTAGCTACGATGTACAAAATATCTCCTAATTATGTACAAAATACCCTGCTGTTCTATTACTGCATATGCAGAAAGTTTATACTGTTTACTTAGAAATGCTTTATCCAAGTGCGCTTTGGTTGATCTGCATCAGGAAAAGACTCTGTGATTGATCATACCAGAAGCTCTTCTAAACCCTGTATTTTCTCCTTTGTCTCTCATTTCATTTAGTAGCTGTTACACCATGTGGACATGTGTATGGTATGAAACTATTCAAAGACATGAAGACTCGAACATCCAAATGAATGAATAATTAAACTCTATCAATTTGAACTTCCAACCCGCATCTCCCTGCCCCCCTCTGACTGTCCTTCCTCCTTCAGTATCAGTCTCATGTTAATGGTTCTACTGTGGGCCTCATTCTTTTGCTGCCCAAATCTTCCTCCACCTATTTGTGAACCTCTAAGACCATACTTTGAATACTGCTCTTATTTATTAAAATTATAATTATTTTCCAGAAAGCTTCACTGCTTCTCTTTTAGCAATCTGCTAGTTAAGGAAATTCTCCCTATAGTCTGGGCTGACAATTAACCCTGGTATCCCTAGAAACATATGGTTAGTATTCCCCTACAGGAGCCAAAAATGACTTAATTAGAAGTTCAGCATAGGAAGAGACTGCTTAATGGTAACAATGTTATTTCTTCTCTATGGTATTTCATTTAAATTCTTTTTCAAAATAGTTTACAGAAATAAAATATATATCTCTCAAAGGAAAAGAGAAATTGATGTGTATAATTCTGATTGAAAGTCATACTAAAACAAAGTTTAAAAATAGATGAGCAAGCCAGTAGTGAGAGAAATACATGAAGGCTACCTCAAATGTTAAAGAGAAAAAGAAGGTTACGAAAATATTTCTTAGTTCTTACTATTAGAGCCATTACTTAGGAAACTGCATGAAATTTCTGTAAATATTTGTTCGAATTTTTAATCATTTAATTTCACTAAAACTGTCTCCTTCAGTGTGAGTTTTCCTTAGGTATGGATGTGTTCTGCATGTATTTGTATAGAATTGTTCCTGAAACATGTTTTCAATGCCACCAGATTTCAAAGATTTATGTTGAAAAACAATTAAACTCAGATTACCAGAATACTTTAAGCTGACTGAGTGCCTATGAATCCTACATTTCTTATTCTGGAACTGTGAGGTATATCTTGAGGCTGGTCTTATCAGGCCAAATACCCCTTAAAGGTGCTAAAAGACTTCATTTTGCTCCAAATGGAAGCTGGAGGATTATTGCATGGGAGCTTGACATTAGGTATATGAGTCTGCTTCAATGTGGCCAAATATTTTCTTCAACAAATAAACCCTACCCCCTAATTTATACAACAAATTCAAATAACTATTCATAGCTTAGATATCACACGTTATGTGAAAAACCACTGAAGACTGAAACATGGCTTCAAAACGCTGTGTAAATTATTTATAGAAAATGCAAATAGATAATAAAACTGAACCTCTGAATCCGTGGTTAGCCAAGGACTGTGGTTCTCATTGGAGTTAAAAGATCTCATGTGTCAATAATTCGTGCTGAACAGCATGTTAGATAAAATTAATAATCCAGTGCATATTAATACACCTTTAAATGCATATTACATGGACTGAATGTAAATTGAGTCATATGTATAGTTAACTCATGTAGAAGATCTATATATACTTTGTCAGTGGAAAAAGATATTAAACATCCAGAATGAAATTGGCTAGTTTTTTACTGTGTAAACAAATAAACAGGGATGAAGCCGGTGCTAAAAGGTATAGAAGAAAGATGACCAGATGAGATGCAAACCTTGTTTGCAAAACATGCTATCCTTTTCTCCTTGCATTAATGTCTGCCTAAATTCTACCCAGTGTACCAGAAGGTGAGAAGCTGTGAAGATAAGCCTAAAGCACCAACCTCGGTGTTAATTTAGCTTATGTAAAATGTTGAATGTGATGCCATTTGTCAAGCTCAGTGAGAAACATGGGTGTCTTCATGCTGCAGAGGGGAACTGTAACCATCAGCCTGGTAACAAATCAGCAAATAATTTAGCGAAAACCCAATGGACAGTCAGCTACCTGCTCAGCAATTTGGCATTCTTCAATTTTTGATCTTCCAATTAAATGTTGTGTGTTTGACTACTTCAACATTTGCAGAAGTGCCTAGGACACTCTGACATGTACCTGCACAAAGAAGACAGATTGCTCAGATCTGTGGTGCTGATCTGCATTTATATAATTTTCTAGAGATGCTATTACATCCCAGTGACACTTAAAAATTACGAGCCAAATACTCAGAAGCTGTGATTTTTACTCACAGATCTTGCTATTTAATTTAAAATGTTCGTTTTCCTTGGGTGCTTTGCATGGTTATCTGGCATGGATCCAGGCTTTTCTTAGTTCAAATTTGAAAAACTTAATTTCTGAAGCTTAGATTTCTTTTTTTTTTTTTTTTTTATTTTTATTTTTATTTTTATTATTTTTTTTTTTTTGTTACTTAGTATTTGATTTCAGCAGTTTCATGGTATTGAAGTTAAGTTGGCAAAGGCATGAAATATCACTGAGGTTCATCATGACTTGATTTTGACACTTAGGGTACAGAGGTATTAAGGCTGATTTTCTCAGGGTTAGTGACTCAGTGGGTTTTTTAGACACTAAAATAAATTACTAATTCATATGATTGTCTGGTACCAAAAGAGTTTTTGAAGGCACATTTCAGTTTTATTGCCACTTAGGACATGATAAAATCATTTGGTGGATGCTGCTCAGTACCTGCATAAAAGATATTTGATGAAAACCACAAATGCTTCTGTGAAAAGGGGGTTACTTAGTTCATTACTATCTTGGAACAGACATTTTGAATCAGACTTCTCTTAAAAATCTGGCCTTATGTTCTGTGTTTGACAGTAGCTGGGAGAACAGGATAAGAATGAGGCAATTTTTGTACCCTGCCAGCTCCCAGAAATCTGCTCCATAGGATTTCCTGATCACAGAGTTTTATCTGTCGATTAATTGTTAAATAGAATTTATTTCTTTTAATTCCCCCTTTTGCAGCAGAATCTAGAATGCCTCCCAAATGTATAGAATAGAAATGAAATTTCCAGTATTTCCCAGTATGCTAAGGGAGCGGTCCCATTTCAAATATATTGTAAACACACACAAACATACAAAAAAAAAAAGGCAGATACTGTGTCTTTATTGAATATGTTTTTCCCTGTATTCTTGTACAGGTTTGTACGCGACTCCATAGTCATGTTGTTTGAGTTACTTTACTAACATCACGTCTGTTTACCGAGAAATGAAACAAACAAACAAACAAAAAACCAACAAAACAAAAAACAACTCATCCCTTGGATAGTTGTTGAAGGGATTGGGAGCAGTTGGAAACTGGGATCCAAGCAGAAGTAGGAAAATTGATCAGTTGAATGACTGGCTGCATGTGTGGTGTCACACCGAAGGTTATGGGTTTGATGACCTAGGATGCTTTGACAAACTAGGAATGTTGATATGAGATGGGACACAACTGACTGGAGAGGCAAGAATATACTAGGTATAAATCTGTCTGGGCCCATTTCAGGGTCCAGGTATTGGAAAGACTGTCTAGAAGTGAAACAGTGATGGATCTGGTTCTCACTAATGCAGACGAAATTGTTAGAGACATTAAGATCTGTCATGGTTTTGTAATATATTGCTATTCCACATCATGACATCATGTGGAGCACAGAGAAGAAGAACTACACGTCCCAGAGGACCTCATGGTCAAAGAGGAAAATACGTCACAGAAGCGACGCTCGCTCTCTCTCTCTCACTGCCTGGCAGCGGGTGTGGGTGCGCTTCCAAGCTGTGTGCCTTCAATTTCAAAGTAGGCTTCTCGGTCTCTGGAAAACTCTCTCTCTCCCTCTTAATTTACTTGATTTATTAGCCTCAATTTCAATTAGATTATATTATATTGTGTTATCTTGCATTCCTATATCATAGCTAGTAAAATAAGTTTTCCTCCTTAGATCATTGCCACTGCTCTGTCTGTTTCCTTGAGCTCAGCTCCCATCTCTCTACCCCTTTTCCTTTTCCCTTCCCATTTTTTGGGGTCAGGGGGCCCACGGGCCTACTGACCCCCTGTCATGGATATATACTGATCTAGATAACTCTGTGACAAGATCAGAAGCAGTCTGGACTGCAGTGAACACATGCTGATTGAGTCTGCGATCTCAAAAAGTGTGGGCTCGGCAAAGAGTGGAGTCAGGACCTTGAGCTTCAAGAGAGCAAACTGTTCAAGGAATTGTTGGATGAGATCTCCTGGGAAGTTTTTATTAAAGACAAAGGAGAGGAGCAAAGGAGACTACTCTTTAAGGATGCTTTCTGGAAGTGAAAGAGCTCTCTGTCCTCCAGTACAGGAAAACTGGCAGATGAGACAGGAAACCAGCATGGCGTGGCAAGGACCTGCTGGTCAAACTGAGAGAAAAAAAAGACACGTACAAGCATTGGAAACAAGGATGTGTGACCTGGGAGGGATACAGGGATGTTGTCCAGACATGCGGAGATGAGATTAGGAAAGTCAAGGCATGGATGGAACTGCTTGTGTCAAAGGATACCAAAAAAAAAAAAAAAAAAAGGAACAAACAAACAAACAAACAACAACAACAAAAACCAAAAACAAACAAACAAAAAAAACAATAAGGGGCTCTATAGGTAGATTGGTCAGGAGTGACAGGCCAAAGAGAGTGTGCTTCCTTTGATATACGAGACAGAAGAACTGACTACAACAGACGTGGAGGAGGCTGAGGTACTCAGTGAGTTATTTGCCTCAGGCATCACTGCCAGCCAGGATTTTCATATTTCTTACATCCTGGAATCTCACATCCCTAAAGCTCTCTGTGGGAACTGGGGAAGGAAACTGCCCCCTACTGTAAGAACAGATGAAGTCTGAGACTGCCTCATGAGGCTGAATGTGTACAAGACTGTAGAGTTGAATAACATATGAATAACATATATCTCATGGTTCTAAGGGAGCTGGCTAATGTAGTTGCCAAGCTGCTCTCCATCATATTTGCTGTCATGTGAAGTCCCCAGTGGCTGGAAAAAGAGGAACATCACTCTCATTTATAAGAAAGGGAGGAAGGAGGACCTGGAGAACTACAGATCAGTGAGAATCACCTCTGTGCCTGAGAAGATCATGGAACAAATACTCCTAGAAGGCATGCTAAGGTACATGAGGGGTGAATGGGTGATCTGAGACAATCTGCATGGCTTTACCAAGGGAAGGTTGTGCCTGACCAATCTAGTGGCCTTCTATGATGGAGTGATAGCACTGGTGGACAAAGTGAAGGCAACTGGTATCTACCTGGACTTGTGCAAGGCCTTTGATAAGATGCCCTATGACATCCTTATCTCTAAATTGGAGAGATATGAATTTGAAGGATGTACTGTTTGTTGGATACAGAATTGGCTGGAATCTAACATTCTTACAGCCAGAGTATTGTGGTGAACAACTCTATGGCCAGTGATGGGAGGTGTTTTCCAGGAGTCTGTTTCAGAACTGGCACACTTTGATATCTATATCAGTAACATAGATGATAGGATTGAGTGCACCCTCAGCAAGTTTGCTGATGACACCAAGCTTAGTGGTGCAGTTGATATGACAGAAGGAGGGGGTGCCATCCAGAAAGTCCTTGATGAACTTGAAAGGTGAGCCCTTGTGAACCTAATGACGTTCAATAAAGCAGAGTGCAAGGTTTTGCGCTTGGGTCAGACATGTATGCGGACTAGGAGAACTCCTTCAGAGCAGCCCAGCTGAGAAGGACATTGGGATCTGAACAGATGAAAAACTTAACATGATCAAATAGTATGCACTTGCAGCTCAGAAGGCCAATGGTATCCTGGGTTGCAGAGTGAGAGAAGTGATTGTTCCTCTCTATTCTGCCCTCATAATGGCCCATCTGGAGTATTGCATCCACGTCTGGGGTCCCTAACACAGGAAAGATGTGGAGCCTTTGGAGAGGATCCAGAGGAAGGCCACAAAGATGATCAGATGGCTGGAGCATCTCTCCTATGCATGAACACAGGCTGAAGGACCTAGGCTTGCTCAGTCTGAAGAAGAGAAGGCTGCAAGGAGACCGTATTGTGTCCTCCCAGTATTTAAAAGATTATAAACAGGAGGGAAATCAACTTTTTAAAATGGGTAGATAGTGATAGGACAAGAGGGAATGGTTTTAAAATAAAGGGGGGGAGATTTAGATTCGATGTCAGGGGAAAGTTTTTCACAGGGACGGTGATGAGGTGCTGGAACAGAAAGGCTGTGGATGCCACGTCCCTACAGGTGTTCAAGGCCAGGTTGGATGGGTCCCTAAGCAATCTGCTCTAGGACTTGATCCATCAGTTTGCCACCCTGCTTGCAGCATGTTTTGGAACTTCATGATTCTTGAAGTCCCTTCCAACCCAAGCAATTCTGCAAGTCTCTGTATGAAAATCTCTTTCTAAAATACGTAAAGAAAGTGAAAGAAATAAAATTAATCAGAAGAATTCCTAGATCACATTATATTTTTATTGTCTATTATGACAGAAATGTATATTTTAATTTGTTGTTACTGTAAAAAATGTATTAATAGAAAATATTTTCAAATTGGTTTACTTACCACTGTGTACGGGTTTTTTTTTTGTTTTGTTTTGAATATACTTATTTCAGAAAAAGGCAACTTTATCTTCAAAACAGACTTGCTCAGAAATACTTTCCAGCATGGACCAACCACTCAGTTATTTCTGCTTTAGCGTAATTTAAATTTTAGCATAATTTTGTGTAATTTAAATCTTAAATATTTGATGTTCTTTATATTCTTGATACATTCATTATGATACTTCGCAGTTGTAATAGGGCATAATTGCAAAAGATGAGACCAGACATTTGTACATGCAAGCATTCTGAGAGATCCCAAATGAGATTAAAAAAATATTACCTAAAAGAAGAAAGTTTGACCAGTGTCACCGAAAGTGATATCTACGTAGTATAAGAAAAAATAAATAAATAAATAAACATGTTGCCTCCACTAAACTGAGGCAGAAATGAAATGGCCATTCCTATTCCTTTTATTGTTGTTGTGATTATTTGTGTGAGATTCTAATCAATTTTTAAATGTCCTCTTGCTGATATCTAATTGTATGCTGAGTATCTAAGCTACCATTACAGTCAGAGTAGAGTTGTTCCTACTTCCATAAGACCTGTGGGCAGAAATAAGTCCATTCTTTAAGGAGGCCCTCCCTGCTTATTTACAGCTTGTATTATATTGGCATTCATTGGCTACAACCGGAGCTTAGAACCTAATTAAGTTCAGACAACAATTAAGAGCATGAATCTACAGCTGAATCTCACTATAGGGCCCCAATTAATTTGCTTAATTATCATCTTGTTTGTGGTAGCAAAGCACATTGTTGATTCCTCAACACCCCGTGCCATAGGTCCTGTGTCAAATCTGCAAGTCCGATGTAGGTGTCTCTAACACCCTTGTGTGTAACAGAAATCATTAGATGTTTAACCAGCTGTACCAAGCCCTTAATGTCCTTATGTGATAGCGGAGAGCATCCTGGAGAAGGCACTACATGTATTTCTCTGTGATGGGAAGCCACATTTACTGAAGCAGTTCCAGGACAGGTTAATGCCAGATGAGTTATCTGTGTTATTGTTTTCTGAAATCACTATGCTTCCTCTCATTCCTTTATCATCAAAACAACACAACTGTAAAGGAGGTTGAATAAGTCTTGGGGTAGTGATAAATAAGGCCCATGCAGCTTGCCTGGAAGTGTGTTTGCTTAGGTCTCCCAAAGATTACAACATGAAAAGGTCATATAATTTACATGATGACTCTGTTTGTATTATCTGTAGGGTGTCAGACCAGGCTGTAAATAAGCTAAACAATGCAACTTCCCAGGCTTTGCAGTAATCTTCCCTTCCCCTCACAACCCCCACACTTCCTATCTATTTTAATGGTTTCTCTGCAGTTGCTGTCCTCCCCTACCCATCGGAAGGGATTGGTCTACCTAATGAATTTTATGTAGTCATAGCAATGTTTTCAATTTAAAAAATTAGCAGATTTGAGCCACAGCTGCACTATTCTGGCAAGCTGGACTAGCTTTGGGTAACAAGATTTATTTTCCTTGTGTGCTGCCAAGTCAACCTGAAGACAATGTTAATAGAAAAGGTCACAACTGATAAGCTGACATGTCTCTAATTCTTTAGGACAAATCCATGGATGGCGAATTGAAATGCTACCCTGCAGCTCCTCAGGGGCAGAGGCATTAAAGTTAAATGTTACAGATGTGAAGGAATGGCAGCAAGCATGTTTCGCTTGCAAAAGACCTTGTGGCTATGGTGGCAGAAATGCAGCAGACACCAG
Source organism: Alectoris magna (assembly GCA_030625065.1). NCBI lineage: Eukaryota > Metazoa > Chordata > Aves > Galliformes > Phasianidae > Alectoris > Alectoris magna. The sequence goes on from CM060564.1 coordinate 73,335,303, forward strand.
CAGAATTTATTTTCTGGGCTAAAGGATATTTTAAGGACACACTGCAACCACCTCCACACAGAGTAGATCTGTCTGCCAGGGTGCAAATGGTAGTGCATTTGGAAAGGTGTGGTTCATGGGTGTGGTTCATTGTCTCTTTAGTAAAGAAAGATTTGATATATGTTTATGCTTTTACATACTTTGCAATGTGCAGAAGAGAGGGAGTGAGGGAAAATTTATTTTATTAGTTATTTTTTCAGCATAAAAGATTAAGGCTTCAGAACTTTCATCTGGAAGCAAGCTTGTTTCTTGAATGTTCCAAAATTCATTAATTTAAATGTGAATTACCCTCAATCACTGCACTTATACCAACCAGTACATTGTATCGGGTCTGGGAAGAGCCCCACAATTATCTGTATTGCTAAATGCTAGAATGAGCTCTTGGTGTAAACTGTTCTCTCTCCAAAACAACCTGTGCCTGAAGCCTACAACTTAAACTAGTGACAATCTCCAACAAGCATTTGAGACTTTACTGTTAGAGTGTAAAGACAGTTAATAGTGTGGAAGTTGAGGACCCCTTATACACAGTCTGAGCCATCTTACCAGTACACAGAAAGTAACCTATGGGCCATCCTTCTTCTTTCACCTTATTCACCTGTAGTACAGAGTTTACTGCAGAGGCAGCTAAGAAGAATCCTATGCTAGGTGTTTTTCTGGGGTGAATGTGAATGAGAAGGTAGGCTTTGCTTCTTATCCCATGTAGCTAGGGTTGAACAGCAATCTGCTGTTTTCGCTCCTTCAGTGTCATTGTCTACTTCAAGTGGTCTTGACAGCCTGAGTGAAGCCTTGATTGAATGCCTTAGAGAATGCTAAAGTTCAACAAGAGCAAGATTTTTATGTATTTATTTATTTATCTATCTATCTATCTATTTATTTATTTATTTAGTGCTGCAAATGAATGATTTAAAGAAACGTGAGATATAATTACCAGAATGGTGTGCTAGTTCATATGAAAATGGAGGCTGGTATTAGTCAGAATTGTTTTCTTCAGAGTATCTGGTACGACATGATGTTTTGGTTCTAGGAGAAAAACAATGTCGATAACACACCGATATTCATAGTTTCTGATAAGCAGTGTTATACAGAGCCAAGGCCACTCTCAGTGAAGAGCCCAAGGACCTGGGAGGGAATGGAATTGGGACAGCTGATTTAACATGGACAAAGGGATATTCCATACTGCATGACATTAAGCAGAATGAGTTTTGAAGAGGTTGAGAATTCATTTCTCCTTCTTCCACTGCGTAGGGGGCTAGCTGAGCATTGGTAGGGGAACGGTGAGCAATTGAGTTATTGTCCCAGTTATCATCCTTTTCCTTTTCTCTATCATAGTAAATAGTTTTTTCTCATCCCACAAGTTCTGCTTTTTTATTTTTATTATATTTTTATTTTCAATTCTCTCCCTCATCCCACTGGAAAGGCCAGGGAGTGAGCAAACAACTGTGTGGTGCCCCGCTACCTGCTGAGTTAAACCACAGCAAGGCGGCAAATGATATTTTCAAAACTTACTGTGACTCAGGGGAGACTAACAAGATAAATGTCTTCGCTTTTTTTTTCTTCCTTCCTTCCTTTCTCTCCAATTCAGAAACTGACATGTTATGAAGAGGATAATGAAATGATACTGCATTAATTATTTCCATTATTTTCATGCCATGATGGCCTAGCAAAGATCAAGATCCCACTGTGCTTCTTGCTGTACGAACACATTGTAAGGGGCAGACACAGCTAAGCAGAATTTTCACAGCGGTAGAATGCCCCTGTGGAAAAGATAAATACATGCTAATACCTCATTTGCAGTATGATCACTCAGGAGGATAATCTATCATGTTATATTTCAGGACATTTTAGGAACATGCACTCATCTTTATAAATACTAGCAGATTGTTCAAATATTTGAGGACATCCAATTCCACAGCACCTCCAGATTGTTAGGAAGTAAGCACAGCACTTTGATTCATGAGAGTATTCATTGATATCAGCCTGTTTCTGGCTCTCTGTGGTCACTGTAGTGGCTATTTACAATTTCCTTGTGTATAGGGTTTTACAGTGATGGGCAAGAGCAATGTCACTTGGCTATGAAATAGGGATGTTTCAGGCAGAATATTTTATTTTTTCATCCCAAGCCTGTTATAACAGATTAACTAATCAAGAGAGCTTAATTTATAGGATGTAGCTCATACTGCATTCATCTCAGCTGGATGACACAGCCTGTGCTGCTGCCAGACTTATGCAAAAGATTCAGATTTTAAGAAGCATTAGATAAAAGCAAACAAACAAACAAGCAAAAATCCAAAACGGAGAAAGTAATACTACCTAAAATGAATGATTTGCTTAAAATAAGTGAAAGTGCTATCTAGCCTTACATCACTTCTTTTTCATATTATTTATTTGTCACCATCTCTTGAGTGCTTGTTTTCTTTCTTCCATGAATCTTGATAGCTGCTATCTAGCCAAAGGCTTCTTTAAAATCTGAGAAATCCTCATGCTGTGGGAAACAGCATTCCAGTATTTGTAATGAAAACATAAAAGCCCAAACAAGAAAATAAAAAAAACAAACAAAATACATAAACACACACAGCAAAGCAAATCTAACCCTTGTGTCAGAAGACATTTTATAAAAATTCATCTATATAATAAGGAAGAATCATAGAATCATAGACTGGCCTGAGTTAAAAAGGACCACAATGATCATCCAGTTTCAATCCCCCTGCTGTGTGCAGGGTCTCCAATCACCAGACCAGCCTGCCCAGAGCCACATCCAGCCTGGCCTTGAATGCCTCCAAGGATGGGGCATCCACAACCTCCTTGGGCAACCTGTTCCAGTGCGTCACCACCATCTGTGTGAAAAACTTCCTAATATCTAACTAAACCTCCCCTGTTACGGTTTAAAACCATTCCCCTTCTCCTATCACTGTCCACCCATGTAAACAGCCAATGCCCCTCCTGTTTATATCCTCTCAAGTATTGGAAGGCCACAATGAGGTCTCCCCAGAGCCTTCTCTTCTCCAAGCTAAACAATCCCAGTTCCTTTCCTCATAGGAGAGATTTTCCAGCCTTCTGATCATCTTAGTGGCCCTCCTCTGGGCCTGCTCCAAGAGCTCCACATCTTTCTTGTGCTGGGGGCTCTAGGCCTGGACGCAGTACTCCAGATGGGGCCTCACCAGAGCTGAGTAGAGGGGGACAATCACCTCCCTCACCCTGCTGGCCACTCCTTTTTTAATGCAGCCCAGAACACAGTTGGCCTTCCAGGCTGCAGGCACACACTGCTGGCTCATGTTCAGCTTCTCATCCACCAGGACCCCCAGGTCCTTTTCCACAGGGCTGCTCTCAAGGAGATCTTCCCCCAGTTTGTATAAATACCTGGGATTGCCCCAACCAAAGTGCAGCATCCTGCAGATGGCCTTATTGAACCTCATTAGTTTTTCATGGTCCTACTTCTCTAGCCTGTCCAGGTCCCTCTGGATGGCTTCCCTTCCTTCCAATGTATCAGCTGCACCACTCAGCTTTGGTGTCATCTGCAAAGTTGCTGAGGATGCACTCCATGCTGTTGTCTGTCACTGATGAAGATGTTGAAGAGCACCGGTCCCAAGACTGACCCCTGAGGGACATCACTTGTGACTGGCCGCCACCCTGACACAGAACCATTAATCACAACAGTTTGGTTGTGACCTGGCAGCTAATTTGTAATCCATCGTACAGTCCATCCTTCAAATCCACACCTCCCAAATTTAGAGAGAAGGATGTGGTGAGGGACAATGTCAAAGGCTTTGCAGAAGTCCAGGTAGATGACATCCATCACCCTTCCCCCATCCACCGAAGCCGTCACTCTATCATAGAAGGCCACCAGATTGGTCAGGCAAGATCTGCCCTTGGTGAAGCCATGCTGGCTGTCTTGAATCACCTCTTTGTCTCATATGTGCCATAGCATATCTCCTAGGAGGATCTGCACCATGATCTTTCTCGGCACAGAGGTGAGGCTCACCGGCTTTTAGTTCCCTGAGTCTTCCTTTCTCCCTTTCTTAAAAATAGGAGTAATGTTTCCCTTTTTCCAGTCACAAGGGAAGGGTATTTAAATGACAGGTATCTTTGCATGTGTACATAAAGAATACTAATGAAATTACTATCAACTTAAATCTCACCTTTGCAAGGACAAATTAAAAATAAAGTAATACTTATATATACTGTTGAATGAATAGAGACCTTTATAGTTACTTTTTATACATCCTTATTGCTGATGTGTTGTAGCTATTCAACAAAATAAAGACTCTTTAATAACCGTAATAACCCCAATTTTTATTTACATGTTATTCTTTGTTTCTAATACAGTAGCTGAAAGTCCCAGTGTGATTATCAATTCATTATCAATGAAGTATGATAAGACATTTGCCAGGATCTTTCAACAACACCCATCAGTATAACATCAGGATGTGCTGCTTTTGATATTATGACAATTTTTATTGTTTCAAGAGTTATCAGTGTGCACATGATGGAAGCTTGACTGCTACTGACCTTTTTTTTTCTTTTTCTTCCTCCCTCCCCCCCCCCCCCCCCCCCCAGTTTGTGCTTAAAAATAGGCAGGAAAAGTAAAAAACCTCTTGTGGGAAGCTACTGCCTTAATTTTAATTTACTTAGTGAGTTCTGAAATGGTGTGATCATCAGCTGAAACTGTGAGTCATTTCCTATTACCACACTAGTGATAGTAATTTCCTGTACTAATTTATCACTTACAATTGCCGTGTTTTGTCAAGAGGTCTTTCAGAGTTACTTCTACCCAGAAAAATAAAAAGAATTTTAATGAGTTAGAAAATGTTTAATTTGGTGTATACTGGTGCTCAAGGGTAGCAAGAGTAGGGATTGTTCGCTTCTGAAGACTTGCTATAATTATAGTCTGCTACTGTTTTAAACTATTGATAACAGGAACAGGTTGTACACAACAGATGCACAGAAAATAAAACCTATCTCTATGTAAAAAATATTGCAAAGAACTGACTGACTGGCCTATATATATTAAATTTCATATTTTACAGTTGAATTATGAGATAGTTTGCTAAGTTAAAACTAACATTGCTTAGTTTCATATAACACAACAAATGTAGAACTGTGAGAAAGAGTGAAAGATATCCTGGGGACAATATAAGCATTATTAACAGTTCACACAGTTCACATTTACTGCTTACGTTCACATGAAAGCAATTGGTAAGCCTAAGCACAAAACTCAACCCTGAGCTATACAGAATAGAAAATCATGCCAATACTGTGCTAAAATGCATTCGTAGGTTGGAGTTTTCAATCCACTTGGATGCCTTTTTGGTGTCCAAAATCATGAATGTTTCCTGTGGGACTGACCATCTTCCGAGTAACTAATTTATTAATAAATGAAATATATATATTTAGAACTACTGGGTTTGCAGAATGCACAAAAGAAATGAGATGGATGAATGACAGAAAACAGAATGGACACAGTATTTCTACAGACTACCTTAGGGGAAAGAAAAAAAAAAAAAAAAAGGGAAGGAAAAAAAAAAAAAAGCTTTAATGAGGTGTAATACAGTATCAAAGAATCATAGAATTGCTCAAGTTGGAAAAAACCTTCAAGAACATCACATCCAACCACAACCTAACCATACTATCCTAACTCTAAAAACCCCTTCTGTAAAGAAGTATTTCCTGATATCCAGCCTAAACCTCCCTGGTGCAACTTGAGGCCATTTCCCCTCGTTCTGTCACCTGTCACCAGTGAGAATACCTTTCAGGTATCTGAAGTGATCAATAAGGTCTTCCATCAGCTTCCTCTTCCCCAGACTAAACAGCCTCAGTACCTTCAGTCTCTCCTTGGAAGGTATACTCTCCAGGCCCTTCACAAGCCTTGTTGCCCTTCTTTGGACCTGCTCCAGCACTTTGATGTCCTTTCTGAACTAAGGTGCCCAAAACTGAACACAGTACTCGATGTGAGGCCTCACCAATGCCCAGTACAGGGGCAGGATAAATTCTCTAGTCCTGCTCACCACACCATTCCTGATACAAGCCAGGATGCCATCGGCCTTCTTGGCCACCTGGGCACACTGCTGGTTCATATTCAGCCAACTGTCCATCAATACACCAAGGTCCCTTTTCATCAGGCAGCTTTCCTGCCATTCCTTCCCAAGCCTGTAGGGTTGCCTGGGGTTATAGTGACCAAAATTCAGGACCTGATACTCGGCCCTATTGAAACTCATACAGTTTACCTTGGCCTATCAATCCAGTTTATCCAGTTCACTCTGTAGTGCCTTTCTCCCCTCCGGCAGATCAACACTCCCTCCCAGCTTGGTGCTGTATACAGCTATACATTTAGAAAATAAAATTGTAAGCTACATTTACTAATTGGAAGACTTTCCTTATTGAAGATTTTGCTGGATTGTCGTCTAATAAGGAGCTGCAAGTTGTCTTTAGATTATAGAGTACTATGAACTTATATTAAAGATATTCCATTCTGCCTGTGTTTTTTACTGGTACTTGTTTGGCCATGAAAATTGTGTTGAATTACATCATTGCCAGCATTTGAAATATTTATTTTTTTACTGACCTGGTTTTAGGTCAGAGAGGCTGAAGAAACAGACAAAATGCATGGAAGAATCTGACCTGTTTGGTTTGAAAACAGAAAGAAACACCATAATAATTCTGTATGTTCATAGAATCATAGAATCACCAAGGTTGGAAAAGACCTACAAGATCATCCAGTCCAACTGTTCACCTATCACCAATAGCTCCCACTAAACCATGTTCCTCAATACAACATCCAGTCATTCCTTGAACACCCCCAGGGTCGGTGACTCCACCACCTCCCAGTGCCTGACCACCCTTTCTGAGAAGTAATATTTCCAGATGTCCTGCCTGAATCTCCCCTGTCACAGCTTGAAACCATTCCCTCTAGTCCTATCACTAATGACACGAGAGAAGAGGCTGTTGTATCAGAATGAAGCAGGAGACTTGCACAAGTTTCCCTTGTTCATAACTGCTGATGGAATTTATGAATTCAGTCAACCATGGCTCTGGCACCATACGTGGCACACAGGTTTTCATTAAGCATGGTGTCAGTTATAGGGCTCCAGCTCAGACTGTTAAGACTGGATTACCTTTAATGCTATGCTGCTGTGCTGTCTTCTGTCTCTTCAGTGCTCCTGGTTGCATTCTTGTCCTTTTGCTACTTTTTTAACTGAATAAAAGTTTATATTAAGAAAAACAAACAAACAAACAAACAACAACAACAACAAAAAACTAGTTGATTTTTGCTTTATTTTGTTTTGTTTGTTTGTTTGTTTTTTTAAATCTCTCTCTCCTTAGGGGTATTCTGCTTTGAATCCACAGTCATCTCCCTTTTAAGGCTTCAAATTAAACTATTCTCTCCTATCTTTTTCAGGCATCAAAGCTTTCATGCTTTTTGTATCTGTGATCATTCTCTCTGGATAGCAGTCCCTGTGCTATCCAGAACATATTAGCATCTTTATAACCATTACTGAGAAGCAAGTTGTATTAAAGAGTTCATCCTAATGAAATACATTTCTTCAGAAGAGTTGAAGATAACAAATGTTGTGTAACTCATCTAATTTCTGAGCAAGCCTGTTCCAGAAATGCTCAACAGAATAAGAATGTGACAGTGAGGGAAATCCATCTGTAAGGAAAAACGGGCACAAAGTTGCATGTTTGTTTACTTGAACAATCCTTTTCATTGGCTTTTTTTCCTTTTTAAAAAATAATAATAATAATTTTATTTTATTTTTAACTGTTTTACATTATTCATGTAGTTCTGGAAAAAACAAACAAACAAACAAACCCAGCATAGACCTCCTCAATCACATTCTGGAAGAGATTTCTGAAAATAAATAGATTAAAATATAATAAAATAATCAATTAGATAACAAAGTTTGACATGATGTGAAGCAGTGATGATTGTAGGAACTCTTAGAAATTTATACTTGTAAATCTCTACTATAATACCTTGGTTGAGCACTGTGTTGGGAAAACACCTCAGAAGTGCTTGAAGCTTGCTAGAGAATTTCTCTTGGGTGGCACTGTTAGCAGAAGCAAATACTTCATCTGAATTTTAGGCTTAATTTCTCCTCTTTCAGTAGGAATAGACAAACAAAACACATTGTATTCCAGGTTGTATACACTGTTGTATTCCAGGTCTATCAATGCTGCCAGCTAAAGATGCACAGCGATTTCTGGTATATAAATCTGCAAACGTTCTTCCTTTTGAAGCTGCAGTGAGCCTCACAAGAAGCTTTTGCAGAAGCAGCAGGCGTAGAGTTGCAGAAAACCCAAGGCACCAATTTCTATATAATTCTATTCTCATGATGTGGTCATGAACCCTGGAAGTGACTCCCAGTGGCCTGGGGCCCTCATCCAGACAAGTGAAGGATACCTGTACTCTGTTCTGGCCAACCTTATTTCTTCAAGAATGATGGCATGTCTAAAAGCTGGGAACAAATTATGTCTCATTTGTTCTATAAGATCATCCTGGCAAACACCATTCATTCCTCTGCCTTTCTAAGTTGTATGTATATCAACTGAGATATATGGGCTTTGAATGAATATAAAAATACACATTTATATATTTATGGAGCAAAGTATAAGAGTTCATATTTGTGCCTTAACAGACAGGCAGAACCCTTGAGGAGTGGAGTGCTTCTTATTTTTGCATGGATTAACTAATTTAACGCTAATGAGGGATGAGGATATTGGAAAGTCTTGGCACAGCCACTGCTGAAAACCCACTCTGTGCTCTTTCAAGATTTTCTCACTGACAGGCTGCTGAGGTTTGGCTGGTGAAGTTCAGTGAGATCACTGACTGAATGTGTTCAGCAGCTGATGATAAATCATATGTATCTAGAATCCAGAAAATGGGTGTCTGAGCAACTCTCCTCAAGCTCATGTTGGCTCAGAAGGGAAACATTCTGGATGAAGTTGGATGTGAACAGATTTACACAGGAATGTCTTTAACACCAGGCAGTAATGTCCACTAATGGTTTGCGGGCAACATTTTATTATAAATGGCAAATCATTATTGCCTCCTTTGGTATTCGATGTAATAACATTTATCATGTTGAGTTATTTTGGTACTCATGGGGATGTCAGATGTAATTCCATAGGAATTACTGTTAGAATGAATGCCCACTAAATTACAATAGAATTAATATGAAATTAGATATTATGGTAACACTATTATCAAAAGGGGTCATCATGATTGATGTGCTGTTCAAATGAGGATACCAAAAGGAATTACAGTCAGACCTGTTTAATCCAAATCAGTTTGCAGACTCCATTTTTATGCAGATTGAAACACATTTTCAAGCTGATAAATCAGCCAGAGGTGCTAGTAATGAGATGCAGACCACTGCCAAGTTTTCCAGTGTGCATCATTTCTATATACTGTAGAACAAGACAATTAAGATGCTAAATCACTCATAACACTTAAATCAGTTGGAGGAAAATAGTCATTATTTTTTTCTTTGATTTGGATGATAGCAACTCTTTTGTGACTTTGCATTTCAGAAAGAGGAGAAAGTGTTACTATTCTGTTGTCTCTTCCTGTGGTTATGAGATGGATTCACTGATCCAGGTCTCATCCAATCCTTTATTACTAATTTCCATCCAGTGAAACTGTGCAAGATGTATGACTTCTGCTTTGTTCCGCAATACCAGGGACAAGGACCTGAGACCAGTGGCAGACAATTGGGTCTGGCAGGTTAGTTAGAGACCCCCAAAGATGCTTAGGCTTTTAAATCCTATTTCACTTCATTGAAATCATGGCACTTACTGCTTTACATCTAACTGGCAGTTTGAATTCAATACTTTACTTCTCATAGCTGCTAACGCTGTATTTATTTATCCAAGCATCAATACTGCACAATCTTTTGACTGCATCCAACTGCTGGACAAAAACAATTCTTATTTCCTTCTCTCAGTGATGTCGCTATAGTGTACGAATGTTAACAAGACACATGTTGCCAGCTACACTTGTCCCTGTTGTCATCACCATACGGTGCTTGTCAGGAAACTAAGGATAAGAACTGGATAAGCTAAAAAAAAAAAATAATGGAATTGTTGCTCTGCAGGTGGTTTTGCCCTACTGATGATGCGTTGTTGCGCTAGCTTGATCTGAACATTTTGCTTAATAGCTAAATAGAAACAATGGATTAATTCCTCTGAAAATAAACCTTCTATGTATTTGCTTTGAGCCATTCTCTGATTTCCACTGATTTGGAATGGGAATTTTTCTTGTATGAAATCACTTAAAAACTTTGTCTGCTTTCTTTATCTAAACTTAATTTTAATAGGAAGATATTAAGCACAGTTATGGGAGAAAATCCTAGTATTTTAAGCTCCAAAATTGTACTGTAAGTTGTGTCTCCATAAGAAACCAGAATAAGCAAAAAGAGCCTAAAAAAAAAAAAAAAAAAAAAAGGAGAGGGAGATTTATCCACAGCTTTTCTTGCAGACAAATGACTCCTTTGAGAAAGGATTTGTGGCACAGAGATGAAAGAAAATGCGTATACTGCAAAATATGCAGATGGTGGAAGACATTTTTAAGCTCCAATTACACCAGGTGTTTTACACTTTGATTATCTTTATCTGTCCAGCTTCTGAATTAGGGGTTAATTACTGAGAGTAAATAGGCATTTTTAGATAAAGTGCCCTATCATTGCTTTTTCAGCTGATCAGCACTATAGCAGGGAGAAAAACTGTCTTAGCTTGGAAAAAGCTGCAGCATCCCCTGTAGGTTTTTTTTGTTGTTGTTGTTTTTCCTCCCTTTTTTCTATTTTTCAACAACCCCCCCCCCCCCCCCCTTTTTTTTTTTTTTTTCTTTTTGTAAAGGATTCAGCTGCTTCACAGAACTGTTGTCTTTCTTCGTGGCTGAAGCCCATTTCCAGAGCAAATAACAGCACAAATGGATGGAAATCCCTTAGAGTCAGAAGCAAGCCACAGATAGGCAGGTGTTATTCCTTCCCTCACCTTCCCTCCATCAGTACTTGATGTAGCTCAGATATAAATTCTGTATGAGATTTGCTCTATTTTTAAGCTTTTGTTGGTTTGTATTTTTTTTTTTTTCCCCCTTAATGATTCCATCATTCTAGGTTTTCTCACAAAGAGAAAAATGTACACCTGCAGATTTGAGCTAAAACTCTCATGGTATGACCTCGATGATTACAGTGGTGTAACCCTTCGTCTTTGTAAAAAGTTGATAAAATCTCATATTGTATCTCACTATTGGAAGGTGAATTACATTCTTGACCAAGGTATAGTTGTATGTAACTGGCTGATCAGAGGCCATGTGCGTGAGCATAGGTCCAGGCACTGTTCGTCTCTGCTTTTTGCTAACCTCCCCATGGTGCAGCACCATAAAAGGACTGGTACTTATAGAGACCAGAAGCACATGCAGATTTTACTGGTAACTTTTAGTGACGCCACATCCCATCTTTCCTTTCTCCCATTATTATTATTATTATTTTTTCTGGTGGGCAGGAAAAAAGTTAAAAATATTGAAAAAAAATCCTTTAGGTCTCTGAAGGTAAATAATAATAATAATAATAATAAAAATAAAAATAAAAACCCTACAAAAAGTCAATTTGTCATACAGGCTCAAACTAGCATTTATTTATTTATCTATTTATTTCTCAGTAGCGCAGTAGGCACATGTAACTATCCAAGTGACCTGCCTGGAGCTTGCATACATTAGATATGACATTTGTGTGGCTTGTACTGTTGTAAATCAGCAGCTGGAGGTCCAGCATATTTCTCTAGACAAATGATCTTGAAACTGGGCTGCTTGCATTGCAAAAGGTGTGCAAGACAATACACTGAAGTGGGAAAGGAATTTATTTTTTTACTGTTGATAAATAAAACAATGAGAATAAAAATATTTGTTTCAACTTTATATATATATATACATATATTCTATTTTTCATATATTTCTATATTATTCATAATATCTTAGTACAGTAGTACGTGTTTAATTTATAAATAAATATACATACAGGAGGAATGTGTTCTCTAAATCTTTTACTGATATGGGTAGAGAAGCATAGCAGTTTTACATAACAGATACCTCTGTTCTGTACCATCTTGAATTATTCCACTGACTTATAATTTATTTAGCTCATTCATGAAGACACGCACTGTGGGCATCTGAATTCAGGTTTTGGACTCCAGAGATTACCACATGTTTTAGGGTGATTAACCATGATGAGATAAAGTTCATTGGAAGTAATGATAGAATATTTGAAATCAATCCTGACATATTGTCTCAGGCAATGTCGTCAGTAGGACCACACTGACCTCTGTTTTGTGAAATGTTAGTAACATATACTGCCTCTCATCTGCACAGAAAAATCTTGTAGGGTTTTTATAACAGTTTTCACACTGTGGGGTTCTGTAGAAAGACAAATTTAAATATTTTTAATCTGATTTTCATCTGAACTTAATATGTTTTATATCTGGCTTAGATGGAAAATTTTTAATATATCACTATAGGATGTCTACAAAAAAGCTTTAATGTAAATGAGAATGTGGCTCTTGAATTATATATATAATTGCAAAACCACAGAATGTAATAGAATTAAAATCCTATTGCTTTTTTTTGTTGTTGTTCATTTAAAAATCCTCTAACGAGGTTATTGTTCACTACACGTCCATCGTAATTTTTCACAGTGACTAATCTGTTTAGTTTAAGCAAAGACATTCCCTTTGTTATTTTCATGTGTACTTTAAGGCATATTTTGTTAATAATAAAAACAGTAAAAAATAAATAAAAATAGAGTTTCAAATGAAGTGAAGAAGAATGATATTTGCTCTGGAAATCTATGTGAAGAGTTTTATAAAGAGGGAAATTGATCAATAAAGAAAAGTTTAATTTGCTACTAAATTCTATAGACGATAAATGGGCTATTTTTGTTGTCATTGTGGTTATTTCTGCTATTTATTTTTTATTTTATTATGAAATTCTGCTACATTTTTACAGAAAATTGTTGATAATGTCCCACTAAATTATTCAGCAATTTTTAGGAACTTTTTGTGGATAATGTTTAAATATATAAAGGCTTACATAAGTGATAAATAATGTATGATTAAGACGAATGCTATACTTTTATATTCAATAATTTTGCAGTTTGGTGTTAACTTCTTATTTCAAGCAAATAAATTCTGGCTGTATATTCCTGCCTGTGAATAAATAAATAAATAAATACAGTAATAAAAAGTAAAAACGAAGATGAATAGGAGTAATGCCATCACTCCAGAAGTCTATATAAGGCCAGGGATGCCTTATAGTCAAGCTATTATCTTTCCTCTCTTTGATCACCCCTCTGGATCATAGCAGGGTTTGTGAGCTTTTTTTGCAGATATTTAGTTTGTAGGAATAGCAAAAAGGAAAGCATTATTCTGTGCCCTCTGCCATATGCAAATTCCTGTCTCACAGCAGATGGGATGCATATCCCAGAGTTTGTCAATAAAATGAAAGAAGAGAGATAAAAATTCTTATAGGTCATGCTTTTGTATTTATCAGCAAAGAAGAGATTCATTTTTATTCACAACAAAGCCTCCATACAGAAGAGGGAAAAAATCGTCTGGACTTCTTTGCCAATTCTTTAAGGACTATAATACATACAACAAACACAAACTGAATTAACATTCCCCAGGTCAGTTTTGACCAGCCAGGTCCACAATTACTGGAAAAAAAAAGAATTATTTTTTTTTTTTTTTCCTACAACAACAACAGAAACAAAACACAAATATTCCAAATTCCTCATATTTGTGTATATTCATGTATATGTGTGTGTGTGTGTGTGTGTGTGTGCGTGTGTGTGTGTGTGTGTGAAAGTAAATATATATATATTTTTTCTATACATATGTGAAAGAAAGTAAACCAATCTTCTGGGACCTCTCTGGTTGACCAGGAATGCTGACAAATGGTGGAAAGCAATTTAGCAATCACCTCTGCCAGCTTCCTCAGCCATGCTCTTTTGGATCCCATCCGGCCCCATGGACTTGTAGCAGTCCATGTGCAATAGTAGTTCTCTGTTTCCTCCTGAATCATGGATGGTTTATTCTTCCCTCAGTCCAAGACATCGAGGTGAGGGATTAGATTCCTCCAGGGGTAACTGGTCTGACTTTTAAAAACATAAAGAAGGCATTAAGAACAGCAGCCTTTATTGGCAAACCTCCAGTCCTCTGAGACCTCTCCAAATGACGTGGAATGCTGATAGATAATGGAAAGTGGCTTGGCAATCACCTTTGCCAGCTCCCTCAGGACCCTCTGGTTCCATGGACTTCTGGCAGTCCAGATGAAGAAGCAGGTCTCTAATTCCTCCTGAATCAGGAGGTTTTTTTTTCATAGGCAGTTTATTCTGTTCCCCATCACAAACTTCCAGGTCAAGGGGTAGAATACCCCAAGGGTAGCTGGTCAGGTTGAGTTCAAGTTGAGCTTTTGTCTTTATAGTTATCTCCCTATATATCCTAACAACATTCCAAGGAAGTGCAGGAAGAAAATATTGGAATTTCAGTAGTGTGTGCTTATAATTTATAATTATTATTGAGTTTGTCCTAAGAAACATTTTTACTGATGGAGTGCCTTAACTAAGAAGTCTGATGATCAGTAATGTAGTTTGCTCTCCACAGAATCACAGAATTACAGTATTATAAAGGCTGAAAGGGAGCTCTGAAGATTATCTGGTCCAACATCTCTGGGCAACATGTTCCATTACCCTTTTAACTTGACAGTAAAAAAGTTATTTCTCCTGTTCAGATGACACTTTCTGTGTCACATTTTGTGCCTGTTGTCCTTTGTTCTGTTTCTGCACACCACCACCAAGAGTCTGGCCCCATCCACTTGACTCTGACTCTTTAGATACTTGTAAACAATCACAGAATCAAAGAATCACAGAACTGCTCAGGTTGGTAAGCACCCTCAAGATCATCAAGTCCAACCACAGTCTAACATCTGCTCAATCATGTCCCTGAGCACGACATCCAAATGGTTTTTAAACACATCCAGGGATGGTGATTCAACCATCTTCCTGGGGAGCTCATTCCAGTGCTTAACAACCCTTTCTGAAAAGAAGTTTTTTCTGATATCCAACCTAAACCTCCCTGGTGCAACTTCAGGTCATTTCCCCTCGTTTTGTCACCTGTCACCAGTGAGAGGAGACGAACCCCGCTCTCATGGCAATGACCTTTCAGGTATTGGAAGAGAGCAATAAGGTCTTCCATCAGCTTCCTCTTCATCAGACTAAACAGCCCTAGTTCCTTCAGTCTCTCCTCATAGGGCATATTCACCAAGACCTTCGCCAGTCTTCTTGCCCTTCTTTGCACCTGCTCCAGCACCTTGATGTCCTTTCTGAGCTGAGGTGCCCAAAACTGAACACAGCACTTGAGGTGGGGCCTCACCAATGCCGAGTACAGGGGCAGGATAACTTTCCTAGTCCTACTCACCACACCATTCCTGATGCAAGGCAGGATGCCATTGGCCTTCTTGGCCACCTGGGCACACTGCTGGTTCATAATCAGCTGACTGTCCACCAAGGTCCCTTTTCATCAGGCAGCTTTCCTGCCATTCCTCCCCAAGCCTGTAGGGTTGCCTGGGGTTGTAGTGACCAAAATTAAGGACCTGATACTTGGCCCTACTGAAACTCATACAGTTTGCCTTAGTTCATCAATCCAGTCTATCCAGGTCGCTCTGTAGTGCCTTTCTCTGCTCTAGTAGATCAGCACTCCCTTCCAACTTGGTGTCCTCTGCAAGCTTACTGAGGGTACATTTCAGTGCCTTCATCCAGGTCATCAATAAATATATTGAACAGGACAGACCCCAGTACAGAGCCCTGAGGGACATCGTTACTGGCCACCAACTGAATTTAACTCCATTGATCACATCTCTTTGGGTCCAGCCATCCAGCAAGTGTTTCACCCAGCAGGGTGTATGCCCATCCAAACCATGGGCAGCCAGCTTTTCCATGAGGATGTTGTGGGGTCAGTGTCAAAGGCCTTTCTGAAGTCCAGGTAGACCACACTGACAGCCTTACCTTCATACATTAAGACATTCATAGAATGAAATCAGGCTTGTCAAACAGGATCTACTGTTCATGAACCCACGCTGACTGGGTCTGATCCGCTGGTTGACTTTTAATTGATCTGCTGTCATTCCTGAGATCATCTGTTCCATAACCTTCCCTGGTACTGCTGTGAGAGTGATACACCTGCAATAAGATACCATCTGTCAGTCTTTTCTTCTTCAGGCTGAACAGTCCTAGATCTCTCAGACTTTTGTCATAAGAGAGATACTCCAGACCCCTCATCATCTTCATAGCCCTCTACTGGATTCTCTGTAGATATTCTCTTTCTTGAATATGTAACTCACAACTGGACATAGTACTCCAGATGTGGCCTCACCAGGGCAGAGAGGTGGAGGATCATCTCCCTCAACCTGCTGGCCATACTCTTTTTAATGTACCCTGTGGTACCACTGGACTTCTTGGCCACAAGTGCACACTGCTGGCTCATGGGCAACATATTGTCCATCCAGACACACAGGTCCTTCTTTGCAGAGCTCCTTTCTAGCAGGCCAGTTTGTACTGATGCATGTGGTTATTCCTCTCTAGATATAGGACTCTACATTTGCACTTGTTGAACCTCATCAGGTTGCTCTCCAACTCTGGCCTTTCCAGGTCTGAGTGAATGTTGACACAGACTTCTGGTGTGTTAGTCGCTCCTCCTAGCTTTATATCAGCAGCAAACAAGCTTGGGATGCATTCTATTCCTTTAATTATGTCACTGATAAGCATGTTGAATAAGACTGGAGTGAGTGTCTTTCATGGTCACATAAAAGAGCAGCAGTGGACATCAGTCCATGTTCTTGACCAGCTGTGGCACCGTACCAGAATGGCCTGGATCTTGGCTCCCAGGAGACAGCAAACACCTTGAGGCTCTCTGCCAGGCCAGCAGAGGGGTGCCTCAGTTTCTTTTAACAGGGCATCACCCACCACAAGCACTAGCACTTCTTTTTACAGTATCCACTGCTGGCTACCAGTATGGTTTCTTCTTACAGATCTTGATAATGGGTGTCTATAGGTATAAGAAGACCACATGTGGTTTTATAGCGAAACTGGAGGGTGGAATCTGAAATGGAGCCCTGTTTTCTGGGTTGCCAGGGGTCAAGATGCTTCCCTCTTGGTCTTGTACCCTGCTGGATTATGATTATTAAACAATGTCTCTTTGTCAGCACATCTAATACTACAAAGACTTTCAACTGCTTCTTGCAGATCAGACACCTGTTATAAAAGATCATCTGCCTTCGAGAATATAGTACAGGTACTTACCTTATCACTACAGGAAGATTCAAGGCACTTGGTGCAACCAAACACCAGAATCAGTCTCCTTTCATACCAGCTTTGTCCTAGTGACTCTTAACATTCATTCTGCGTATTTTATACATTTCTACAACTCTTGAAGAGCCAAGTTCCTAACTTACTATAAGATGTCACCTTGCTTTATGTCTATTTGTATATGTGAAGTGTGGTAGGTATGCATGTCAGTGTCAAAGGCCACTTGTGATAACTGATATGTGTATTAATCTGTGCAAGGAGTTGGTGCTCTGCGTTCTTACTTTTTAATTTTTGGTGAGAACTGTGGTTAGAAAACTGTAGCTGTTTTGATTTTGAAGTCTATTTTCAGTTATCAGGGGAAAAAGAATAAAAATAATAATAATAAAAAAAAACAGTGACTGAAGAACTTAGCCTCTTTGTTCTTCTCAACACTTAAAACTGGAGCATAGCTTTGAAAGATGTGTTTAAAATTTGAACAGAAAATTCTCTTTAGACTATAATAAACTTTTATTATTAAAATATTCATTCCACTAGTGAAATTTCTTTTTCCTCTTCATGTTAACTCCCAGGCTAAAGCATCAATTAATTTAGATCAGTAAAATTCTCAGTATTTTCTCTGCACACCAAAAAAGGGGCTGAAGTATAACAGAGGATTTTTAATGGTACAAGCTTTGACCTGGACCAACCATTCTGTCTAAAGTGAGCTCTAAGAAGTGTAAGTTTCAGAGTTACCAGCCTATCTCCATCGCAACTTACAGTAGAGGAGGAGAGACAAAGGTAAAGGATGAACTAAGGAACACATACACACACAAATAAAAAGACAAAATGGGGTTACCAAAGGAACTGCATGACAGAATAAATTTCCACACAGAAGTCAGAGGGCCAGTGTTCTAAAGCACAGATAGGCAAATCTGAATATTGATTCAATTTAAGTAAGAATAACAGATGATTAAATTAATTTCAATTCTTGCACTTTTTTTGGCTTTCCTACTACTGAAAAGAGAAAGAAGTGTTAATGAGAGGTGTGCTGTATGCTATTTAGATCCTTGTTAAAGATTTTGTTAGAACTTCTCTGGATCTATCCAGGTGACATTGCAGATATAAGTGTTTGAAGATGACCTCTGAAGGGCCATGCATATTCTTGGTCCAATTAGGTTGAATTGTTGAACATACTGAATGTTTGTCCATTGTGAGTGTAAGTGCCTTAAAAACAGATTTCAAATTGGTATTTAAAAAGAAGGCAAGATTGGAAACCAAAACAATCTGCTCGAGCATTATAATGAATGTAGAAATACTAAAGAGCCTCCTCCATAATTCCCATTTTCTTGGTCAAATCTCTTAGATCCACATTTCCTGTAAGGAAAACAAATGAAGTGAGTTCCCTTCTGCCACCCTCTGGGATTGAAATCTACTTTTCTTTTTCTCTATAGGCACAAGAAAACAAACCAGGACAAGGCTTTTTTTTTCTCAAAATCTGTCTACATTTAACATCTGTCAAACTGTATATGCGTATATATATAGTTACACATGTGCATATATATTAAGATATATATTAATGTTTACATCCTTCTCCATATATAATTACATGTGTTTGTGTATGTATTATAAAGCTTTCTGTGATCTATTATGAAAAGACTGAAAAGACAGAGGTGTCCCAGAAGTCAGAAGATGTGTGGGTTTGTTTGTTTGTTTGTTAGTTTGTTTGTTTTTTGTAGAGAATAGTCGGTTCATCTTTTTTCTTTTTTTTTTTTTTTTTGAATGCATAAAATTGTTTTTTGCTTTAAAGACAGTGGTTATAATCCTTGTTTTCCACTTTACTGTTATTCACCCTGTTTCCCCAGACACATTTAGTTAAATGACTATCAACAGCAGACAATTAATGTAAGGGGACAAGGGGATGAGTCAAAACATAAATCAGACAATAATGCTGTCTTCAGCAGAGAAGAGAATATCGACCAGTGTGACAGCTTCTGCAAACTAATTAGCAAAACAACATTCCAATGTAATTGTGAAACAAAAATATCTTCATTCCCCTTTGCTACTTTAGTTAATGGCCATATATTAAAAGAACATGGAAAGGGCAAAAATAATAATAGCAATAATCTGATGCATGAAAGCGACCCAAACAATAATTCTGTTTCATGACAAAGTACTCCTTGTTTTTAGTTTTCCTGTGCCATGTGCAAGTGGTGCAAGAAGCTAGAGTTGCCCCCATGGCCTATTAATCCCCTTATGTCTTTCTCTCCATATTGACCACTTTCATCTT
Organism: Alectoris magna; assembly: GCA_030625065.1. Lineage (NCBI taxonomy): Eukaryota > Metazoa > Chordata > Aves > Galliformes > Phasianidae > Alectoris > Alectoris magna. The sequence continues at coordinate 73,354,956 of CM060564.1, forward strand.
TTTAATTTTTCTTTGGGTCTAACTTCTGGGGAACAGGATTGTGTGGTCACAATAGATTTCTGACTATCATTTTTCCTTGTCTCAAGTACTGATTTTTTAACATGCTGTTTAATTATAACAAAATATCCAGGCAGGGAGAGGGCCATGGAAGAGAATCAAGTAGGTACATCTGTACGTTTCCAGAGAGGAAGTGGCCAGAATGAAACGAGATCATGCTAGTACTCTCACTAAGGAAAGCTGGTAAATTCTGGATGATTGATAGACAGCAGAAATATTTAAAGCACATTAATAAGGTCTGGCTTCATTAATGCTACCTTAATCATTTTTATTTTATTTTTTTCCCCCAACAGTACTTCCCCATTTATGAGAGACTGGATCAATGCCTACATCATCTTGTTAGTGTACTCTATAGGTCAGCACTGAATGTCATATAATTTATTGCTGTAGATAACCAGTGTAGGTGAGGTTCTACTAGCACACAGGTTTTGTTCAGCTGTAGAACCTAAGACTCACTGTACCCAGTTGTAAGTGCAAGAGATTTATCAAATCTGAGACATAGCACTAAGGCTGAGAGGAGAGCAGAGAATATGAATATACTCATTGTACATCATAACATTCACTCGTGACCATAAGGCTGCATATTACAGACGTAGTAGAAGACCTGAAAATGCTTTACTTCTTTGAATAAGTAAGTAAAACAGTCACTTCTCACCAACTTTAAACTTGGATCAAAATAGGAACTTAAAATTCCGACACTTTGAGCTATGTAAATAAAGTATTTCAGTGTGCCTTTCCTAAATCTGTTGAATGTGGAGACTGAAATGGATATTTAAGTTCAGGGAAGACTTACATGTACCCTGCTGATATCAGTGGAACACAAGCCTTATTTGCGAGCACTTTGGTTTGGAAGCTTTGAAAGGCAACAGAAGAATATGCATAGTTCAGCTGAGTATTGGGCCTTGATTTAGACAGAGGATTTTCTTGGGATCTATAATATTGAATAGGATTATCTATAAGAAACACAAAAGATATATCATATTTGATGGCCTTGGGCCCCAAAGGAGCTTGAAATCCAAACCTACCTTAACCTTGAATCATTATTCATGTGAGTAGCCATTATTCTCAATAATATCAAATGAGAATTCTTGTCTTTGTAGCGAGTACTTTCACCTTCTAAGCAAAATAGATTATAATTAAAATTAATTCTGTTAAATTTAGGTAATCCAGCAAGAATACTGATGGCTTCAGTTAGACAACTTCAGTTCTCATGTGAGTGTATATCAGAAGTTTCACTGTCATGCTACCCCTCAACCTGCCTTAAAGCAGGCATTTTCATTTTTATAAAATGGAATGTTGCAAATTGTAGATAGTATACAGATGCAAGAAAGCATCTAGATTCATTTTAAAAATTTGGGATACTTCATACTCTCACACCACAGATTTTATGTTCTTAAATTGACAATGGCTGCAGTCCAAACCTGTAATAAATAATGACTTCTAAAGTTGTAATGTAGCTAATGACATATAAGCTCACGGTGTAAGTGCTCCTGTATTTTAGTTATTTTTTATGAGTAACATTGTTTTATGAGATGGACAAAAATGTTTCCTTTGAGCAAGCTGAAAATCTCTGACAAAAATATATTGGCCAGCTAATCAAATAGTGTCAGCTATCATAACTGCACGGATATCAACAGAACTTAGTTTATATCAGCTGAAAAATTTGTCTTAGGAATTAAAAACATTCAATTATTTGCAGAACAAAGAAAATAAATGCTTCTCCTTTTAAGTGTATTTATTAGTTTTCTGATCACGCACCAGGTTTAACAGTGCAGCCACAGCTGAATATAACTTCAATCCCAGATTACAAACTATAATACTACATTGGTATTTTTTTATTTCAGAGATTCTGAAAAATCCTATTATTTTATAATTAAAAGGGAAAAAAAAATCACAAAAACAAATAAACAAAAAACTGCTTTATTAGCTTCCTCCAAAATCAGTTAGTTGGATGAACTTTACAGGCAATTCAGCTTGGTAATAAGATGAAGTCTGCTTTTTGTCCATTTGCTTCAAATGACTGAATTAACTCTCATCACCTCTTCCAAGGAAACATAATCTAATCCACTGTAAGAATATGTAAATGCAGAATATGTAGAATATTATAAGAATATTCTATGTCATTGTCACCTTTTCCCCCCTCTATGATTTATCATGATATTTTTACTTTTTAGCTCTTTTATCTTTTTAGCTGTTTATAATATACCTGCTCCATATTTTAGCAGAAGTTGAATTTCTATCCTGAAGGACACCTGGCCCTCAGCAAAATAAAATGCTGTTCCTTCCTGATCCACTGAACAGATGCAGCAAAGACAGCAAAAATGAAAACATTTATATCACCTTGTGCTGCTGTAAGCTTTTCACGAAAGCACGACTGCTTTGGAGATTTTCTTTTAGGGGAGAATTTGATTAATTTACACGTGTCAAACAACACTGTGCTTCAGCAGTGATACCAAAGACTTCATTAGGATGAGATCAGTCCTGCAGATATCACATCTGGACAACTGAGCAAACAACTATTCTTCTATATTTTATTTCTGAGATTTAAAAAATTATTTTCATATGGGTATTCAGCAAGTGAATGCTGAGCTAATTTAACTGGCTTACTTCTTTGATCATCAGGAAAACAGTATCTGGAAAAATTATTCAGCTATTATTAACCTCATTCTCCACTTGGTGTTGCTATCCTTAACCCACGACATCCTCATCTTTTCTCAAGAGCTGAAAGACTTTTATCTGATTTGCCTGACAACATCTGACTGGATACATAGTTTTTCATCAGCACAACCTTATTAACAAACCCTTCAAAATCATCCTATTCCTAACAAAGGGTCATTTCACTTCTCAATGTATATTAGCAATAAGAAAGGCTGGTTTCATATTAGACTCGTAGCATTATCAAATCCATCTTAAGTAAGCAGAAAGTATTACTTAGCTCACGTCAAAAAGAAATCCAGTGAAAAAGCTTTTAAAGCATCCCATGCAAGCAAGAAGGAATCTTTAGATAGTTGCTGAAGAGGAAGGGGAAATGTAAGAAGAAAGATCAAGACAGACATTAAAATTCTGATTTGTCTCACTTGTGAGTGCTTGGGAATTTTGCTGCTATTGTTATCATGCACTTTGATTTCTTAGAGAAAGCATGAGGAGTATGAAGATCTCTTCCAATACTTCTATCTTACAGGAACTTCCTTGCTAACATATGTTTGAAGTGCACACTTTTCAGACCTGTCTGGTTCCTTGGGAGATCTCCTGTTTGTATTATCCTACAACCTTTTCTTGCCAAGCTAATCCATTACCTCTTCATTTCCCTACTGTTTAAAGTTCTCACTGCAAATTTATTCAGAAAAGTTTTTGCCTGCATTTTTGTTGCAGTCCTCAATCTTCAAGAAGGTACCATGATCATGAAAACCACCACCAAATGCACAAGTTTGTGGTATCAGTGTTCACAGAATCACAGAATCACAGAATCACAGAATCGTAGAGGTTGGAAGGGACCTCCAGAGATCATCGAGTCCAACCCCCCCGCCAAAAGAGGTTCCCTACACCAGGTCGCACAGGTAGGCATCCAGGTGGGTCTTGAAGATCTCCAGAGGAGACTCCACAACCCCCCTGGGCAACCTGTTCCAGTGCTCCGTCACCCTCACCATAAAGAAGTTCTTGCACACATTCATGCGGAACTTCCTATGCTCCAGTTTCTGGCCATTTCCCCTTGTCCTGTCTCCACACACTGCTGAAAAGAGTCTGGCCTTGCCCCCCCCCCCAAACCTTAGATATTTATAGACCTGGATCAGGTCCCCTTTTAGTCTTCTTTTCTCAAGGATCTGTTCCATCTGTTCCTCCTTGAACACTTCTTTAGAATTGAGGAGAAAGCACATCTCACCAGAAGAATCAAAGAGAAAGACACTTGAGTTCTTAAGACTTTGATAATTGAGCTCTGAGCCTTTTACTAGTTCAGATGCTTCAAGCTGCAGAAGTCTAACAGATACAGTCACTGCTTCATCGTGAACTTTGAATTTGCTGCACAAGACTATTACCGTTTTCAACAACTCTGAAGAAAATTCCGGATGGAGCTAAGTTCCCTTTTACTTGCTTAAAAATACCCAATTGTATTTATTCTGTTACAGGTGAAATGCTGGAAATTCTCTGTGACTTACTTGTAGAAGTCAAGACATTATAAGAAAAGCAAAGCTCTCAACACTGAATGTATTTCAATACCGAATGTATTTCAGTATTCCACAAGGAAAAAAAAAATAGTTTTCAGATTTCCTCTGGAAAACTTACAGAAAAATCTATCCAAACTGGTATGAATTGAGATCGTTTTAATACCAGTATGAAAACATCCCCTTAATCTGAACTATTACAAACAGTGAAGGTAAAGGAAGTTAGAGGTTTCAGATGGAAAACGTTCAATCGTAAATTAACCCTTTTTTATTAAGAGTAACCAGACATGAGAGATTAATTATTGGATAACCATTAGACCTAAATTAAGACTGAACAGAATACAAAACAAGGTCATAGAATAGAAGTAGTCCACACGGGAGTGGTGCTGACATTTGTTTCTGGTGAGAATCTATGAGGTGGCCTTGTCATTCATCAACAGGTAGGAAGCTATACGGTATACAGTCCTTAATATAGATGCTAAAAAACAAATTTGACAGTAAGATTTTTAAAAATTATTTTTATTTATTTATTTATTTGGAAAACACTGAACTAAATAACTCAACTAGAGATATGCATTTATACAGATATATACAGATATATACATATTCATGTATATGCATATTTATATACACACACATATATGTATCCTCCTTAGGTGTTTGCTGTTTCATTATAAACAACTGCAGTAGTTTACTTTTTAAAGTGCATGTATTTACACATATACATGTTTATCTATGTATATCCATACTTACATTTAAAAATATTAATTAAAAAAAAGCAGTTTTATAAGGGGATTTCTTCAAATAGTTTGTATTCTTCTACATAGATACACCAGTCCCCAAGCAACCTTTTCCGTGTTTTCATCTGTGTCATCCATGCTTCAAATTCTGGTTGCTCTTTCCAAGACTGGTGAGAAAAATGCACAGCTCAAAGCCACTAGTAAAATGAGAAGAAATGTCTCTTTAGTAACAACCTGTTCCTTCTTCCATGAAGCTGAGATTGATTACAAAGGGAGTTGGACTTGGTTCTCAATGGCCTCACATGCACATTGATTAACACAGGGTAGTTTCCTAGTCCTACTTATTAAAATAATACTTAAGGAATGAAATCTAATCTGCCTTGTGGAAAAGAAAGTTAACCAAGAAAGAAGTTTAATGATTGCAAACTGTAAACAAACAAGTAAAAAAATATATCCAAGGAAATAACATAGCACTGAAACTCTTTTTTTTTTTACTCTTCCCCTGTGTTTTCTTAAACAGCACATCAGCTGTCATCCTTCCTGCCTCAGAAACCCTAAGCCCCTAGAGATCTTACTTGTTTGAGTAAATTAATTATTTAGAGTGACGGATTACGTGACACAGAAGTAGCTAAAATGCCCCAGGGAGATGATGAAAGAGTGAAAACTGTGAAACTATCTTTGGATGAAGAAATCAAAAAATAGACTAGTTCCTATACTTAGTCCCACTTGAAGGTTGGAAAATATATTTACCTTTTCAAGGCAGTCATTGTGTACAACATATACTCCATCTTGGCATTTTGCATTCAAATTGGATTTCTTCTGCATGCTGTTTCCAGGGGATATTATTTTTCTACTGAACAGAGTTTATCTTCTTGTGTGATAATGTCTAGAAAGTGTTTACAACTCTGAGATTTCTCACACAGTATTTCAATTTCTGCCCAATTTGAAGAATGTACCCCTCACTTTGATTTATGGAAAAGATCAGTCAGTTATGGAAATTCATGTGAGTTACACTATATGCCTAAGAAGGCTCTTGGGCTCTTGAAAGTCAAGCAGGTATTTGATTTTTGAGTTGCTTTCATTATTGAATAGGAGTTATTTCCTGAAAATAGCTCTTTTTTTTTTTTTCTTTTTTAACACAAATAAAACAAAGAAATAACACAGAATAGGTGTTTGCATGACCATAATGCGCTATTCCAAATCACTTGAATATCTCCAGAATATCTCCAAGCTTTGAAAAAAAAGGAGTATTTCTGATTATGTTGATTTTTTAATTATTTATTTCTTTATTTATTTTTTAAGTACAGATCTGTTTCTAACAGCACAGACTGATTTTTAGGTAGGACTGTAGTCCTAAAATAATTAACAACCTATTGGTATGGTATATAATTATTACTGGTATAATATATAATTATTATATAATATTCTTCTTATGCCTTCAATCAAAAGGATTGGAAGGCTTGGTGAAACAGGTAGACATTGCCCAGGTACTGTTAAGCTGAAGACTCCTGCATGGCGCTGCAGTCGTACAGTGGATTGGTAGCTACTGTTTGGAAGAAGGGAGTAAACACTAAGAAACACTGATTAATAACTACAGGTAATTACTCTGAAATTCCCACAGGGGATGTCATTGAGAGGGTAAAGCACTTAAGAAAAGTAACTTCCTGAATAGATCTTCCAGTATTATACCTTATGTGCAGGAAGGTGGGGGAACACCTCTGCATAGATTATGGAAAGTAGCAAGCGATGATGCAAGTGACTTAGTGTGAAGTCTGGATCTCTGAAGTAAAATTGAGAAGCCTGTATGGCTGGATTAAAATGAGGTCTTAAAGGTGGTCATAGGAAATATTTATCTTAATAAAATAGATGAAAGGAAATGAGGGTTGATGACCACTGTAAATCACCACTGACCCAGGATCACAAACCACATCCTTGTCTCAGCTTCTCGAGGCATCACAAATTCCCCTGGAGCACCAGTGAGATCAGAGGTTTTGAATAAAGAATCTAAAATGATACATCTTACAATTGATCCTTTCTTTAAAGATGTCAACATTCCTGTGACATTACTAATGCAAAATACTATGGCCCATGGATGTATACAATTGTTAATGTATTCTCCAAAAAGAATCAACAACAACAACAACAACAAAAGAAAACAAAGCAAAGCAAAGCAAACAAAACAAAACAAACAAACCCAAAACTTAAATGCACTTCAGTTTAGGAAGAGGAAGGCTGAGTAAGAAATCTTCAGTTTTTCCTTAAGATTCCCATTCCATATAAGCTTACGCTATTAAATACATACTTTCAGATCTGTTTAACTGGAATTAGAAGTGAATGAATATTGTCCTAATATAAACTGATTCATCAATAAATTGTTTTCTGCTAACAGAAAATAGTGAATCTTTACAAGGGTTGTACTCTCCAAACGGCATTGTTATCTGTATGTGCTTTTATGAGTTGCATTATTCTGTCAATCCTTTCCATAGGAATTATCTTTGTGATGATTTTGTGTAGTTCACAAACTCTTTATTATAATGTGATAATGTTTTATTTCTTGTTAGCACTCAAATATGTCTGCAGTGGGTTTTTAATCTTTATTTTCAAATAAAAACCGAAATTGCAGAGATATAATTAACTCTCCCCGTTTATTTTAAAAGGTATGCAGAAGTATGCAGAAAATGAACAGCTCTGGTGAGCAGGGTATGATAGGAGAAAAGTGTGAATGAAGTTCTGCTATAGGACTGCACTGGCAATTTTGTGCAAGCTGTTTTTGTTATTGTTATTGTTTGCCTTTAATTTTTATTTCTTATATTTTAAATGGTAACTTTAGTATCTTCATGTAGATTTTCCTCTAAAAACTAGTAGCTATCCTTTCTCTACTTTCATATATACGACATGAAAGCTAGTAAAACAAAGAAGTCAGGAGTAAGAATAGCATTTTTTGCCCTAGCGAAATACTGCAACAAGATGATATCACCAGGTTAAACCCTTTTACCTTGAATTGGACATGAATAATTCAAGCCTTCAAATTATTGTTCAGCCACATAACCTTGGCTGTCAGTCAGCAGAGGCCACTCTTTTTGTCCCAGCCCAAATTTAATAGGTGTTGATACCCCTCCTCCCTGTTCTCCCTTTTCTGTCTGAGACTTAAATTTACACAGACATGCTGCTTAGCTGCGCCAACTTGCGTCTGTGTGGGTGTCCATCTGAAGAAAATTGTCTCTTCCTATTTCATCAGTGGCTATCAACAATTAAGATACATGAAAGCTTTGCTGATTTTGCATTATTGAAGTAATGATGAAAGACCGTGCTAGAGCTTGTTGGTTTTTTGTTTTTTGGTGGTTTGTTGTTGTTGTTGTTTTTGTTTTTAATGAAGAAAAAAATCTATCATAATATTATTTGCAAACTATGACGTTACCAACTGAAGCTGAGCGAGTTTGCAAAATCTTACAAGGGAGGGGTATGCTAGCTCATAAAAGCGTGCAGTAATTCTTTGATTATCTCTTTAAAAGCACTGCTGAAAAATAGTGTTTAATAGTAATAATGTTTCTACTTATAATCATTCCAGGTTTATATTTTCTGCAAACAATACAATAAATGAAATAAATAGGGGAAAAAAAAATAATCAGGAGCTTTTTTGTTTGTTTTGTTATTGTTGTTATTGTTGTTGTTGAAATAGAAACTCTGATCTCATACATGTTTTTATGAACATGACCTGAAGAACAAAAACAACAGCAACAAAAAAACACACCATTTTTTGGCTCAGATACAACCCACCAATCAATTAGCTTGCTTGATTTGAATATAAAATGACATAAATCTGTTTGTTTTTATGTTTGTATAGCAATTCTTGTAATAGGGTCTTGGCCCACAGCTGGGATTCCTGAACACTATTGACAGAGGCACAATAAAGATTGTATCTCAAATGGCCTCTTTCATGTCAGAGCAAATTCACAGAAAATCAAAGGCAACAAACTAAACCTGAACTAGGATCAGCATCCAGATGCAATGACTTACTGGTTTTATCTCTGTGTATTACAGTACCTACAAACTGTGTTCTGTTCTCTGTGTTTCAACTTTAAAATTTCTTAGAACATTTATCTTTCTTTTCTCCTCTCATACATAGAGTAGCACAAAGGTTGGGAGGAAAATGGCCAAATATGATTTCTGTGATTTACTTCGTCTAATTCTCTGCCCTGAAGATTTCAAGGGTCATACAGAGAAGCAATATGACTGGTATTCTGAGAATATCTTTAGTACTGATTATCCCCAGGATTAGAAAGGGAAATAGACAAATTACAAGTGCTTTTCACCTGTTTTAAGCAAAGAAAATTACCAGATAATTTAATTCCTGAAAAGTGACTCAGTTGGTTTTTCCAGCCCTGTCTGTACTCATGTACTTCCTCTGCCAATTCTAGCAACTTCAGTTACTTCAGGGCTGCAGGCACAGAGTGGTCCTGGCTCACAAGGCTCACAGCAGTACAGCAGCAAAGTTGCATTGGAAGGTTTTGTAGCTTGCCTTCCCTGCTTTTACTGGCAAATAAAAAGAGAGACAACCTGTATCATTGCTCATTTAAAGACCGAACCAAATTATTAAGCTGTAAACACAGGCTTAACCTATGTTACAAGACCTGTAATAGCAGTTGTAAATTTGGGAGCAATTCAAGTCAGAGATGTGGAGATGGGCAATGTGGGAGAGAAAGCACAAAGGTATAATGCTTGGCTTGAAGGCTGAACTCCTCCAATTCTGAAAAAGACAAGGGGGGGGCAGAAGGGGGGGAGGGGGAAAGATCCTTTCTTTCATTCAAAATCTTTTTGCAGCCTAGCTAATGAACACAAAATAGGCAATCTGCAGCCTAACATTTTCATTTGGCAACTACCTGTTGTGGAAAGCATTAAGTTCATCAGTTCATCCTGCCTTCAAAGCTGGATAATAGTCTATACTATTACTAATATTTTACTAATTTATGTACTTCTAACTTTTAAGTTATAATACAATACATTTAAGTTCATGGCAAAAGAGAAATGGGAGAAGACTATGTAATTTTTGTACCCACTCAAAATTGAAACTTTTAGAGTTTAGAGGTCTGATGCAAGACTGATATGATAAACTGGTATAAAATTAAGTCTTTAAAATTTCCTAAGTGAATGTTTATTTTGCTAAGGTACAGCATGTGGGGCCTGTAGAGTGGTCCAAATCCATAACTGATTCCAAAGTCAGACCTGTAGTGTAAGCATTTTAATTTATATTTTCTGAAAGGGAAAGAAAATTGCATGTTTTGATATTGGAACTGATGCCGTGTTTCTAAATAAATAGCAAACACTCAGTGTGTGACTTCATAGATAAAAAAGCAAAGATGATTGCCATGGTTAAATAATAATGAGAAAGCTTCATTTCTGGTTTCTGTGTGTCTTGTTAGACCTGCAAATTTAACTTGAGATGCAAGAATGATTTTTCTCCAGAGAAACCAAGCTTTCTTTATAGTGTATCATAATGCTTAAGGTGTAAGTAAAAGTAGACATGATTGTCAAACAGCTGTCAAGATGCTTGAAGCAATAGCAATTAGAAATCCAGAAGCTGGGTGAGGAAAACAGGAACAAGAAGTCACATAGCTTACAAAAAAAGTGAAAAAGTCTTACTTTAGAAATAGGAATGGATTCAAAGGAGAAAATTTTGATTTATAACTGAACAGTAAAAGTGGGAGAAAAAGAAAGATTATTAAAAAAGGAAAAAAAAAATTGAACGGAAAAATACACATCTGAAATGGGAAGTAGAGAGTGGGAAAAAGGGACAGAAGAACATATTTTATCACCTGTGTGACCCAAATTAATAATCCAACTAAATGCTGCAGAGCTTTCATGAAAGACAGAATTACCAAATGAGGAAAATTACAGGTAATGGAAGTACAGAAAGGTTTATAGTTCTGTGTGCAAGGACAGAAAAATTCTAGGACAGAAGTACATTATGAATCACAGAAATCATTCAGACTAGCACAGCTTCCAAAGCTTCTTGTATTTCAAGATAAAGTAGAGAGGAAGTACTGAACCTAAACAAGGAAAAAATGACAAAATCTCAGCTCCTGAGAAATTATCAACTTTCAACTAAAAATAAAACCCTGGGCTTAAGGCATGTTCCTCGAACTGGAAACACAAGCACTGAGAAGTCAAAAAAATATGTAAAGTCTCCCATGCACTGCTAATTGTTCTTGTTCTTGTGATTGCATTATAAGATAGTCCTTAATATTCTAGTCTTGAATAGCTTTTCTCCACAAGCATTGATTCTTTCAGTATATTGGTGGGGAAGTGCAGTCATCATACCTTAGCCTTTTGATAACACAAATTAATTTCCCTTTATTTATCCCACACCATCCGTAAACTCTGTATAGCCTTTTCTGTATTGCTCACCTCTATAGTAACCAAACATCTAGCACGTGTACATGAATTCACCTCTGCAGTCCTCTGCGATTCAGGGCAACATTTCCTGTTGTCTTTGAATGTGATATGGTGATTGAGCCACTGGGTGTTACCAGTGTCGACAATATCCAGGTGCCTGTTTCAGAACAGAAGAAATCAAAGAAGTTTCTCTGTTAATTTAATTAGTCTTTGAATCAATCTTTATATCAATAATTCATCATCATTTTGTTTACATCTGTAGAATACTTTGGCTTACATATTATTACTTTTGGGCTGTACACAGGAATACCAATGCCAACATTTTATGCTCTGCTATACTTAAGGGAATGCTGTAAGTTATTTCTCTAATAATAAATCTTAACTAGTACTCTAATAAAAACCTTTAGCTGAAAAACGTGCTTTGACAGTAAGACAGGCCAGGAGGCAGTTTGCATGCAGTCCCCCGGTTTTGAAGATAAATTGCTGACCTTTCGGTTTGTTTGCTCCAGCAAGCAAATTGTTGAGTTCACCCTTACAGACACAACCTAAAGGGACTGAACTCAGAATAGCCTCATCTAACCCTGTCAGTCTGAACAGCTTGAAAGAAATGACTGCTCACAAAGCGATGCACCTGGCCACACGTGGCCAGATTGACTCTTCACATATCATATGACAGTTAGAAATCATTATACCTAACACATATGTCTAGTAGATGGTTGTTTATGCTAAGTCAAGTGTCTGGGGTCTCTCTGTTGTCAGATGAAAGACAAACATCAGGAGAGGGTGACTCATCTAAAGTGATGTGCCTCACTTCATCACAACTTCTCTTAGCATGCATTAAGTGATAACAGACCATTATAAATAATATGATGAATACGTTACTCCAGAGTACAGTTTCATCATTTTCCTTTAAAATCTGTTCCACTGTAAAATGACGTTTGCTATGTTGCTCATACAAATGGAAAATAAAATGAACAAACAAACCTGCATGCAGTTGAATAGCAAATTATTCTCTGTATAGATTAATTTTAATATACTGATTTGCCCACGGATGATTGTCACTCAGTAGAATCTATAGTCCTTAAGGAATCTTGAATTTAGTTGGGAGATCTTTCGTATCTGGTCATTTGGTACCTGGTTTCATTTGCATTTCTTAAAACTACTAATATATAGTGGCATTCAAGCTGAGGCTAATCAGCACAGTTTGCCCATACAAATTATATTAGTGAAAAATGTATCACCTAATGAGCCAGAATCAAACCTCAGTTAGATCGGTGTATAACATATGCAAACAACTGTACCTGATATTAATAGGGTTATTCTGGATTTACCACTAGTGCAACAGATTGAGATCTGTCCCATTATGTCGCATTAATGATGTGTTACTCTTGCAATCTAATTATCTCACTGATTGTCTTCTGACTATAACAAAGGTATCTGTACTCCCAACCCCAATCCTCCTTGTCATCCATACTCATTAATACTAGATAATAACATAGCATCATGATGAGCTTACATCATGATGGGTAGCACGTCATGTAAAGCAATCTGTCTTCAACGCTGCCCATGAAAAAATGCCTAGGAGAAAAATTAACATGCTGAGTCTATTAGATATATAAAAGTATTAATAGAGTAAGAAGTTCTGATAATTACATTATTCTGAAGTTTCGGACAACAGGATCTGATTATCAAAGAAGATAAATTTAAGGTCAAAATAATAGAAGTAGTCCTCTTAAAAATGCTTACTACTGCTTTTGCAACAGTTTCAAGGAGGTCAGAATTATGAGTCTTTTTGTGCAAATATTCTGAAAAATGCAAGAATTAAAAATAGAAAAGTATTTTTTTTTAGTTTTTTTTTTTTTTCATGATCAAGAATTCTAATTTTTCCATATGAAGAATGTTTCTTGTTTAGAAAAAAAGAAAAAAAAGTATTTTATAATATGAAACAGTTTATTGCTTAGGAAAAAAAAAGTTTTATAATAAATATTAGAAATATGTTATATGTATTTAACAGAACAAAACTCTTCCTTAGACCTGAAACTATTTTCAGTTTTGCCAGTTGAAAACCAACCAACCAACCAACCATAAAAACAAAAAGCCCATCAAAGCAAACAAACAAAGAAGAACAAATATTTGGGGTCTGTCAAAAAACTTTTTTTTTTCTTTTTTTTTCTTTTTTTTTTCCCCTTCTCTTCTGAAGCTTAACAGTTTGTGGCTTGGTGCTGAACCAAAAGACTGATTGATCCCCCAACTTTCCAAACAGCTGGAACTAGGAGTGCTAGTGTCCCAAATGGAGAGGAAAATTGCATCTGTTAGAAGGCAAGTTGGGGAGTTCTTGATGGGATTGGATAAATAAGCTTATCCAGTAAAATATTGTAAGTATGTGAGTGAAAGAGAAAAAGCAGGGCAGAATACTGAGTTTCAGTTTTTCTTGCACGCTTCTGTCTTGGCTCCTAGAGCCAGTGCTGCCCTGCTCCTTAGCAGATGTTCCATCACAGGAGGATGATCCTCGGGTAGTTTATAAAGATAAGGAAGATGGATAAAGGAAGGAGCTTACATGAACAAACTCCAATTCTCTTTATGTTTTTATATACAAGCTGTGACCTAACACAATTGAAGTACAATGAAAATGTAACAAATTATATGAAGCTTGTGATGCATACCACAAAGTAACCGTTGAAGTCAATGGAGCTGTTGTGATATAAAGCTGTGATATAACAGTGGAGAACAGAACTTTAGCTTATGCAGTAATGGGATTTTAAGCTTAGAGAGACAGACAAATCAGTCAAGCAAGTTTAATGAAGTCCTTCTTGTACATGTGTTTTGAAATTCAGGAGCTGATCTTATAACTAAAATAGCTGCCTTAATGAAAATGGGGAAGAGAAGATCAGAGAAAGATTTATTTCCTGTATAATTACTGTATTTTTCAGTTATATATACTTAATTTCATAACCACAAAAGTAATGGAAGGAGCAAATATTTTCCTAGGCTAATACATTATTAATTGTTAAAGAAAGTCAGAGATCCAGACAACTTTGGCACCTTATTCTAACACCACATGAAAAACACTGCATATAAATGACAGGCAAAATTAAAAACAACAACAACAACAAAACCTGGCATCTTATTGAACACAGAACATGATGTGTTGCAAAGCCAAGAAGCAGTCCTGATTTATCTAGTGAAACTTGACATTTCCTATAGGCCAACACTGGCTTAACATTAATTAAAGCTTTGTATGAAAATGTTATCTCTTTTTCCCCTCATTGTTCTCATGGTCTGTAACATTATTTATTTACTTACTTATTTATTTCTGAAGTGCTGCAGTTTGTGGGTATATATAAACTTGAATGACAGACTCAAACAGCTGACTCCAAATGTCAGAACATGCGTACATTCCTAGTTATCAAAACAGAGACTTCACTTTTATTAATAATATTGTGCTGTTTCATTGGAATTCTTGTTAAATGTGTGGCCTTCAGAAAGTCAATGGGAGGTTGAAAGAATGGTGGATTTTAGAGAACAAAGCAAGTAAAGATGAGAAATAATCAGATTTATTTATTTATTTATTTTTACTTTCTTTCCTGTCCATGAAGAGGCGGAAAAGAAAGAAACCCCTTTCATTTAAACATCAGTTGACAATAGTATGACAACATTTTTCCTGGGTCTTTGAAATTCAAAATACAAAATTGGTCTACTTCTGAATGACACACATGTGCACAGCATTTCAATGTCTTCCTTCCTGAATAATCAGTGCTTTCTGTATTCGTATACCAAAGGTTAAATGGTAGATTCTGTCTCTGTGCTGATACAGGAGTTAGCACAATGAAGAAAAAAATCTTAAAACAAAACGACAAGAAAACCAAGCCAAACCAAACCAAACCAAACAAACAAAAAAACCCATTGAATAAGCATTTTTTCTTGTCTAATTCAATCCTACTCAGGTTAAACTATGTGTTTCTAGACATAGCCTGCTGTTTAAACTGTCTCTACAGTCATAGGAGAGAACAAGGTTCAACAAGAGAGGAATTCATCCCACCCTAAAGCAGGTATTTAAGAAGTGTATTTAAGTATTGTTCTTTCCTTTCATTAGAGAGGAAATTTAGATGACTACCTTAATTATATGACTAATTTCTTAATGGCTAAATTCAGGTGAGACGAGTCTCAGATGAGAGGAAGAACATCAACAAAGCTAATTATTTTCTTTATGTTTGTAAACCTGGAAGGAAAAAAAAAAAACAAACAAAGCACCATGTACCTCCGCTATCAGAAAAGAAATGTAAACAGGCATGATACAGATTCTAAGAAAGAAAGAAAGGGAAGAGTGTAAAAAAAAAATAATAAAAACAATGACCTAAGACAAGTATACAAGTCGGCTTGCATTACAAAATCTTTAGCATATCTTTATTATTCAGGAATTGTTATAGGTTTCTAAACATAACATATTTTGGTAGGAGTGTCACTTATTAAATGCATAATTTTTGTCAAATTATATGAAATTTTTCTCATTTACTTACGGAAATAATCTGAGAAAATATAAGCACCAGTTACATTTCTATGATTTTTAGCAAAACAAACAAACAAAAACAAAACAAAACAAACAAACAAAAAAAAACATGGAGCTTCTAAAACCTAATACAGAGAGTTTGTGGAAGATGTTGCATAGAAAATGCCACAAAGCAATTTAAATCCCCAAAATACAGCCCTTAAATCCTTCATGACACAATTTCATGACAAAATATCTGTAAGAGAAACACTGATATTTATTTCCCTTGCAAGAGTATGAAAAAGTTTATTTTCTGACTCTCAACACTTCCACTCTATATACCTTGTATGGCAACTGTTACAAAGATAAAATGCATTATAAATTATTAATATAAGCATATGTCTGGATCTTGCCTTTTAGAATAGTGTGAACTAGTTAGGAATAAATGTCAATTCTTACAATGAAGAAGTGCAAAGCATTGCTATTTTCAGGTATCATAATTACCTATGTTATCTTTTAAAATAGTTTACCAGCTCTCAGAATAAAGACATAAATTTCTTTGCTATGGACACAGACTGATGAAAGGCAGGGATTTCAGTTTTCAACATTTGTTCTTCAGTTTTATTCATGCAATATTTATACAAGTTTATGAGAAATTGACAAACAAATTGCTCCATGGCACTAGGAAGATTTCATGATCACTGAGGGACTGGAAGGAAAAAAAGAAAGAGAATTTATCCCATTTTTCCTATGAGAAAAGAGAACTGTTATGAATATCTACAGGGAAGGTATTTTCTTCTAAGACAGAAAATTTATCTTCTTGCAGCGACTGAATGCACCAGCCAACTAGCCTCTAGATACCACCTGAGTGTATTTGAAGAAATGAAATCTTTCCCTGAATCATATTCTCTGTAGAGATGGAAACCTCTGTATGAACTATTAACTGAGTTTTAATGCATATTCAGGTATATTTGTGATATTTGTTGAAAGATTGTCTTGTATCTGTTTTGTCTTAAAGTACAGACTATGGAATGAAATAACGTGGAGAGTTTATTGAGAGAAAGTTATCCACGAGGATGACGAGAGAGTTTATTGTTGCACCATACACTCTTATTTTTTATCATTCTCTTAATGTGACTTGCTCCCTATGAATAAACTGTTTCAAAGGTGAAAATAAAGCAGTAATCTGCAGATTGTTTGACCTTGTTACTGCATAAATAACTTTGTACTTATTTATACAGAGCTGTATAGACATTGTTCTCAGCCACATTCCTCCTCCATTAGGAAGCTTTAGAAATACTTAGACATCTACAGTTATATTGTAGAGGCGGTACAATATACATTTAACATGAACTTTTCAAAAAGGCATAATAATGCGTATCCTAGGATTTGTTCATATAAAATAAATAAATAAATAAATAGATAAGAATCCCTATTTCTAGCTCCTGCATGAACAAACAGCTATAATGGGTCAGAAAGATCTCCAATAGCAATGTGCACGCTGACGAAAAATGACAAAGTAGGAGCAAGATGTAATGGCTCCACCTCCATCTCTCCCATCCTCTTAATGAACTGAAGATAAAAGCCTAGGAGAAAATATGCAATGACAGTTTCAACAACTGTTCTAAATTCCAAAATCTGGAAAAAAACACATGGAATCATGTAGTGGCAGCAGAGAAGTAAAAATGTGCTTGATTCCTTAGTGAGATCTGAATTTTCTTTCCATGTAGATGAACAGATGCAAAGCTGTATGCTGTTACACAGTTTGAAGCTGTCTTTGCAACACACACTGCTGTCTGATCATTGGACTCTTTCTCAAAACCTATATTCTTGAGGTACGTTGAAGAGAATTTTCCTCTCCTTTTCCCATCATGTGAAAATGTACACATGAAGGATGGCAATAAATGACTCCTACTGCTTTATAATGCTTCATCTGTATTGGAGCAATGCAAGGAAAGGAAATGATTCCACCCTGTATTGCAGTCTGTAAACTGGCACTTTTCTTCTAATAACTAAAACGATTCATCCTCCAACGAGAGCTTGTATTCCCCATGTATTTATTCTGTGGTTTTTGTTTTGTTTTGTTTTTTTTGAAATGAAAGGTGTTAAAACACCCGTTTTCTTTAGAGAAAAGCCACAGTCCCTAAATTACAGACATCAGCAGCTTTATCCTCAAAACAGAGGTAACAAACCAAACAGATTGATACGGAATTTGTATAATAGACAGAAAATATAAAATGTCTGCTAAATAACTTCATGATGCTTTTGCCAAAGGATCAGACTTTCTTGGAATTATCCTATTAAGGCATATTTATAGGGCATGCGGCCTGAAAATATATGTGCAAAGGGAAAATTAGAGCTACAAAAATATCTAATGTAGAGTGAAGAATGAAGTGGGGAGGGGAACATTTCTGATGAAGAAGATAGTTACAGCAGGGAAAATAAATAAATAAATAAATAAAATGCTGTCTTGGTTTTATGGTGATGTTTCCTGTCACCCTTTTCCCTCCCTCCCTTGACTGAATGTAACCATTAATTGCATGAACTGAACAGTTGCTATGGCTAAATCGGACAGAAACCTCAGGAGGTCAAAGCATTCGTGCTTGTTAAAGCTACTGACACGTTTTATGGTTTTACAAAATGTCAAAGTCCATCATGCTGTAACCTGACTATTGAAGATCTTGTCTCTCATAAAACACTCATAGCTGCCTTATGAAACTTTCAGGTATAAACTCAAATCCACTGCCGAGCCAGAAAATCCCTCTCCTCTTCTTATTCCCTGTTACATTTTGCTTATGAGCTTGTCAGGAGCCTGTGGAAATTTCTTTTCTTTTTCATTACATCCATTTTTATTTTCAGACAGAACAGTAGGTTCAGAGATCTTGAGTGACGGCAACCTCTTCTGTTTTCATACCACTGCAACATATCAAACTGGTGGAAAGGGACAATTAAAGTAGCCACTAGGGTTTGACAATCAGCATTCAGCATCTGCTGTGCCTCTATGGCCATGCACAGCTGTCTTCCTTCCAGGGGAAATGCAGAAGTGCGTAGAATCTGGAATCCCAATGAACTGAGGTCTCCCACAGCATGCTGTGATGGAAACTTCATTTCATTCTGTTTTTTATTTTCTTTCTTTCTTTCTTTTTTTTTTTTTTTTTTTGTCTCCAAGATAGCAAAACTCTAAAGGAGATTCATAAGACAGAAAGAAAGAGGCATTTTAAGCCCAGTTTTAATAATGATCTCTCTAATTCACAGCATAAAGCAGCAGATTCTGGAATAACAAATCTGGATATTTTTGTGATATATTAACAGTTAACAAGATTTTGTCAGATAAAAAAATCTGTCTCTATTTATTCAGAAACTGTTTACTTAGCATTTTGCTTGCATTATAAGCACTTGCTCCCATCCCATATGGAGTCTTGCATCCAATTCTGGGGCCCCCAACACAAGAAGAACATCAAGCTGTTGGAGCAGGTCCAGAGGAGCAACAGAAAGGTGACCAGAGAGCTGGAGCACCTCCTCTAAGAGGACAATCTGAGAGATCTGGGGCTTTTCTGCCTGGAGAAGAGAAGGCTCCAAGGAGACCTTATAGCAGCCTTCCAGTACCCAAAGGGGCCTACAGGAAATCTGGGGAGGAGTTTTTTCTAAGTGCATGTAGCGTTAGGACAGTGGGAAATGGCTTTAAACTGGAAGAGTACACATTAGGAAGAAAATCTTTAGTGTGAGGGTGGTGAGACACTGGATTACGTTACCCAGTGAAGCTGTGGATGACCCCCCTCTGGAGGCATTTAAGGCCAGACTGGATGGAGCTTTGAGCAACCTGGTTTAGAGGGAGGTGTCTCTGCCAATAGCAGGGGGGTTAGAATTAGATGATCTTAAAGATCCCTTCCAACCCAAATCATTCTATGATTGTATGATGGAGTAGCGTGGTTTGATGTGCTGTTATTAACACATGGAAAAAATACACTCTGACATCTGTCCTCCAAAATGGAGCTTACAGTATTGACCGAAACAAACTGGACAGTCAACCAAACAACAACCAAACAAACCAGAACCAAACCAACCAACCAAATAAACAAGCGAAACAACCAACAAACCAAACAAAGCAAAACATGTAAAAAGCAACAAAGAACAATGAAAAACAAAACAAACAAACAAACAACAACAACAAATCACAAAAAAAACCTGTGAAGTTCAATGGCAGGTTGGGCATCAGAAAAACCATTCTGTTTTTAGAGATAAGTACTCTAACAAATCACAACATCTGCAGAGATCTGCAGAGCACAGGTATCTAATTATTATTGTATTAAGACCTTCACATATATATATGCATATATATATATTTAATATTTAAAATTCAGTTAGTATAATTATTAGTTTTAAAGATGCAAGTATTTTTGCAGAAGAACATTCTAATTTTGGTCTGGAAATTGATATTCATCACTTTTCTTTGCCTTTCATTTTAATGATCATTTGAGAAACCATTTTTTTTCTGGAGTGTGAACCAGCACACCTTTAACAAATGTCATAGTAATATATCATAGAAAATGTATTCAATACGATTTCACAACTTCCAACCACAGCTCTAAAAGGGTTCTATAGATAATGTCTTTATACTGTGACTGTGAGGAAAGTATTAACATCTCCATTATCATAAAAATAAGAAAGGAGAGATGATTTGTTGCAATTCCACAAAAAGCCAGATGAATAGGATGGAAAATAAGAAACAAGATTTCCTCTTTCCTGTTTTAGAATCATAAAATCATTAAGGTTGGAAAAGGCCTCCATGGTCATCTAGAGCAATAGTCAACCTGCACCACCATGCCCACTAAACTATGTCCCTCAGTGCCACATCTCCATGTTGTTTTTTTTGTTTGTTTGTTTGTTTGTTTTTGTTTGTTTGTTTGTTTTGTTTTTTGTTTTGTAGTGAGAGACTCCAAACTGAATACTTAAGGGTCTGAATGGATTACTCTCTGGATAAGGAATTGGTTGGATGGTTGCAGTCAAAGGCTCAGTGTCCAAGTGGAGACCAGTGACAAGTAGCGGATTTCAGTGTTAGGACTGGTGTTATTTAATGCCTTTGTAGGCAACATGGACAGTGGAACTGAGTGCACTCTCAGCAGGTTTGCAGAAGACCCCAAGCTGTGTGGTACACTTGACATGCTAGAGATAAGGGATACCATCCACAGGATCCTGAATAGGTGGGCCCATGTCAACCTCATGAAGGTCAAGAAGGCCAAGTGCAAGGTCCTGCGCCTGGGTCAGGGCAATCTCAAGCACAGATACAGGTTGGGCAAAGAATGACTTGAGAGAAACCCTGAGGAGAAGGATTTGGGATTGTTGATTGATGAAAGATTCAGCATGAGCCAGCAATGCTTGATTGCTGCCCCTAAGGCCAACCATATCCTGGGCTGCATGAAGAGAAGTGCTACCAACAAGCTGAAGGAGGTGATTCTCCCCCTCTACTCTGCTCTTGTGGGAGCCCACCTGGAGTACTGAGTCCAGTTATGGATTCCCCAACAGAAGAACACGTAGTTGCTGATGCAGGTCCAGAGGAGGAACACGAAGATGAACAGAAGTCTGGAGCACCTCCTCTATGAAGACAGCCTGAGAAAGCTGGCAGTCTGCAGCCTGGAGAGGAGAAGACTCTGAGAAGACCTTATAGCGGCCTTCCATTACCTGAAGGGGCGTACAGGAAAGCTGGGGAGGGACTTACTTTTTGTAAGGGCAGGTAGTGATAAGACAAGGGAAAATGGTTTTAAACTGAAAGAGGGTAGATGTAGACTAGATATTAGGAAGAAATTACTTAGTGTGTGGGTGGTTAGACACTGCAATGTGTTGCCCAGTGAGATTGTGGATGCCCCCTCCCTGGAGGCATTCAAGGCCAGGCTGGATGGGACTTTGAGCAACCTGGTTTACTGGCAGGTATTTCTGCTTATCACAGGGGGGTTGGAGCAAGATGATCTTAAAGGTCCGTTCCAAACCAACCCATTGTATGATTCTGTGATTGTGACACCTACCCTTTCATGCCAACTGTAGTGGCACACTGGTGTACGCTTTCAAAAAGATCATAACACGACCCTCATTATCTTCTTGCTTTATTGTTGAGGGTAAGGGAAATAAAGTGTTAAGCAATTAAGTCCTGCATCCTGTGCAAGAAGAGATGGTTCTTACTAGAATTTGTGTTGGGGGAGTAGCACTGAGTCATGTTCTGAAAGAGGCTTCATTGCTTTCAGTACTAACCACAGTTCTAAGAACTCTAATATTTCTGTCAAGATGAGCTGGAGATGATCCTGTCCATCAACAGAATGTGCATTTGTGTCCCTAGAGATCTTTATGCACCAGAAATCTAAACAGAACTACAGCATGATCCTGAATATTGTGCTTTATTGAGTTGTATTTCATGGAACTCAAGTAGTTAATTGCTAACCTGCTTCATTTTTGTCTATGACAATTTATCCTAGTATCCTAGTTACTTAGACATAGATGTAGAATGCCAAGGCAATGTTCCCAATAAGCAACAAGTGTCAGGTCTGATTTATGTAGGGGTAAAGCTAATTAACTTGCAAAGGTGCAAGATGCTGCAGGGGTTGGGGAAACATGCAAGTTTCTGCTATGGAGTAGTATATATGTAGGTAGTGTCCAGGAAAGTTATTACAATTAAAGGATATCTTTTCATCAGTCATATCACATCTAGGGACAATTCATTCTGAAAGGATCAATGTTTCCCCAGAAGAAAAATCTTAAATGGGCAACCTTTGAGAAGCTCCAGTGAGCAGTAACAGAGGAAGAGATATGGAATTAATCAACTGTCACATATTTCTGCAAGCAGAGTATATGCCTTTCTTGTATTTTTTTGAGTCATGGTGAAAAGAATACAAACATTTTAATATTTTGATTATTATTATTATTTTGAAGCTGAGTGTGTGTATGCATATGTGATAAGTCTGGTTTCTTTGAGGGGGAGGGTCGTGGGGAGGGGGAGGGTTGGGAAGAAAAAAGAAAAATATTACCAGATGTATAGAACATGTAAAAATGTCTGCAGAAGAGTGGGTCTTTGTGTACATGTGTACTCATAATAATCAGTCACATTATATTTCTGCCTTGGGGTACACAAATCTGATAAAAAGGTTGAGAACCACTGTTAGAGATAACCCACTGTAATGATTTTCCTCTCTTTAGGACAATCTTGACAACAGCACCTTCCCCTAGGAAGGTTTTCTTTGATCCATTTTGTGACTGAAATACAAATTCCCTAGTTTTCATATGCCTCTTTTCAATCTAATGATCCCTGCAATAAAGATGCCCTGCCCCAGAGTGATTTCTCCAAACAGATTAAAAGAAATAACACTAAATCTCAGGATCAGGAATTGAGTATGAAAGGTGAGAGAGGCTTGGTCTTTATTTGCTTTTCTTTCTTCCTCTTTGAAGATGCTGTCATGTCCTGTTACACAGATCATCTATTTGATATTAATTCATTTATAAAGAACATAGTCAAATGAGTATTGCTAGCAGAAGAGGAGATCTGAGAATATTTAAAGCATAATGCTGTGTTACAGAGGCAATTTTCAAGATACATTATGCTAAGCAGCGTACAATTTTCAATGAATTTGTAAGCGAAAAGTAAACTGTATCCAGGCCACAGAAATCTCTACAGTTAAAACAAATAACAACAACAACAACAATAGCAACAAATCCAAACCAAACCAACCAACCAACCAAAAAAAAAAAATGCAGCCTCACCAATGCTGAGTACAGGGGGATGATTACCTCTCTGCTCCTGCTGGCCACACTATTTCTTATACAGGACAGGATGCCATTGGCCCTCTTGGCCACCTGGACACACTGTCTGCTCATGTTCAGCTGAGCATCGACCAGGTCCCTTTCCTCTTAACAGTCATCCAGCCACTCAGCCCCAAGCCTATAGAACTGCATGGGGTCATTGTGGTCAAAGTGCAGGACCTGGCACTTGGCCTTGTTGAACCCATTCACCTCAGCCCAGTGATCCAGCCTATCCAGATCCCTCTGAAGGGCCTCCCTACCCTCAGGCAGATCGACACCACCTCCGAACTTGGTGTCATCTGCACACTTACTGAGGACATGCTCAATCCCCTCATCTAGGTCATCAATGATGATATTAAACAAGATGGGCCGACCCCTGGGGGCACCGCTTGTAATGGGTTGCCAGATGGACTTAACTCCATTAACCACTACCTGCTGGGCACAGCCCTTTATCCAGTTCCTTACCCAAAGGAGGGTATACCTATCCAGGCCACAGGCAGCCAGTTTCCCCAGGAGAACACTGTGAGAGACTGTGTCAAAGGCTTTGCTGAAGTCTAGGTAGACTACATCAACAGCCTTTCCCTCATCTACGAGTCTAGTCACCCAGCTGTAGAAGGAAATGAGGTTGGTCAAGCATGACCTGCCTTTCATGAACCCATGCTTGCTGGGCCTGATCCCCTGGATGCCACACACATGCTGTGTGATCTCACCCAAGATGATTTGTTCCATAACTTTCCCCAGGAAAGTCATTTCTATAATCTTTTGTCCTACAAAAGGAAACATGAAGTCTTAAAACAAACTACCCTACCACCAGGATTGTATTCACTTTAAGCTGTATTTTTTTGACCTATTTTTTTTTATCCTTTCCCTCAAGAAGGGTCTTCTGATTAAGCTTGCAGGACTGTCAGTGCGAGGACTCTTAAGAACACTTGGCTGACCACCTGTCCCTCAAATCCCTTCGAAATACATGCTCTGACTAGAAACAAGGACAAACATTATTTCACCACATCATTTTCATGTTTGCTACCTTATCAACAATATTCCGTATTTCTGAAACAACAAAACCAACAGCACAGAGTATCTGGGGGTGCAAGTCTGAATTCACATGCTGGCAGAGGTTTGAAGGACCTCTGATGACCACCTAGTGCAACCCCTGTTGGAGCAGACTCACAGAGAGCAAGCTGCTCAAGGCCATGCCCAGGCAGGTTTCGAATAGCTTCACAAAGAGTTTGTAAACACTTTGGGCAACCTATGTCAATGTTGGACCATCTTCTTACTAAAAAAAAAATAATGTGTTTACATTTACATTTAAATAAAATTTATTCTGCTTAATTTTCTGCCTGTAGTCTGTTGTACTATCACAGAGCACCACTGAGAAGAAACTGACTCCATCTTCTTTGTGGTCTCTTCATCAGCCTTTCCTTCCTCACAACGATCAGTCCCAGCTCTCACAACCTCTCCTCATGAATCAAATGAGTCTCTTCATCACCTCTGTGGACTTTCCTTGGACCTATTTCAATGTGTCTATATTTCTTTTTTTGGGGGAGAGCCCAGCATTTGGCAGAAGACCTTGAACATCTCTCTCCATTGCTGAGTACAGGGGAAGTTCCACCTCTCTATATGTTCTAGTAGTTCTGCCCCTCATACAGCCCAGGAGACTGCTGACTTTCTCTGCCTTTGAGGAAAGATTTCTGGATAATTGTCACCTTGCTGTCTGATAGAGCTGTTGGAAGGTGAAGACCTGTCTGATTTTTCTCTGATGATCAAATATTACTACCACTTTGCACTATTAATATAATGTTACTGATAATGGTAATTATTATAAATAATTATTATGTTAGTATTTCTGGGCTTTAAACTGTGATTTTCATCTAACATAACATGCACATCCCTATGGTAAATATTGTCTTCGTTTTCACCAGAGCATATCAACCTTTAACTAGAGGACAGAATGTTGAGAAGTCTGTTCACTTTCTGTACTCAGTTAACCTTCAGCATCTCTTTGAAGTACATGCTATCAAAAGTGTCAAACATGCAGTGATCCTCTGATGTGGATTCCAGCTTATTCAACATTTAACTGAAATGAACTGATTTTCCCCATATATTTATTAGCTACTGCTACCAAGTCTTTTTTTTTTTTTTTTTTCCTGACTTTCATCAGACTCAATTCAAATATTGATCTCCACAGAAGAAAATATATAACTTTTCTGAGATAAATGTTATATTTCTGTTTTACTGCAGAGCTGGAATAAATTCAGCACTCATGAATATTTCCAGTTGACAGAAAGTCAAGCAATTCAATTAACTAGCTTTTAATTTTATTTTATTATTAAGCTCCTTCTTCCAATGCCTAGCTTTTCAAATTATAATAGCCTTGTTTCAGTATTAAATTTTGGAATGTTTACTGTCTTGTATCAGGAAAGAAAAAATAGAGAAAGAAATTTAATGTAAAAAACAAGTTAAATGACTATATTCCAAAGACATCAAACAAGTATGTGGAGCCACACTGATGATTCGCTGTATTTCTAATATCTATATAGAAGAAGTAATATTATGTTGATGTTTAAATAATAAAGAATTAAATCATCAGGAAGACTGTGCTACTGATTTTTTATTTTCTTACTTTCCCAAATTACAGACAGAAACTAATCTTGGGAAAGATGTATCTTTATAGACGAAAGCTGAAAACACAGTAATGCACTGAGCTAGCATTCTCAAAAAGAAGGTGAATCTAGTTTACATCCTAGACTCATTTAATTTTTCAATTACTGCTGACAGTGTCATTACTGAATTTCTTATCCACTCGTTGCAAATTTGAGGTAGATTCATGGAGTATTATCCATAGATAAAATATCTGTCTACAGGCGGATTTTTGCTCTCTCTTTAAGGTGTTTTTTTGGAAACATGACGAGTTAGCTTTCAGCAGAACTCTGGGAGCAGGTAAGGTCCACCCACTGAAATTTTTATGTTTAGTTGAAGACAGCAAACTGAAAGGACATCTGAGCAGACATTAGGATCAGAAGACACAAATTATAGAGTGTATTTTAGCACAGCAGATCTGGTTGTGAGTATCTGAATAGATCAAGACTTTTCGGTCCTTATCAATAATTCCTAGTGTGTCATGTAGCTTCTCTTTGTAAATACCTGCTGGTTTGCTTTTTCCTGTAGTTTTTCAAGGCACTACTTGTGCCTTGAAAACAATTACGAGAAATTAAAAATAAATAAATAAATAAAATAATTTAAAAAATCCCAGTGGATCACTGAACTATCACTCATTCAGGTGTGTTATAGGCGCAAGGGGTTGAGAATTACTTTTATGTTTTTTTCTTTTCTTTTACCCTGGAG
Source organism: Alectoris magna (assembly GCA_030625065.1). Classification (NCBI taxonomy): domain Eukaryota; kingdom Metazoa; phylum Chordata; class Aves; order Galliformes; family Phasianidae; genus Alectoris; species Alectoris magna. The sequence continues at coordinate 73,381,919 of CM060564.1, forward strand.
GTGAAACACGGTGTAGTAGATTTTTGAGCAGTACTAGTGACTAGTACTAGTACTAGGCCAGGCTCTTCTCAGTGGTGCATTACAATAGAACAAGGAGCAATAGCCTAAAAGTTGAACATAAGAAGTTCCAAACAAGCATGTGAAAGAAATTCTTTACATTAGGATGATAAAGCAGTGCAACACTTTCCCCAGAGAGACTGTGGAGTCATCTTCTGTGGAGGAATTCAAGACTCATCTGGATGCCTACCTGTGCAACCTACTGTAGGGTACCTGTTTTAGAAGGGGGTATTTTTTGTGTTTAATCAACATAATCATAGAATCCTTTGATCAAGTGCAGTTTATACTGAGGAATATATGTCTTGATGATTACTCTTATTAGATTAATCAAAGACAGATTTTCTTGGATAGCTGACAAGATAAGAATTGTCCAGCTGGTTCTTGGGTGACGTGATCATTTATGGATAAAACCAGTAAGGGGACTTCACTCAAAATGTCCACTGAAGTTCATGTAATACATCTGAATAATCCCACACTACTGCAGATGGCCAGAGAAAGTAGCCAAAATGGGAAGGTGTTTTGTAATTGGTTAAACTTAAGAATATGTATTTAGTAGGCATTCCTTCTGTATTAGATAAGGGGAATACATGTGATTTCAATTTAGAAATAGGTTGAAGAAACTTGCATTGCTGTGTTTGACTCATGGAAATTTCCACCAACACCAAGGCTTGAAGTACCTCCCCTGGGTGTGTGGGAATTGGCTTATAGTACACCGGGTAACAAATCTGTTTTAGAGACAAGGGTTTCATGTGTGAAGAAGGTACTTAATCATATAGATGCTGTTGTTGCAATACTGACTGAATGATCTTTGGACTTCAGGAAGAAGAGGGGATCCTTGTAACCTCTCAAAGAAGGAAAAGTCAGAGACAGCCAATGAGAAGAAACTGCTTATTAAATGTCTTTTCAGTGGCAAACAGATTTAAAAAAAAAAAAAAAAAAAGTTATTAAAAAAGTGGAGAAAATCACAATCTCACTGAGCAGAAATCAGCATCAAGATTCTCAGTTACAATTGAGCATCAAACACATGCGTTTCTGTCTAGCTGTAATTGCAGTACTGTCTATCCCTCCAAAAGTTGCTCCAAAATTAAATTTATAAAAGGAAGAATAAATTGAGAAAGGCAGGCAGAGATGCCTTGATTTCTTTGTTCTCTTCTCATAAATATTAATGCACTTCCTAGGTGCTGCCATCGTGACATGCGTCGGACAGAGTCAGAACACATCCTTGCCTGGCTCTCAGCCTCACTGCATACAGATGAGCACTTTCAGAAGTGCTGTAGGTGAAATGCACACTCAAAATTATAGCTGCCCCTTGTCAAATACAGCAACATGGTCCAATAATAGCTGTTTATTCCACCAGTGGTTAATGCAGTCATTGTGTCAGAGATCTACTCAAGAGTGTTATAGCATTAGAGAGAAAAAAGTGATGTAGGTTGCCAAAGGAAGCATGAAACTAGCACCTTGTCACTAACACCTCCTCCCCACCTAGAAGTGTTTCCCTTTGACCATACCAATCTTTTACAACTCCTATTCACTATCTTTATCACCCTTATTATTAAAAGATAATACCTTCTATATAGTACACTGAAAATGCATCATATATGAATGAAATATCACAACTAAATACATGGATTTTAGCTTCAGTTACAAAATTGAAAAATAATGTCAATATATAAAAAAAAAAAATCAAAATATGATTCCTAGAGGTATCATTATTTGATGATTTTGATGATGATACCACAGAATGTTCTAAGTCATAAATGAACTGTGATAACAATTCAATAAACAAAGGCAAATAAGCATATTGCTTTTGAGAATCTGAAGTATTGCAAATAAGAGGAAATAACTGGACGCAGGTAAATGAGTATTCATAGGGAAATGCAATGAACATTTTAACCCAGTTTCTTAATACCTCCAATAGTTGTATAATACAACAGTTATGTTTCCATTCTTAGAAACAAAACAGAACAAAATCATTTTAACATGATACATTAAAAATTCATTCCAACTTAAAGGGAATTTACTTCATCTATATAAATCTTAGAGTATTAGTCTAATTTTGTCATGTAAGTAATACAGGCAATCATTATTTATTTGTTTATTTTAAGACAGATAACAAATGGACAGTCATCTTCTCTCTCACTTAATGAATTGTATCCCAGAATTACTTCTCTTTCGTCTAACTATAGAGTGATGAGTATATGATTTATATATATATGATCAATTTATCATAACAAATAGGACTGTGATAAGGATTGTTTAGATACTTTAAATATGAGCACCCCCAATCTCTTTCCTCTTAACAACAAAGCAAGCCTAGCTATCTGTTCTTCTCTGTAGCTAGGAGTGGTTTTTGAAGGATTGTTCCATTAATTCATTTAATAATTTAAAAAACCTGAAGAAAAGACTTAGCTTCAGATGATGGCCACTTTATGGTTGGAGTAGATGATCTTGTAGATCCTTCCCAACCTTGAGATTCTATGATTCTATGATTGTATGATTCTTCATTCAACCAATGGAAGGAGTTGGACCACTCTGGGGAGTACTTAAGATTGTGCAAAAATGCCATGCATACTTAGCCTTATTTACTTGCGGACACTTTGTAATCAAATTTCCAGTATATTTAAGTATCATCTCAAACTAGGACCTGTGGACCTGCCACATAGAATCATAGAATCACAAAGTTGGAAAGGACCTACAAGATCTTCTTGTTCAACTGTCCTCCCATTTCCATTGCTACCACAAGCTACTAAACCATATCTCGTAGCTCCTCATTGATGAGGTGAACACAAAGTCAGTGTTTCATAGCATTTTTTTTTTCCTACTTGAGTTTACATGTTAAATAGTTCACTGACATTTATGACAAATCTTATGTACAAATGCAGCCAATGTCAGAGCTGAGGACAATAACGTTGAGATATATTTTCCTTGAGATGCTGAAAAGTCCTCTCCAGTTCGTAAGATCTTTGAATTTACAGCTTCCAATATTAAATGAATACAAGCAACAATATTATAACAAACAGTGACATAAGAGTGCTACAAAACACATACTAATTTCATAATTAGTGCTAAACACAAAACTCTTGTGGGGTACTTTGTTTGGATGCACATTGTAACAGTTCTTTCAATTGAATCTATGCCTGACTTTGAGATAAGAATACTTGGATTTATATGCAATAAAATAATGAAATACGAGGAGTAGTTTTGTGTGTTCCTCTATAAAATTATTGAGAATATATACATATATATGAGAGGTATGTAATATTTATATAAGATTTATGTAAGATATATATGTGTATATCTATATACATGTGTATGTCACATACACATAAATATATATGTATATATGTATATGCATATATGCATATGTGTGTAAATATATTAATATGTATATAAATGTATGTATGTGTACATATGGATACACTTATACATATATGTGAGTATATACATAGCAATCTCCAATATATTACACGTATTCCAGAATATTAAGGCATGAACAAATGACTCTGAATGAATCAGTTGATGGAATATAACAGTGAGAATTCCTCAGAGAATCTAAAGTGTATCTAGCCTACATATTTGAATAGCTTTTTGAAAAAAGACAGGGGACTTGACTTCTCCACGACATTCCACGTGGTTAAGAAAACATGTTTGGTCAAGAGCTCATAACATGCAGTTTTACTGTAATTCACTTTATTTGATCTATCTAACCTCAAAATACAGGTGATTTGATTCTACCCCCTTTTCAGTCCTCCCTAGTTAAGAAACTGTTAAAGAAGTTATTAACAAATTTCTATTAAAGAAGTTGAGAGCCCTTCTTCCTAAACTGTCTTCTTACTCATATTCCTTTAGCATGTTTAAGTTCATAGCATTTCAAATATTACAGAAGAATTAGAAGTTTTCTTAACTATACTGATATGATTTCTTCATGGAGGTTATAACTTTTAAGGCTTCCCTCCACTATCTCCCCCCCCTTTAGTTACATAGCTCATCTCTTATTAAATATAGTAGGGTTTAAACATGATCAACTAAAGGCAAAACTGAAACTGCTCTGAATAGTTTATGATTAATAAACTTCCTCTGAGGAAACAGCTCACCCAGCTGCATATCAGAAAATGTCAGATGGGAGCCATCTGTGGCATTACTGAAATTAGGTAATAGCAGAATTAGTATTGATCACCAGAAGGAGCTAATAAAGCTGGATCTTACAATTCTGAGACTAATAAGCACCTAATGTTCCTGATACCTTATGCTTTATTCACCAAGTACAAGCCAGTAATTTGTCATCTCTGCAGGCATATTTATCATTCCATCAAGTTACAAGTGAAAATCCTTCTCATTTTAAGTATTCGAAGAAATTGAGGTACAGTTTCTGCTCATACTAGCAGAATGACTGATAAGTTACAAGGTACCTCATAGAATTAGTTTCTTTCATACGTAGAAATAATTGCAGGCTTCAACTATCAGCAATATAGCATTGGAGAAGATCTGTCCTGCCTACTAATAACAATGAAAATGTAAGGTTTAACTTCAAAAAATAAGTCAATACCTAGAGCTGAGTAATAAAGCATACTACATACGTACAAAGGAAGAAGAGGGAAAATTAGGTAGTAAAACATGCTCTCAAGATTTGGCGTTAAAATTGTTCATATTTAAAAAACAAGTATTTAAATATATTTTGTCTTTTTTTTTCTTTTTTCTTTTTTTCTTTTTTTTTAATAAAAAATTGTCCCTTCCATAGTCAAATTGTGCATGTTATCTAGCCATGTTATAAAGTTCTATAACATTCATAAAATTAATCTATACCAGGATTAAACTCCATTATTTTTCTTTTTCATCTTTCTGTCATATTCTGTAAATACCAGTCATGATTTAACTGGTTTACTACCAGTTAGTCATCTTTTCTGGAAAGTCTGCATGTCTTATGTAGGGAAAAATAAAATAAAATAAAATAAAATAAAATAAAATAAAAAATCAAAAAAGAAACAAAAGGGAAAAGAAGCCTCAACAATAGTAATAAGATAGTAATAATCTTGGAAGATGAGAGTAAAATAGTGGGGAAATCAGAGGAAAGAAAATAACTTATGTGATCATTAGATCAGGAAAAGAGAAATTATTTAAAACTTAAGCATTCCCAATGTGGTTGTCCTCTGTCACGTCTGCCTACCCATTCGACTGACAAGGGCTCTACATTTTTTCATAAAAATTTATTTTGTCTCTCAGCTTCACCAAGTTATTTTCTGTTACATTCTTAATAATCCACACTGGATATGTTCTTCCCTTGCCCCTCTAGATGTACAAGTTTTCATCTCCATTTATGTTTTCAGTATTCCCCAGCCTCTATTATGTCTCGGTTGGATTTATGTACAATGAGAAAATGAAAAGTTTCTCAGCATTTTCCTCCTTTCTTTGTAGATGACTAATAGAGGCAAATTTGGAAACAGTATTTCTGGACAGCTTTTAGAGATTACAGAAATAGAGTCTATTCCAAAGACCAAGAAAGTCAATTAACAGATTCATTGACTTCAGTAGGCTTTGGAGCAACATATAATGAAAGTAGGTTTATCTCACTGTCTGATGGAGAGCCTCAAATCAATCAACACTGCAGCTGCTCAAGAGCAGAAAACTATTTGTAAATAAATGATTCATTGATTAGTTATGATAGTACACCTAAACCATTTAACTTCTCAACTGACAGCTTAAGAACTGATTATAAAGTGGTAAATTTTACTGGTGAATAACTCAGAGATAAATGTGTTCTAGAAGGCTGATTCCATAGCCCTGATAATGTATCCCTCTTGATTTTTATTTTTTATTTTTATTTTTTTTTCACTTTTTTTTTTTTGTTAACACCTTTGTCTAGCTTTTCTCATTATATCACCATGGTTTTTTATGAGTGTTAATAATTTCCTGCTCACAGTGTCCCTGAGGGCAACATCTATGTGAGCAAAGTTGACTGAGACAAGGAATCTCTAAGCAAAACCTGGAGGGTAGTACTGTAGGCAATCACATTCAAAGGAGATGTCCAGAGAAGAAATAATCTGCCTCAGGAAGAACTGACCATGGAACAGTAGGATTCACTTCAGTTCAGGAGTATGGATTATATGGCTTCGGTGTCTCCTTCCTGTGTTCTGATAGGCTCTCATCATTTCACACACTGATTTCAGAAATAATTTTCAAAATAAAATGGTAGGCTACAGATTTTGATGATACCTTCTGGGCTGCGGGCTCCCACTGCTGGCTAATGTAAAACTTTTCATTCATCTGAACCCTCTGGTCCTTCTTCGTAGTACTGCTCTCAAGAGGCTCTTCTTCTGGTCTGTAGACTTATCAGACCCAGGTGTTACACCTTGACATTAACAATATTCAAGTGGGCTCACTTTTCAGCATTTTTCTCCTTTCTCCTTTTCAAGCCTGTCCATGTCCTTCTAGATGGCATTCCATCCTTCTGTCATATCAGCTACACCACTCAATTTGGCACCATCTGCAAACTTGTTCAGGGTGCACTCTAACTGATGAAGTCATTAAAGAGCATCACAACATGGGCCCCTGTGGATCACCATTTTTGACAAGCCCTCACCTGGACAGAGATTCATTGACTACAATACTCTGGCTGTGATTATCCAAACAACTCTTTATCCACCGAATAGACCACCCATCAAATCCATATGTTTCCAATTTAGAGATAAGGATAGGACAAGAGACTGTGTCAAAGATCTTGAAGAAGACCATCAATTGCTCTTTTTTTTTTGTCCACCAATGATGTCACTTCATTACAAAAGGCCACCAGAGTGCTCAGGCATGATCTTTTTGTTGCCTTGCATCACCTACTTGTCTTGTATGTGCCTTAGTATAGCTTACATGACATTCTTAGATAGAGACGTAAAGCTCTCTGGTCTCTAGATGCACAGGGCTTTCTTTCTCCTTTTCTAAAAAAATGATTTTTTATTTTATTTTATTTTTTTTTCCCCAATCACCAGGGACTTCACCTGGCAGACATGACTTTCCAAATACGATGGAGAGTGACTTGGCAACTACATTCGCCCATTCATTCGAGACCCTGGGATGCATGCCATCCAGTCCTGAAGACTTGTACATATTCCATCTTACCAGGTGATCTCAGACCTCTTCTGTAATAGTGGAAGAGATTTTGCTCCCCTAACATCTGTTTGAATGTTTGGGACTTGACAGACATGAGAAGCCTGAGTGCCAGTGAAAATTGTGGCAATGATCTTGTTGAGTATCTCAGCCTTATCCATGTCTGTTGTTGCATTCTAGTAAGGAATATTTATTCTGCACTAACCCCAAATAAATAAATAATAAAAATTAGCAATAATGAATAAATAATTAAAAATAAGTTTGAGATGCTCTATAAAAAATTAGGAACAGTTAGTTAACAGAAGAACTCTTACAACTTCCTGGCTTATGTATTTATGTAGTATTTATTTAACATGGCCTGTTGAAGCATTTTCTGGCATATTCTAAGTTTGCAAGGGATTGCACTGAGGCTTACCAATAATGTCATAATATGTGTCATACATTAAACCTTTCTTTTTAACTATTTTCCATAATACACTTTAAAATTCCTTTTCCGAGATGATTTAATCGTGTTTTAATAAAATGTTGATCTCAAAACTCTGTTAATAAACATCATTGACTTGAATAAAAACTGAGAAAATTATTTGTTCTTTTAAAATTCCAGCAACAATGTGCAACGTAGGCAGAAAAAATCATTTCTTGTGCATTTAGAGCTGTTGCAATGTACAGGTTTGATTTGCTTTGTTGCCTGAAACTAAAGAAAGAATTTGCGTGGAAAAATTCTCACTAAACTCTCCGTACGCAGCTGACTTTTCCTTGGATTTCAGAGTTATACAATTTCTTATGCAATTCACATGGCCTTATTTAGCCTTACTATAAACTATTAATCTGGGTACTGATAACATAAAGAGACATACCATAGCTCACTTGACACTAAAATGCATAGTTCTTGATCCAGAAAATTTTCTGACTGTTGACATGGTGAGTTACAAGCTACCCTTTCAGCTACACTACCTTTCCCTAAACCTAGGACACTTGAATGTTCTATTATTTCTACAAACTGAACTTGCTAGAATAGCTCCAGCAGAGCTCAGAATGCAAAAACATCTCAAGAAACATATTTATTTTCCCTCGTGAGACAACTAATGGGGAGATACAGCAGCAGCCAAGGAGAAGGCAAACATGTATGGCAGTTTAATATTGTCTGGGGGAAATAAATATATACATTATATTATAAATTATATATTATATAAACATAATATATGTAATGACAGCTAATTTCAGGTAAACTTTGTCATCTGTTACAGGGATTTGGAGCCTGCCCACATGCTACAATCTAATGTTTTCAAAGAGCCTGGAAGTACCTTGAAGAATTTACCAAAAGAAATAGTTAAGGATACAAATTCAGTAGTTGCTTTTAACATGCTTCTTTCTTCCCAATAGCGTTGGAGACAATTATACTGCCAGCAGCTGGTTCTATCTTTCATGATAATATTTTACCCACATGGCTAGGGTGTCCATAATGACCTCTAATAAGGCAGGGGGAAATATTGGTGGTAGGCGGACGGTTGGACTAGATGATCTTGGATGTCTTTTCCAACCTTGGTGACACTGATTTGAAATCACATGGAAATGACACAAAACACAAGGATAGTTTTGTTTTCTGCTTGCTTGGTTCTTCTCTGTCACTATTATCTATTGACTATTTGGGCCTACTATTGCTACTAGCTGAGTGAAATCATGCATGAAATAGTGTTCTATTTAGTTTAATGGTTAACAGAACTTGAATGACTATATGCAGTGCCTTAGCTTACTTCTGAAAGACTCAGTAATTTTTAATACAGTGCAGAACTCTTCAATGTATAACCTCAGTGAATAGACCAGCCTTATTTCCATTATCAGTAAATGAATTCCAGAAGGCTGTTGCATAATATTCATTTTTATATTATTTCAACTCATACCAAAAAATAAAAAATCCCTAAAATCAAACCTCCAAAGCTCCACATTTTCTGATGCTTATTATTAAATATTACTTTTGTTAGCAAGATAAATTTTAGCGTTATTTCTTCTCTTATCCCCCTTTTTTTTTTTTTTTTTCAAATAACAGCCTTTATCACCTTTAGTCCAGTTATCTCATAAGAAAATTTGTCTTTTTCTGAGGCCTCTTTTGTTAGAACACATTTCTTAAATATTGCATTTTCCTCAAATATATTGCCATTAAAGATACTTTCCTTAAACATATTAAAGAAAATTTCATCTGTACACTATATCTTCCTATCGTCTTTTTTCATATTTTGAATGAAAGCAAAAGAATACAAGATCAATGATAGTACAGAAAGCATATAAATATGGAAATATAAATACTTGTTTTTTACATGGGCGCCATAGAAATAGCTTAACAAGATATATATATATATTTTTTTTCCCTGCTGAGCACATACAATAGTAGATATGCATGTAGCAATTACATTACAATCCATGAGGTTTTTGTTGAAACTCACCAGGAAACAAAATTCTTGGAAACTGGGCTTTTCTAGGTCAAAATATATCTGCAGGAATATTTCTGATTTTGAAAAGAAGGATTGAAGAACTAGGCCACAATAATCTATGTAGGATTTCATGTCTTAAAATAGCATTGTGATGTACATAAACACACCTGTTTCATAGCACACCTTGTGTTCCTACGTCCAAATATATTTCTGTTTATTCCTGTGAAGCCTCATATCTGGTCCTGTTAGCTGTGCCTCCACCACTGGTGCAGAAACCCCCAAAGAAACAGTGACCATTTATTCGCAAAAAAAGGCTTTCTTTGCTGCAAGCTAAAGACAGATACCCCTGTTCTAACATTACACTGATACATTTCTAGCTATTTTGGGATTGTTTCATTATGTGTCTATCTATCTGGCTATCAAAGTTTTGGTTGGGATAGAGTTTTTTGTTGTTTTTTTTTTTTTTTCTCATAGAGACTAGTACGATGCTGTGTTTAGGATTTTAATGAAACATGTTGATAATGCACCAACATTTTAGTTCAGTTGCAGAGCAGCTCTTACAAAGAGCCAAAGGCTTTTCTGCTTCTTGTGCTGCTCTAACAGCAAGGATTTGGGAGGGGCACAACTAGGAAGCTGACCTAGACTAGCTAAGTGATATTACATAGCATAAGGAATCATGTTAAACAATAAAAGCTGGGGGAAGGAAGGAAAAAAGGGATGTTCAGAATTATGGTATTTGTCTTTGTAAGAAACTGTTGTGTGTGATGAGCCTTGCTTTCCTGGATGTGGCTGAACAATCTGTCTGCTGATGGGAAGCAGCAACTGAATTGTCTGACATGTATTTCAAAGTCCAGTGCTTCTTACTGGCTGCTTCTGCTTCTGCTGTTTGCTCTGCTTCTTATCATCTTGCTTTGCTGTGCCTGGAAACATTTTGATAACAGCCATGGCCATGAGCCTGAGCTGGCACACAGCCAGGGCATCACTGCTGTCCCTCTGTCACTGTGTTCCATATTCCAGCAAGCACTGGACTCTAAAATCTAGTAAGGCAAGTAAGCCCCATGAAAAGCACAGAAGTCTGCCAATTAGGAGATAAACAGCTATAACATATATATGTTTTACACAGCCCTCTCCACACTCCAATCAAATCTGACATCTTCTCAACCCTCTGTGCCCTGTGATGGTCACCAAAAGGGACTGCTGTGGTTTAACCCTGGCAGAAAGCTCAGCATTACTCCCCCCAGATGTAGGAGGGACAGAATCATGAAGGTAAAAATGTGAGAACTCAAGGTTCAGGTAAAGACAATTTTGTAGATAAAGCAAAAGCTACACACAGAAATGAAGCAAAACAAGGAATTCATTATTTCCTTATCATTAGGCAAATGTTTCACCCACTTCCAGGAAAGCAGGATTCATCATGATTTCTTGGGAAGACAAATATCATCACTTTGAATATCTTCTCCATTCCTCTTCTTTCTCCTAGCTATTACTGCGGAGCATGACACGACTTGGTATGCAAAATGCCTCTGTTCAGTTTGGCTTTCTGTTTTGTCTCTGTCCCCTCCCAACATTTTGTTTACCTTTGGTTCTTTGCTGTCAGGGCAACACAACAAACAGAAAAAAAAACCTTGGCTCTCTGCAATAACCAGAACATCCTGTGTTAGCAGTACTGTTTCCATTAAAATAAATAAATAAATAAAATCCAAAACACAGCATCAAACAAATATATGTGAAGAAAATTAATTCAATTTTAAGCAAAGCAAGAACTTTTGAGTTACATTTGGTCATTTCTGAAAGTACACAGAATGTTACTGACTTGGGATTTCTTTCAGTTGTCTACACTCAGGAAGGCCTGGTATTATTTGAGATAACCTGAAGTATCCAAAACATCTACATGGCACTGTCAGATCTCACACAGGATATAAAGGAGAATGTACACATCTGCATAAACAACTGCAGATGAGATGGCAGTGCCTAGGTTATCTCAGGTCAGAGAAGATTTCTATGTAATGGCTGCTAACTAAAGTCCTTAACGTTTATTCTTGGAATTGTCTTATGTTTTCTGTTTTGAGCATAAACATGTATACCAGAGAACAGCAGCAAGAGGACCAGTCCTGTTTTGGTGTTGCTCTGGGTGCTTTTCCTAGTTAACTAAGGGAGGTAAAGCTTCAGCCTTTTAATCCCGGGGAAGTCTGATGAAAGGAGCTTACCTACTTCTCTCATCTATTGCTAACAGTGTCTTTATCCCTCTCTTCAATTCTTCCCTCCGAAATAGCCATTCACTGCCTTTTGAAATAAGTGGTTTTAGCTGTAAGGCTGATATCTGACCTCTTCAAAATTATTTAAGATGTGTCAGGGCTTACTCGTTCATTTCTCGACTTTCAGCTGCGGACAGGAGAATAACCTATGTAACTGTACTTGCTTTTTTTCCCTATCTCCATCTCTTTATAATTTTATTGGCACATGATATAAAGACTATAAAGCCTTCTAAAACAATACACTTAAGCCTAGCATCACCCAGTGTAACTTTATTAATTTCACTTAACATTCAAAAGTTGTGTGGTTGAATCTACCCACCTTAACTTGTCAATCAGATCTCTGACACAGAGATTTCAATTAGATTCTGAAAGGAGATGAACCCAGTACCAAGAGCCACTTTCCAACAAGTATTTGCTAAGAACGGGATAATTGGCTGTGGATATATTAATAAATGCAGCAGTGAGAAATGGAATGATACAGGCTCCACCTCGAAGTTAGAAAAGTCAAGAAATAAGACGTTTCTGCTTCAAAAAGATGATTAAAGAAAATTCTTTTTAATAACAAATGAATCACTGGAGTTCCACAGAGGTTATTGAATAGTATTCCAGCACTGGATGAATTTAAGAAGCTTAGTGAGTTCCCTTGTTAAAGCAGAAAGGTGAACAAGATAATGTTTTGTAATCTGTCAGCCTTTCGATTCATTGTTGGATTATATTTTAGTTCCTGAATTGTCTCTCTGGGATGAATAGTTCCCTACTGAGGGTGAGGTATCTTGGCTTTTGAATGAATTGCCAGTGTTTGGTACTGTGAATTCTTCACAGGGGCTGAATAAACTTTTATATTCAGATATTATGAACTCACCAAATCTAAGAGTTTTAAAACAGATGAGAACAATACTAATATCCCTTTGACAGAAATTCAGGGATATTTCCTAAAAATAAAATAAAATAAAATAAAATAAAATAAATTATAATATAATAAAATAAAATAAAATAAAATAAATAAAATAAAATAAATCACTGCTCAACACTGTGGAAACCAAGCCTTTCCATTTCCATGCTTCTCCTTATCTGCATCTGAACTTGAGTGCCTTTTATACCTGACTAGTAATGAAAATATTTCATCCCTCTTAACTCTCATTTCTCATGATTGGAGGGGGGGGAACTATAAGAGGCATGAACATTTAATCAATAGTTTTGTATGAGCAGAACAGTAAAATGAAGACTAAATAATGAAGAAATACAATTTCTTACTCCTCTTGCATCAATAATTAGAACTTTGCATGTAACATGAATTACTCCAGTCCTGTGATATTACCTGAGATGTTTAAATGTTCTACAAAAGTATTGATCTTTCTTTGAATGTCAGATCCTGTGCTTGTCAGTTTTTCCATGAAACAAACGGATTACATGTGGAATCCTAATTAAATCTCATTTCTCAAATGAGAGTCAGACAAACAGCAGTACAAGTATACAATTATTGGACTGCAGTTATTGACCTTTACATGGATAAAAAGACCACAATTTGGAGCAATACTGAATAGCATGATTTACTTTGAGTGAAAGCCTTTATGAAGATTAATGTTTGTCTTCTCAACAATGTTTATCTTCAAATTATATAATTTGATGTCTTGAAAATTGTTGGTTAAATAGTTGAAATGGAACATGATTTCTTTCATTTTATATTTTATTTTAAACAGGTCTGGTGACTAAGCAGGATGAGGTACTAACCTGAAAAAATCAATTGTATCCTCATCTCCCCTGATTAAGAAAAACACACACATGCAAGAAAAACTCCACAGAAATCTGATAGAATTAATCAGCAGTGAATGCAAACCTCACTCTAAACTAAGCTTTCAGCATCTGTATAAGATCTTTGCAAAAGATAGGCTATGGCAAGGAGAGTCTAAATGCTGGAACTAAATAAGAAGAGATTTTATCTCTGCAAAGAGCTGAAGGGAAAAACCTCAGCTGCTTGCCAGGATCAGTGAAAATCTTAGCATCTCTTTCTCACTGTAGAGCTAGAGGATGTTGACCTCTAAAAGTCTGTGGCTTTGGAGACCCTCTGAAACTATAACAATTTAGTTGTTAGGAAACTCCATCACAGATTCATAAGTAAGAGATACATAATTCTAATGCATTTTTTTTTCTTTTTTTTCCCCCCTTCATTATTTAATGTCGTAAGATTCAAATTTAGGTTTATTCCAACTCGTTGTTATTATCTTTCTTTTCTTTATGTGATCTACTTATATCCCCAACAAACATACACCAAAATTCCTATTATGCCTTCACTGGTCTTAATAATATTATGATTCAAGCAAAGAAAGCAAAGGCTTTACTGAGACATGGTTAGTGTCTTGGTAAATTTCTTCCAACAAAAAATGGAAAAGAAACATGACTAATCCAATAGTCTGGAAAACCATTAAATGACCATAAGTTTTTCAAATCTGGTAAATTTCTCAACAGTTGACATGAAGTTTCCAAATGTTGGAACCAACCTCATAATTGATGTCCCAGTATGTAAAAAGCTAACTGTGAAATCCTCTCATTACTTGTATGCTTCTGTCTTTGAATTACGGTTTGTTTTCACATACAGACATATATATGGACAAAGAAATATGAATATACAAAACTAAAAAAAACTAAAGTATTTGCCACATAAGGAATCCAATCACAAACAACAACAACAACAACCACAACAACAACCAACCAACCAAATAAAAACCAAAAAAGCAAACCATGACCTCTTAGTAAGTCATTTCAAGCATTCAGCCAAATATTTCTTGTGAGTTAATTAGACTAACCACAGTTATTTTTAATTTAATACCTCTGAAACAGTAGTGTACTGTCCTGGGCATTACAAACATCACATGATAAGGTGTAACGGATTGTAAAGATGTCAGTTTGAAAATGAGATATTTCAGGAAAAGAAAAAAATAAAAAATAAAAAGGAGAGAGGGAGAAAAAGAATAACTTCTGCTGTGATGCTTAACATAAATCATTTTTAAAATGAGAAATGTGGAACTTCATTTTCAAGAAAGGCAATGGGCTTCACTACTATGTTAATGATGCAAAAAGAAACACTCATCTGTAAGAAGGAATGCTGTTTCAAATCGTATTTGTGGGGTTGCAGAATTATTTAACAATAAACTCAGAATTCTCTGCAAAACAGTAACGTTTAGGTTGTATTTTGTTTGCTTGTTTGTTTTTTAAAGCCATTTCCCTTCTATATTTTTTCCTTCAACAGCTTTTTTCAGCAACTTGTCTCTTAATTTAGTGTTAACATTCATAATGAAGCTAGTAAAAAAAACTAGCCATACTAGAAAACAAACAAACAAATTAAAACAAAACAAAACAAAAAATAGACCATCTGCCCCAGATCCCTCTTATTCTGTAAATCTCCTTCTCCCTTGTCAGTCTGAATCACAGACTGTTGTAGAGCTCAAAGGGACAGCAGTGAACATGACGCCCACAGAGAGTAGTATCAGACATGTAAAAAAGTCAGGAAAGTAAGAGGGTGCTACAGCAACCTCAGAGTAGACAGTTAAATGCTCCGTCCACTGTGTTGTTCCCACTTTTATCTTGGAGCATATCCCAAAGAAAAACTTGTAAATTGGAAAAGAATTATTCTCTGTTTGTGAATAACCTATTGTTCTGACCTTTTTGCTTTGAAGTCAGTACTTGCTCCAGGGTGATTCAGTGGTATGCTTTGGCTTTGATGTACAATCTTAAAAGCACCATTACAGGCATTTACTGGAAGGGAATACCTTGTTGCCATGGCTACTACTGCATCACTTGAAATTGTGATATCGCTGGATTTCATCACCATGACACTAATTTTCTCCAGTACAGCAACGGACGGACTAGATCACAACTATTAGATGCAATAGTGATGCATTTTCATCTTTTCACTTCTGAAAGTTTGTATAAGGTGAAACCCATGCCTGTAAGGGTAAAAATGTAAACCAAAAAAGACCATGTAGTTTATAGGGAGAAAAAAAATAAACATCAGTTTTCTTGTCTTTGATTCTTCCTAGAAAAGATGAAATGCAGAATTCTATAGAAAATCAGCTGTCAGTTTTATCATATATCCTCTGCTGTGAGACAATGGCAGTCAACTTAATTGCTCTTACTCATAATTTCTTGAATCTAATCCATTGTTCATCTTCTCAGCAGCTAAATGCAATATGGTAAGATGTGGGGAAAGTTTCTAAGACCCGTGGGGCATTCCTTTGTTTTAGACTGAGCATAGCACAGAGGACCCACACCAGAGAGGGAGAAGCATCTGTAAAACTTTTATATCCCAAGAGGTGGAAGTATGAAAAAGCTGCCACTCTGTTTGAAAATAGCCTCTCATTCCAGTTTGTCATGACCTAATCCATTCCTTGCTATACTTGTCACATAAGTGGGTTCTGAGACAGCTTTTATGTTCTGGGTATCGTAAGAAAAATGTATGGAGAAAAGTACAAAGAACTAGTGTGAGACAGTTTTACAACACTGCCTGTCTTCATACCTCATTAGACTGCAAGTTAAACCATTAGAAGGAATTTGTTTCTGCAGCGTTTCAGTTGAGAGAATTAGGAAAAAACTAAATCCTTATTTCATCCAGGGTGATTAAAGGAGACTCTCAGTCATGCTCACTCAGCATATCAGAGGGACCCCAGATGAAATCTCTCATATCTTATTGATCTAAGTAAGAGCCACCTCAGCTAAAGTGTACGGTAGGGAAAAGGATTCAGCAGTAGATTCAAGAATCTTCCAGATGTTTACAAAGGAGATACCTGCATCTGAATCCAACAGTAAGAATAAGACTTGTCATCTCAGAGAAAATCCAGTGTTGTTAGAAAAATCTTCAGACATATCTGCCTTATGCAGCAAAGGCCTTGTGATGAAAAAAGCAAAAAACAAAAAACATAACACTGAAAGAGGGAATTGTACCCTGAGCATAATGTACAATTAAAAGACACATAGGTCAAATTTAAGGAGTCACTTTCTAAGGTCATTATCTAGATTCACTGTGTCTTGTGTCCTCGATGAGATAGCGACAGCATGTTTATTCGTGGCCTTAGACCATCCACATTAGGACAGACCAAAGAGTGCTTGAGGGCATTTATTTTTGAACAGTGACTTAAACCTTAAACAACTAATTAGATTGTATGCTTTGCATTTGGTCAGGAAAAGATAATCAAGATAATCCTATCCTCCATGCTTCAATTTCATACAATTTGTAAAATAAATAAATAAATAAATAAATAAAAGCTTTTTTTTTTACCCTCAAATTGATGGGCTTCTGTGAAATAAACACCTTCAAGGAAAATAATAATTAAAAAAAAAGGAACAGCTCAATCACATTTAGCATCATTACCTGTGAGTAATCACAGTTATTTCCAATTCACTCCAATTTTGATGGAAGGCATGAGTGGCAAAGTCCCCAGTGAACTTCCCACATATTTCCTAATCTTTAGCTTTCAGCTACCAGACGTAACATAATAAAGATGCTTAGCAACTTATCAGACTTAATTATGTATTTAGATGAATTGTTGCTACTAGGAAAGTTAAATCCACTGTATTCTCAATGCATAAATTCCAAAATGACTGATGTGTGAATGGCATTTTGTCTGGAGCTTCGTACAAATCCATTTTTAATTAGAATAATCTGATTTTGAAGCTACTATTTCAATCAGTTTTTTTGTTCTGTTTTTAGTACGGATATCCAATGTTTTTGGTCAGCCAAGAATTGGAAGGTAGTTTGTGTGTTTATTTATTTGTTTGTTTGTTTGTTTGTTTTCCCCCTTCACTTCTTTCTTCAGTTTTTTGAAGATCTTATAGCTCAAAGTGAGTCTAGAAGCAGCATGAGTGTGTTTCTGGTGAACTTCAGATGAGTGCTACAATGCTTGAAGTCATATTTGAATTTTACAATCAAAGGATTTATTCATTTATTTATTTTGTAGTGATCTTTACTTGAAGCGTTCATGTGGAAGTTAAGTTAGTTAAAATATAGCTTGTAAATCTTTTGAGGTGTTTATAGTTTAAAGAGCAATTTTTATAATGAGTTCTCTCTGAGGCAGACAGACTTTTTTCTTTTGCTTCCAATATTTAGGTTTACAAATGAATATGTAACATCTCAAAGAAACTCCGTTTCAAACATATTATTTACTTTCACTTAAACAACATTTTTTTTTTTTCCTGCAAAAGTAGAAAAACAAAAAAACACCTCATAGACTTTAGTTTACTTATGATATACTGTTAACTTTAAAAACAGAAAACTAGAAATTTGAGTAGCTCTTACATAGATTTTTACTTGTCCCAAAACAAAGTGCTGCAAAAGATTTTGACGTGGAATTCCTCTCTGTTGGGATTTTCTTGTCTTCCTCACTTTATAGAATCACAGAATTGCCTGTGTTGAAAAGGATCATAATGATTATCCATTTTCAACCACCATGCAATGTGCGGGGTCACCAACCAACAGACTAGGTTGCCCAGAGCCACATCTAGACTGGCACTGTATTCGTCCAGGGATGGGGCATCCACAACCTCCTTGGGCAACCTGTTCCAGTGTGTCACCACCATCTGGGTGAAAATCTTCCTCTTAATATCTAACCTAAACCTTTCTGGTCTCAGTTTAAAACCATTCCCCCTTGTCCTATCACTATCCACCCATGTAAACAGTTGTACCCTCTCCTGTTTATATCCTCCCTTCAAGTAATGGAAGGTCTCCCCGGAGCCTTCTCTTCTCCAAGCTAAACAATCCCAGTTCCCTCAACCTTTCTTCATAGGAGAGATGCTCCAGCCCTCTGATCACCTTAGTGGCCCTCCTCTGGACTCATTCAAAGAGATCTGCATCTTTCTTGGGCTGGGGACACCAGGTCTGGACACAGTACTCCAGATGGGGCCTTATGAGAGCCGAGTAAAGGGGGACAATCACCTCCCTCTTCCTGCTGGCCACTCCTCTTTTAATGCAGCCCAGAACACAGTTGGCCTTCCAGGCTGCAAGAGCTGGCTCATGTCCAGCTTCTTGTCCACCAGGATCCATAAGTCCTTCTCCACAGGGCTGCTCTCAAGGAGATCTTCCCCCAGTTTGTATAAATACCTGGGATTGCCCTGATCAAAGTGCAGCACCCTGCACTTGGCCTTATTGAACCTCATTAGTTCATCAGGCTACTTCTCTAGCCTGTCCAGGTCCCTCTGGATGGCTTCCCTTCCTTGCAATGTATTTACTGCACCACTCAGCTTTGGTGTCATCTGCAAACTTGCTGAGGGTGCACTCAATGCTGTCATCTATGTTACTGATTAAGATGTTGAAGAGCACCAGTCCCAAGACTGACCCCTGACTGACACTGCTTGTGACCAACCTCCATCCTGACGCAGAACCATTGATCACAACCCTTTGGCTGTGTCCAGCCAACCAGTTCTTAATCCATCAAACAATCCGTCCTTCAAGTCCATATCTCTCCAATTTGGAGTGAAGGATGTGGTGAGGGACAATGTCAAAGGCTTTTCTAATAAACTTCTCTAGGAATAAGACTTCCAGATGTAATTAGTAGTGGTTCAACACACTGAATCTTACTTTGGATAATTCAAGTTCTTTGTCAATGAATTTGTTTACATAGAAATCTATAAAAACATTTCCAACTTAAAATGATAATAATTTTAATTTTCAATTTAAAATGGTAAGATTTTATTATTCTTTGCTTTGCAGTAAAAATACCGGACTTCTCAATACGAGTGGTATTCACATTCTAGGTAAAGTTCATCTTGCTCAAAATTTGTCTGTAAATGTGCTGGCAGCATTTATAATTCAAAATGTTCACCATATTACCTGACCACTATCTAATTTTGGTTGCTCAAATCTGCCGTTCTAAAGAAAGTATTTTTTCATTTGAAAGATTTTTCAGTTACAGTCCTTTCAGAATATAAAAGAAAAAAAAAAAAGAATAAGGTAATTTAGCAAATAATTTTGATAATCTAATAAGGTCATTTTCATAGTTTGGAAGTCTATAGTGAGTTGTTATTTTAATTAGTTTAGTCTTCTAGGCATGCTGTATGCTTTAGTTAATCTTTTGCTTTACTTTTTTTTTTTTTTTTTGGCAGATCAGAATTTGGGCATTAGTGAAGAGAAAAAACAGAAGGTGCTGATTCCTGGAAAGCAAGCCTCAAAAGAAGACACACTTTGAGGACACCCATTCCCTTAATTGAAAATCTAGTCTATCAGTCACAGTGTCTCTCTTGTTCACATTAACGTGGCAAATCGTATAAGAGAGGATTCTTTGTTTTTACACCCCATAATTGAAATCTGAATCCAGTACTGTATGAATGCTATTGTGCAAACCAAATGCTTAAAATAGATTCCAGCATCTTCTCATAGTGTCTATTTTCCACTCTTATTAAACAATGGTCTAAGAAATAAAATCAAATAATGAAAAATGAGGCTTTGTTCAGGTACTTTTGGGGTGTAGAGAAGACTTTCAGTTTTACAGAATAAGTGGAAAAAAGTCTGCCAAATCCTTAGAAAGTGGTCATACAGAGTCAAGTTCTGTGGGGTTGCAGGATGGATTTATTGTATGTCAAGCAGATCAAAAGTAAGTGAGGGCAGCTTAAGAGTCTTGATACCCAGCTGGGTATGTTGGTCTGTGAGCATAACAAGACACTGACTGTGCCACAGCACAATACTTCTGCTTGCCAAGTTAATTAAGTTAGGATTGAATGCCCATGGATGGGAGATAATATCAGCCACATACAAAGCATATGTAATATTGCATATTAGGTTTATACGAACTGCTTTGTCTGTCTGACAGGGAGACTAAAATGTGCTGCTGTTAAGCTCAGAAAGATGGGACTTGTGCCACATACAAGAATATGCTTTAGTTTCTATTATTTTTTCCTTTATTATTTCTATTTTCCATCTAATAAGAACCCAAAGCCTTTCAGCTATATGCAAGGGAAAGGACAGGAAAGGTGACAAGGCCAGGAAACTGCCACAGGTGAACTTTTCAACTCAGAGCAATATCTCAGGGCAGGCTGTAAATAGGATTAGTTTTATTAGGCTGCAGCCTGCTACAGTCGTTCTCATTAAGGGCTGTCATTCTGCTCACTGTGTGCAGTGGTGACAAGTAGCCTGAGCCTTGGGGAACCACTGCAGGACCCCCACTGTTGCCCGTCACTCAGTTGGAACCATCCTTTTGACTGCATAACAGTGTCTGTCCAAAGCATAAAACAGGATTTCGAAGTGCTTTATAGAAGACAGGCAGTTTCAAGGATTACCCTTTCAAAAGAAACATGAGTTGTCAATAGAGGACCAGTAAAGCTATCAAGACCCCCTTATGTCAGCAGCAGGTCACCATGTTGACCACATGGGCTTAACCACGAACTTTTTACTCCCCCCCCACCTACCCCATCCCTCCGCCCCCCCTGCTCCCTCTTTAATCCCCGAATCATAGAAAGATTAATTTAGACAATGGTCAATCTTTTTTTTAAAAAGTAATGCTTCAACATTTCCAAGTCCTGGACCAGTGTTCAAAGTAAGGTGTAAAGATCAAATCATACTGGGGGAAGTACAAGAATTATGGCTATGTCTGTCCCTCAAATTTATGGTGATTATGACAAGATCTGAGAAATGAAAATAAAGTAACGACAATAGAGAGCGACGCTCAGTGAGACAAAACCTGTAGCAATTTTTTTTAGGAAGCACTTTTGCTGGGGCTCACATTCATTACAGATAGTCTTACATCTGTTAACCAGCCTGAGTTCTCAGGATAGGGAAGAGCTATCCTCATTGGATTCCGAAATATATATAATTTATATGTGAACATGCACACATGCATATATGCTTAAGCATTTGCAGTTCCATTTTCTCCAAACTTCTCATTTCTGTAAAAGCCCAGTCAAGGTTGTTAAGAACGTTCCACACCATAGGAGGCTAGAAATCTAGGTGCTCATTTCATGCATTTAAGTCCATCTCAGCAATCCTCCATTCCATGGAATGACATGAATGCTAAAATTTTGCTTAAGACAAACATTCTAACTGTAATTCAAACTTCATCAACTGGAATATCTTGAAAGCACTTGGATTCCTGGTTCCACATAGGAACAGAGGGGAGCTGGAAAGCTGTGGTTCAGACTGAAGACAAGAGTTAGCAATCACATTTGCTTCCTGTACTTGACCAACTCTGAGAAAGCACATATATATTTATGTCTGGGGTTAGATGAAGTTTAAACACTCTTTTTAAAGATAATATGTATTTCTATGTTGCCATTCTGTTCATTTTGATTAAGAATGATAAGAATTACTAATTTGGATTAAGTTATAAAAAATATTTTCTCTGGGTGTATCTTACAGGAAAAACTTGTAGGAATACATTTCTAACACCTTTATTATTTCTTTCCTCAGAGAGTTTTATAGGTCTATTTCTCTCAAAACATACATAAAGCCATTAAAAAGATATTGTATTTCATGATCTGATTATGCTTATTCTGTTGCAAGACATGCACACTACTTGGAAAATTACATTCTTAGAACAGTCACCTTCTTTAGAAAATTCCTATTTATAATCCTGACTGGCATCTCCTATTTCTCCATGTGATTTTGCTCAGTTTGCATGATACAAATCATCATTTACACAGAAGACCAGGTCCAAATTCATTCCTGATTTATCTCCACCAATGAGCAAAAGGTTAAAGAAAGTCCATTAAAAAGGAGGTTAAAAAGAAAATAAAAATCCACTGCATGAGCAGAATGGAAGTAAAATGCCAAAGACCTGATTGTCGTTTACAATGAAGCAGAATAAGGAAGATGTCAATAGAAACACAAAAGACAGTCTGTGATTTGGCTTATTTCCAGCTACAAATGTATTGTTGGTATTTTAAGGTAGATTCTCATTTGTTTCTGAGAAAATATTTCCTTCATTACAGGGGTTGATCAGTGGAGGACTAGGGGAGGTTCAGTGATAAACAGATTTCATAAATCCTCAGGCTCTCTGGGATTTGCTTATCTCTCTCTGAATGGATCTGTATCTTTTCATCATAGGCCTTGAAATCACTGGCTAATATGAAAGGGTCAAACTCATACTGAAAATGGTGAACATACTAAATTAAGATGTAGAGGAGATTAACCAGCTCAGGTTAATTGTGTTTTTTTGTGTTTTCATTTTCTTAAGAATTTATCAATCCTGTAAAATAAATCTCATTATGTTTTGTTGTTATTAAAAGAAAATGGGACAGTGCATAATAGCGATAGATATTATCAAGGAATCTGAAAGCAAGAACAAAAGAGTAATTCTTTCCATTTGTGAGAACATGCAAATGGCTACATTTAACACTGTTTCTATAAAGAATCTGCTGTTTCTTCATCTTTTTCAGTCCCTGTTCAGGAAGTGATCCAGTCACTCTTGCTCTCAATGTCATTGAGAAAGCATCTCTGTGTATATTTAAAGTACTGCTCTTGAGGGCTTTCTTTTCAACACTTTGTAACTTCTTTTTGTCAACTGTTGATTAGAAAAGCCAACTTCCTTACATATTCTTTGCGTTTATAAATAGAAGTACAGAGAAAGTTAGACACTTTCCAAGTTAAGCTCAAGATGGTGAAAAACAAGACAAAACAAAGAAACAAACAAAAATCACGCACACAAAAAAATGACATCTAACTCTTAGGTCACCTAAAGAGAGGAGGTTCTTTAGATCTAGATATTCCTTGAGTAGGAGAAGTCCACAATCAAAAACATCTTCATACACCAGAAGCATTCTGATGGTAATAACATGACTTCCCCCCAGTTTTTACCTTAAAAATAATGTACAGCTGTGCTTAAACATCAGTAGTCTGTCTTACTGGAGTGCAGGCTGCACCTGCTTTTCTGGGTGGGCCTGATTTTTTTCATGTTTATAAATATAAATGTTTATCACTATATGTTTATTTTTCTGCTTGAGTTGGAGCCCATAGCAAAAACTGGGTTTCTCAAAAAGTCTGAGAAATTCTATGGCACTGATCCCTTCACTCTTTAAGTACTCAGGCAAGATCAGGTTGAACGCTGGATTTCACCGTGTAAGGAAAAGGATCGCTCACTCACTTCCATTATACTAATTACATGAAATCGTATCTAGTGCTATTTTAACTGTTGTAGGTAATGACAGGAAGAGGCTGTGCAACTCTCATTATGGTGACTGAATGTTTACAACAGCATTCCTTTCAACAATAATGTATTCGCTCATGTGAATGAGGAGTTGTCTCTCTCCAATTTATAGGAGTGGGAGGACATTCTTTGATATACGTATACCTGACGTGAGATTAAGAAACCATCGTTCAAATGTTGGTCCAACCAGTTTATTACAAATCTTAATCAGGGAGACATGGAAGGGAAAGTGGTGACTATTATGAATCAGGGTGACAGGGGAGGGAAAGCAGGCGAGAGGAAAGATAGGAAAGAAGCAAGAATTGCATAAAGCAGGGATAGTCACCACGAGGATCCAGCAGCATCCCATTGCACGCCGTTCCAATGGTCCAAGGTTAAAGCACATGAGAGCAGCAACAGTGTGGCTGGCCTTAGGCAGCAAGCAGGTACAGCGACAGAGCAAGTCCAGGTGGAAGAGGCAGGTCTCAGGTAGCAGGACCAGAGCCTGTCAGCAGGCAGGCATCACGTTGTGAGGAATCTGATATCAGTCACCTTCTTCTTCTTCAACATTCAGGCATTGCA
Source organism: Alectoris magna (assembly GCA_030625065.1). Taxonomy (NCBI): domain Eukaryota; kingdom Metazoa; phylum Chordata; class Aves; order Galliformes; family Phasianidae; genus Alectoris; species Alectoris magna. The sequence goes on from CM060564.1 coordinate 73,406,438, forward strand.
TTTTGAGGAATCTCTAGTCAGAAACCTAACCTCATGGTTGTTGGTCCCCTTTTTATCCTTCTTCTTCTGCCAACATGGCATTCCTGGGCGCTTAAGTAAGAGTCATGTGCAGTATCCCCTGAGATGGCATCTCCCTCAAGAAGCTCACACAAAAGACTGCTTCCCGGCCATTAAGCTGTGGCTTATCTCTCTCTTGTTGCCCCTGTCCTGAAAGTCTTCAGACAAAAGATTTCACCAACTTGGACCAAGACTTGCCTGGACTTGTCCATCTGTGTCCTCAGCAAGCTTTCAGACAATGGTGCAAAAGAATAATCTCTTACAGGAGTCCTCAGGGTGAAGGGAGGACCCAGCGATCAAGAGCCTTGAATTTTGTTTGTGCTTATTAAAATGAAACAAAAGAATTCTTCATGGGGAAAACAAACAAACATACAAACGTGGTGCTAATCTGAACACCACAAACCAGCCTTTGAAAAACAGAAGCTGCACAATCACTCTGTATTTTCCATTTTGCAGAAAATAATAAAGGAACAAGTTTGGAATCAATATTAGCTCAATATTAGATGATCTTCCTTAACCTTAATCTTCTAATTTCAGTAACCCAAAGGACAGTTAACCCCTGAGAAAGATTATTCTTAAGCCAACTGGACCATTTTGGGACAAAGACCAGTGGTTCTCAAACACTGCTGTAGTGGTCTGAAGTGACTTGTTTTGTTTCATAAAATCGTAGAATCATTTCTAAGTACTACATCTACCCTTTCCTTAAACACTGCCAGGGACAGCAACTTCACCACTTCTGGGGAAACCTGGTCCAATGCCTAACCACTCTTTCTAAGAAGAAATTCTTCCTAATATCAAACGTGCTTAACTGCTGTGGTTTCCTTAATGTTATTAACAGTACTACATAGCTAGAAAAATACAACTCAAATGTTTTTGTATTTGTGATTCTCTGAAAATGAATACAACTTTCCTTTTATTCTGAAGTGAATGGAATGATACAATAGAGAGAGAAGCTGAAGAATTTACATAGCCTTGATTGAGGATTTTTCTTAATTGTAGTAAAATAGGCAATTATCAGAAAGCAAGACTGTATTTTCAATACAAATTCAATAACTTGGGGCTATAAAATTTCAGGAAGAAGGACTGATAAACAAGGAAATGTTTGCTTTGCTAGTATTCTTTTTCACTTCCCCTCCCCCCCCGAATATAAATATCATAGAGTCATAGAATAACCCAAGTTAAAAGGGATCCATAAGGATCACTGAGGATCATTGAGTCCAACTTCTGGCTTCACATAGGAACACGCCAAAAATCAAACCATTTAATTGAGAGTGTTTTTCAGATGCTTCTTGAACTTTCGCAAGCTCAGTGCCATGACTGCTTCCCAGGGCAGTCTGTTGCAGGGCTCAACGACTTTCTTAGTGAAGAACCTTCTCCTGATAACCAACATGAACCTCCTGTGTGTCAGGTCCACATCGTTTCCTCAGGCTCTATCACTCTGATCTTCAGAGAAGGAAGAGAAGTATTCACGACTCATGAGGTATTCATGACTCATTTCATGGGCTGAACCGAGGTCTCATGTGAGTCTCCTTTTCTGTAGGTTGAACGAAAAAAGGGACTCGGTCACTCCTTGGAAGCTACAAAACAGTAATTTTTTTCAAAACTGAAAAAAAGTAAAACTTTTGTTCTTGAAATATTTGGGTAACCTGGATTTCAAATTTTTCTCATGGGTAAAGTGAATCAGTATTCCGCTCAAGTTAAAAAAATAAAAAATGATAATAATAAAATAACACACAGAAACTTCCATTCATACTTGTTAAATAGTTTGTATTAGGAAACCAAACCAAGCATACGATTAAACAAATAGTGCTTAATTAGCTCTACTAGGAAAACCTGAGTTTGATTTCTCACTATGCATATTACTTCATTATTTGTATCTATTATGGAGCTTACGTCTCACTCTGAGACAATCTTTCATCCATTAAATGGTGCTAATATATATCCCAGCATGCCAGAAGTGTACCAGAAACACAGAAGCTTAAATACTGTGCAGTGTGACAGGACAGCAAACCCCAACATTTCTGAGGTCATTTAACAAAAATGCTGCTACCTCATTCTCAAATAATGTCTGCATTTATTTCAGAAGTGAAGTTATGCCACTGTTAGAACTAGAATTTTAAATGATTTTCTAAGTTGATAGCTTGTTCTATCAACAATTTCCCAGGTAGATACAGTAAAGGTATAAAAATGTCAAAGATTTTTATTTTTATTTTTATTTTTTTTCCCTAAAGTGATTTGTGGTTTTATGTCTTCCAGTATGGCAACTGATTTCTTCTAATTTTTCATTTTGAAATGGTACCTTCTTGGAAAAACAACATTTATTTGGGTGGAAATCTAAAATGTACAAATTACATCTGACCTCCTGCCCCCAGTGATAGCAAGAAAGCTGAATTTTATTCCCCTTCAAGAAAATAAATAAATAAATAAATGAAATCCTGAAGTATTTGTCATTTTTGTAGCCAGAAAGAACATTTCCTATAACTAGGATAAAGCTACTCATTTGTGAAAAATGACACTTAGCATGACAGAAAGATAAATTCTCTTGGGAAAAGCAAAAATAAATGAGACAAAATAACTTAAAAATAAAAGAAAAAAAAGAAAAAGAAAAGAAAAAAGAAAAAAAAAAAAAAGTGTGTTAGAACTTTTTGTGTCATGTATTTCTATTCTTTCATGGCCTGGACCTACAAAGCAAAGTCTATATTTCAACAGAGAGTAGGGGATGGACTACTTAATAGCTTTTACTTGCTTTAGGTGCCAGAATTTTCAGTTGCCCAGAAACATTTTGTAGTAGGCAAGGTCATAAAGCCAAGTGACAAAATTATACTTTCAGCAGTTGTAGAAACAGGTCACTCTTGGACTGTGGTTTGAAGCACTTTGCTTAAGTAATTGCAGACGGATAATTTGGAGGTGTATATCTTTTCCTGTCTTTCAACATTGGTCAAAGAAAATGGGTTTCTTAACAGAAACTATTTCTAAGTGTTGGAGTGATATATCTAGGCCAGAGTTGTCAAAGCATTTTAAAAAGTATTTTTATATAAACATAATCCTCCCTTAAAGCTATTTAAGCCCAATATTTCAACCTGGAGTATTTAGTCACAAACCTAAGCCTATATTCATGTATGAAATTCAGATGCCAGGCAATCTGAATTTCAGAGGACCTTCCAACACATGGAGAAAAACACTACAGTCAAGAATCAGGTTGAGGTGCTGAATGGTACACATCAGACTGTTCACCCTCTGAAGTATAAGCAGGTCTCTTCACCTCAGCAGTGCTACTGTTAGTAGTAGTTAGAGTTTCTGCAGTAGGTCTTGCTGGACTTTTCCTGAATTACCAGCCCATTTACGGACTATCCTATTGCTTTTGATTGCTGACACTCTCCTGCAATCCTTTCCTACAGAAGGAAGAATAGGAGTGGAGGGAAATTCATAGGTTAGAATGGCAGGATCTCATCCTAAAAGCCACAACCTGGAAACAAAGCAATCATCAAATATATCGATCCATTTAAAACAGAAACCTAACCGACGTAAGTCATTAAGTCAGATATGACCACAAGCAACACAGACCTTTGTGTGTTTTTTATTATTATTATTATTATTTATTTTTTTAAATAGCTTTCTTCCAACCTTCAGACAAAATTCATTTCCAAATTAGGATAATATTAGCCTAGTCTTTACATCATTGGACACACACACACACATATATATATATATTATTTGTTTTGGGGAAAGACTCAGGTTAATGAAATTCAGCTCAAATTGAATTCCCTCATTAGCCCTTTCTATTAGGTACCCACATTTTTGTCACAGTGACTGAGAGTCTTCTGTTGTTACTATAGCAATTCTGCTCTTATTTACTAAGACTAAGCACCAATTTCTCAACTTTGTTCTCTCTGTTACTAAATCAGTTACTGATTTAAATACTTGCATTTACAAAGGAGATAATAGAGAGAACAGTTTGACAAATTTGTGATGACAAAACAAAACAAAATTTAAAAAAAACAAAACACAAGAAGATGAAATTAACATCTTAGTGGTGCTATACTTGGGTGCTACACGATTGTTAGATCTTTTAGAAGATAGGTCTTCTACTTGATATTAGTGGTGGCTCAATACGATTAAATACAACTGACAACCAGTCACGAGTGGTGTTCCCCAGGGAACAGTACTGGGGCCTGTCCTGTTCAATATTTTTTTGTTGACCTGGATGAAGGCATTGAATGTACCCTGAGTAAGACTCCCGTTGACTCCAAACTGGCAGGAAGTGTTGGTATGCCTGGGGGTAGAAAGGCTCTACACAGGGACCTGGACAGGCTGTATCTCTGGGCTGAGTCCAGTGGGATGAAGATCAACAAGAACAAATGCCAGGTCCTACACTTTGGCAACAGCAGCTCTGTGCAATGCTACAGTCTTGGGGCAGAGTGGCTGGAAGACTGTGTGGAAGAAACAGACATGGGGGTGTTTGTCAACACTAGGCTAAATATGAGCCTGCAATGTGTCCAGGTAGTCAAAAAGGCCAATGACACCCTGGCTTGTACACAAAATGGCATTGCTAGCAAGAGCATAAAGGTGATTGTACCCCTGAACTCAGCTCTGGTAAATCCAGAGGTTTTAGGTTTGGGGCCTCTCACTACAAGAAAGACATTGAAGCCCTGGAATGTGTCCAGTGAAGGCAACAAGGCTGGTGAGGGGTCTGGAGCACGAGTCTTATGAGGAGCAGCTGCGGGAGCAGTGATTATTCAGTCTGGAGAAGAGGAGGTTCAGGGCAGATGTTTTTGCTCTCTACAACTACCTGGAAGATTGGCCTCTCCTCCTGTGCAACTTGCAATAGGACTAGAGGTAATGACCTTAAGTGGCACCAAGGGAGATTCAGATTGGACATCAGGAAAATCTTCTCCGCCATAAAAGCAATCAGGGGCTGGAATCAGGGGCTGCCCAGGGAGGTGGTGGTATCCCTGTCCCTGGAGATGCTCAAGAAATGTTTAGATTTTGTACTGAGTGACATGGTTTACTGGGGAAATATTGATGGTAGCCAAATGGTTGCGGATGATCTTAGACGTCTTTTCCAACCTTGATGATTGCACGATTCTATGATTCACTGACTAATGATGATATGTGAGTAAAGCAATGGTTGTTTGCCCATGTGTTATAAGAATTGCAGCAGATCTCTCGTATTGTTTATTGGTATGTATGCTGGCTGCAGCAGCACTCAATTCTGTTTCTCCTGATATTTACACCATTTGTATAGGTAGAATAGGTTTTTTACCCTGTTTTAGAGGCAAGAGTCTTTATTCTATTTTTTTTTTTATTGCGTTGCTTAAAGAGATGTTTTTTTCTTTCCTCCTTTTTTTTTTTTCCCTGTATGTTTGTCTTTCTCTGCTTCCTTGAGTGTGTACATATGTTACTTGATAATTTCTATGTAGCTCATAACAGCTTACTGAGTGATACAGCTTAGTATTAAATCCAGCCATACAAGAAAATGAAATCTAATTCTTCCACTCATCAGCTAAGCAGTTAGATGAGAGCCTCGCAATCATCAGGAAGGGAGGTTTTGAACTAATTTTTACATCCACTTCAGAAATGATACTGAATGCTCTAGAATTTTTGGTGATGTTGACCTATTGGTATTATATTTTGGTAGAAGAGGAAGCAAGATATGTAAGGGACAAACAGAGTTTATAGTGAAGAAGTTTGCTAATGAGTAGGGATAAGTGGAAGAAGGAATATAGAAAACAGAGTAAGCAGCCTGAAATGCTGAAAGTACTGAAAGAAAAAGAGTATCTCTATAGCTTGCATAACTGTGTTATTCATGCAGAAACTTTCCCAAGAATCTAGAGACAGTAGATTAACTGTACCTTTTCAACATATTCAAATATATAATCTACTTTTTTCTTTATGAAAGGAATATATATGTGATGAGAAGTCTGAAAATTGCTGCTATGTACTTTCTTCTTCATGAAAGCCACTTATGTCATCCATCATTCAAGACACAACTCTATCCTCTTGATTACTAATCCTGACTGCAATTTTCCTTCATAGATGTTTACGTGTGCAAAGTTCAGTGGTGCAGGCGCCACTATAGCCTTCAAAGTCTGCTTATAAGTATTCATACTTCAATTGAGCGCTTGGGGATCTTTCCTTCCTTTGAGCTTTCCCTCCTCTGTTATCCTAGAGCAGGTTATAGACTATTGAATGCATAGGCACATCGCAGATACAAAAAGCAGCTATCAAGTGGCTACAAATATACGTTATGTAGATCCTCTCAGCCTGTGGTCGACAGAAAGTGAAAAGTGTTTCATTGCTGCCAAGACATTGACCTTCAAAGACTGCACCATGCTCTGTAGTAGCTGCCCATCCTGATTTGATCATATGCACACCTCCCTCCTCAGAATGTGCAGTTACCCCCATGTAAAATGCATGTAAAATACCCCTCCTGGCTAAAATGCTTCTAAATTGTCTTTATTCTTTCTTTCTTTCTTTCGCTTTCCCCCTTTCTCTCTCTCTCTCTCTCTCTTTTTTTTTTTTCCACCCCCATTTCATTTCTTCCAACATTCCCTTCATTATCGTTGTATTGTTCTGTCAGTGAAAACTTCATCTCCCACGAAGAAATATCCCTACAATGCTGCTGAAAATAATGTTAGACCCCTGCCCACTGTAGGATTCCAAAGTATGTCACAAAGACATTTTTTAATGTTTGTGTGTAAGACTGAGTAACCAGTAAAGAACATAAACATTCATTGATCTCTAATTTTTGTAGTTAGGCCTGTTTTCATTGTGAAATACAGAAATGAATTTACTCTTATTCTTGAAAAGTGTAATTTTTCACTTTTCGTCTTCAGGATTCTTTCAGTTCTAGAAGCTAATGATCTTTCACACCTCTAACTTAAGTGGTTTAGCCGTAAAAAATGTCCTCATGACAAAAAACAACCAAGATCTTCCTTGTCTCCCAGAAAATTTACTTTCCTATGCCCTGCATAAAGCAACACCCTTCCTGTCACCCAAAATACAAATAATAGTTTTTTAAACCTCAATTATGTTAATGTTTTCATTCATATGAGTTCCATACAAGCTTTTTAATTTGCACAAAGAATTGAAAAAAAATGAAGATAAGAAGGATGTGGATCTTTCCTTCTTAAAAATATAAGAGGACAGAAATATTGTTTAATTTATCATCATATTTTTGTGTGTGTTTCAGAATTCAGCATGAGTTATTTTCCAGAAATAGACTACTAAAGGAGAGAGTGGAATATGACTCTGTGATAAACAAAAGCATCAGACAGTAAGTAGGGAACTGGGAAATTGAATTACAGGTGCAAATTAATTATTGTTGTGCAATTGCATTTTAACTGCTAACCATTATATTTCTGCATATTCTGTCAAAGAAATCAGCATTTGGCTTTCAGAACCACTGGTGTTTTCAAGGACTTTGCATTCATTAGAATACAGTATTTTTAATTTTAATTTTAATTTTTATTACTATTATTATTTTTTAAAATGTCTTTTATTCAGTTGAACACATTATGGAGAATATGATTGTATTGAAAGCCTACCAAGGAAAATAAAACACATGGGGTATTATAGATTTTATTAATAACTTCTGTTATTTACTTCAAAATTTATATATATATATATATATATATTTCTGTTTCTAGAATATTTAATGCACTTTTGTGTGTGAAGTTTGTGTGGAAATTATAAAATCTGAAACATACTTTTGCTATATATAAGCATCTGAAATATAATTAGCAACTATTTTCCCTCCTCAGACTCAAACTGGAATTTAAAATACAGGAAAGTCCTGTTAGGAGAAATTGAAACAATGCCACATTGAATAAAGTGTAGATCTGTAGTTGCACCATGGCTAGCGATCATACTTAGACATTATTAGATAGTTTAATATGAGGATTAGCTGCAAGGAAATACAGCGTAAACTTGATCTCTAAAGTCATAGATAAGGCCTAATTTAAAAAAGGAGTCACAGCATTTCGAGAGAGTCATGCCTCTATCCTATTAATCCCTACTGACAATAAATAATTAAATAAACAAACAAATAAATAAATAATGATAAAAATATAATAATAATAATAAAAAATAGAGCCTACAGTGGTCAACTCAGATTTAAATGTCTAACCTTTAAATATCTTGAGTGAGATAAGACAAATCCTATACATGGGATTCCTCTGCTGTTAATGGTGATAGATCAACTGTCCCAAAGGAAGCAATCAAGAAAGAAAACATGCTGGGCAAAGGTTTGCCTTGCAAGAGCTAGCAAGGAAGATGGATGGATGAGATATGAGGTCCACAGACTTTTCCCATACTGTGTTTGATCAGTTTTTAATCAAGCAGGAGGATTTCATTGGGCTTCTACATACTTTAGCAAAGGCTGCAGCAAGCCAATGAGTCCCACCTCTAGAGGATAGTTAAGCTGTGGAGAATCATTTCATGAGTAGTAGAAATCTTGGCGAGAGTGAATCTGTTCAGCTGAGACCTGCAAATCTGTTTGATATTAATGTAGATTAAAAAAAATACAGCAAATGCCACCCTTGCACACTTAGAGTCAGTGCAGAGATGTTTTTCATTGGAAGAACAGTGCTGCTTGTAGCCAGCTTTGTGTGCATTAACATGAGAAGCAGGGACATTATGTGGCTGATGAGATCTCTGTTCTGCTGCTGATATTTTGGTTGCTCTTTGCGGCTTTGTGGTTTGGGGTTTGGCTTGGTTTGTTCCAACAGCTCTGTGTTGTGTGGTTTTCATGACATTTAGATTCTTTGTTCTGGGTAGGCAGAAAGTGTCACTCTGCAAGACTGACCGAAACATTATGACAGATATGCAACCTTCTGAGTAAGAGCACATTTCTCTTTCACGATGTGAATAAAATAATATCCATTACACTCTTCCTCAACTTCATGGGGCTGTGATAGAAATATTCTGGTTAGGGGTGTCAGTGATCATAAGTTTTACTTTTTTTAAATGGGGTAATTAATTATTCAACATGTATGACTGCATTTATGAATACAAAAAGATAGATAAAAGCCCAGCATTTTATTTGCCTTCAGCAGTACTTAGTCTTGAAGGGTAAAGAGGAGTTAGAACATTCAGAGGATGTTATCCTTGCTAGAAAGTAGCAATATCAACAACAACAACAAAAATGTTAGCATATGCACAGAAAAGCTATCCTCCTCTTTTCCCTGACTCTTGCTACAAAGCAAGTAGCCTCTGGCTCTTCTTCTAGGTTGTCCTTCCTAAAGTGTTTCTTTAATCTCCTGTTTAAATAAATAAATAAATAAAAATAATAATTAAAAGAAAGGATGTTGGATGTGTTTTTATATGCAAGTTTAAGTAATGCTCTTTTTGCAGACTCTTTTAGACATCAGTCACCGTCTATGCAAACAGTTTTCTCTGATAAATTCTCTGAGAGCCCAGCCTTTCTTTTTGATTCAGTTCATGCCCGTATCTCCTAACTGCCTTACCCTTTAAACTGCTTTGTGGTTTTGCATGCAGTAGCATACCTCTTCTAAAATGTCCTGTTTAAAAACAAACAAACAAACAAACAAACAAACAGACAAACAAAACCAAACACAAAGAGATTGTCTGGTAAACTAGTATTGCCTTTTGATGCAAACTATTCATACAATCTAACCCCTGAACTGGTATTAGTGGTAGTACTGGACTGCTACTGCAAAGGTGTTTTTTTGCTCGGTGGACTAAAGCTCTGGTATTCTGGGCTGAACAACACATGTGTAAGAAACACATGGAATTACTGAGCTGAGTTTAAAGCTTTTTGTTCTGGCTTAGAAAAATGCTCAAATTATTAAGCATCTCCAAATTTTAAAATCTAATTAGACATATTGCTGCTAATATTGTCTTTCTGAAAATCTATTAGATTTGTGAAATGGATGCTTAGGCCAATCACTGCCAGTAATCGTGATCAGTTACTGTAGTTCTTATACCTCCTCTGATTGTCCGCTGTTCGTGTTTGTTGAGGAGATAATATAGTAAGATAAGAGTCTGGATATCATAAATCAATTATTACATGTTTTTTTGTTTGTTTGTTTGTTTTTCTTCTTTTTTTTTTCTTTTTCTTCAAAGGCTGTTAGTTCTTTCTTTTCCCTCTCCTTCAAAGGCATTTTTTTTTCCAAATAAGAATGGTAGAACAAACTGCATTTCGGTGCTTTCCTGAGATACATACTTCAGTCAGTCTAAAGAAAAGCTTAGGTTTATACTAGCTCAGTCAGTCTTTGAATGTTGATTCAGTGTATTTTATTTTGTTGTCAGACTAATTCTGTTGGATATTCCTTCCTCCTCTTTTTTTTTTTTTTTTTTTTTTTCCTTTACTTCACAGGATTTTACTAGCTGATATATTGGCATTCCAGATGGAGTTACTCTTCTATGATGACAGTATGACAAACAGGAGGAAAATATGGACTTCTTATTAAATAAATGTTAGATTCATATTTCTATGTGAATTCACAGTAAATATGTTGTACCTTTTTATGTTTTCTGGCATTTCTTTGCATCTGTTCATGCTTTTCCCAACACTCAAAACCAGCCAAAAATAATGATCACCAAAACTGTAAGCAAGTTGAAGATTATACATAGAGTTTCTGTCTCCTTTTCAGGTTTTGATGTCATTCAAAACCATATTTTCCATATTTCCCCAATGAATATGTTTAGATAACCGTGAATCAAAGGAGAAGAAAAGGTTTGCAGAAAGCTTTGTGCTGTTGAATCTTGGGCAGCTGCTGATACACTGTTAAATAACCATATTAAGATTAAAAACAAAACAAAACAAAACAACAAATTAATGAGACATTGAAGGAAAAAATAATGGAGTCCTTGTCTTCCTCTAAAAGTTACAAACCATGTGTGCTTGCTTTACATCTGCTTTCCTGCAAGTGTTTCCATTTTTAAGATTATTTCAATCTTAGCACTTCAGCAATAACAATTTATGTATTTATTTATTTGGTGTTCTTGAGAGGAAGGTAATAGTTTGTCTTTGTTGTCTGACATTATGATCAAGTGACAGTGGGTAACATAAAAGCCCTTAGGGCTTAGGCTGAATTCCTGGTAACCTAGTGAAAACAAGACCTATGTTGGATAAGAGGTTTTAGCTGCTTAATGACAATGTAGAATAATACTATCATAGAATCATAGAATCATAGGATCATAGAATCACCAAGGTTGGAAAAGACCTACAAGATCATCCAGTCCAACCGTTCATCTATCACCAATAGCTCCCACTAAACCATGTCCCTCAACACAACATCCAATCGTTCCTTGAACACCCCCAGGGTCAGTGACTCCACCACCTCCCTGGGCAGCCCATTCCAGTGCCTGACCACCCTTTCTGAGAAGTAATATTTCCTAATGTCCAGCCTGAATCTCCCCTGCTGCAGCTTGAAACCATTCCCTCTAGTCCTATCACTAATGACACGAGAGAAGAGGCCGACCCCCAGCTCACCACAACCTCCCTTCAGGAAGTTATAGAGAGCTATAAGGTCTCCCCTGAGCCTCCTCTTCTCCAGGCTGAACATTCCCAGCTCCTTCAGCCTCTCCTCATATGGCCTGTGCTCCAGACCCCTCACCAGCTTTGTTGCCCTTCTTTGAACACGTTCCAGGGCCTCAATGTCTTTCTTGCAGAGAGGGGGCCAAAACTGGACACAGTACTCAAGGTGCAGCCTCACCAGTGCTGAGTACAGGGGGACAATCACCTCTCTGCTCCTGCTGGTAACACTGTTTCTGATGCAAGCCAGGATGTCCTTGGCCTTCTTGGCCACCTGGGCACACTGTCTGCTCATGTTCAGCTGAGCATCAATCAATACCCCCATGTCCATCTCCTCTACACAGTCTTCCAGCCACTCCTCCCCAAGCCTGTAGCGCTGCCTGGGGTTGTTGTAGCTGAAGTGCAGGACCCAGCATTTGGTCTTGTTGAACCTCATCCCATTGGCTTCAGCCCAGCTCTCCAGCCTGTCCAGATCCCTCTGTAGGGCCTTGCTACCCCCAGGCAGATCCACACTCTCAGCCAATTTGGTGTCATCTGCAAACTTACTGAGGGTGCACTCAATGCCCTCATCCAGGTCATCAGTAAAGATATTGAAGAGGACAGGCCCCAGCACCGACCCCTGGGGAACACCACTCGTGACCAGTTGCCAGCTGGATTTAACTCCATTCACCACCACTCTCTGAGCCTGGTGCTCCAGCCAGCTCCTTACCCAGCCAAGAGTGTACTCGTCCAAGCCATGGGCTGCCAGCTTCTGCAGGAACTATGATTCTACTTTTTTTTTCTTCTTTCTTTTTTCTTTTCTTTTTTTTTTTTTTTAATATTCTGATATCTCATTCTAGATGTTTATCAGCATTTATAATCTCTATATTTTGTAAGATTTACATCCTCATTGCTTCTGAGGGAATAAAAGCAGCTCCTTTGTCCTACCTTCACACAATAGTCTTACTCAAAACTGTGACAATAAAGCTAGTAAGTAATGCTGAAATAGTCATATTATTCCTTACTACTTAGCTTCTTCTAACTGACACTGACACACATCAAGCTCTACTATGGAAAAGATAAATAAATTTTGTAAAAAACAGTGTGTAAAATAATTAATTTTAATGCATGATCTTCCAAAGCAAAATGTGATGTGCATCATGATGTATAACATCCATTAGAATCTTGAGATAAATTATTTTAGTAGCATAAGACATTTTCAGCAATGCTAATGTTGTAAACTATGCAAACTTGGAAATTATTCCCTAGAAATATTACCTCTCCTGGAGGGGAGTTGAGAAGAACTAGAGAGGTAAAAATTGGTAAGAATTGAATCCATAAAAAATAATATTGATAAAAACATTAACACTTGAGCAAATGTGATCACTTTGGCAGCATAACCATCATGACACCTTCAATGCCCTGTCAGATTTGTATGGTTCTTGTAAATTAAATACAAAGTCATCATAAATTATAATCCTTACTGTGTGGAAGGAAAGGAAGTATGAATCTACCTACAGTTACCCCAGTGCACTCTGATGATGTACAAAGGTAGAGGTTTTATATTAAACTTGCAAAAAAAAGGAAAAGCACTCTTACACTCAGGCTAGATAGATGTGGGTTTTTTTTCAGATATGTCTCTTCAAATCCTCATACAAACTAGTGTTGTTGTCTGGAAGCAGAGTTCATTGTATGCAATAATAATTTGAGACTATTCCATATTTTCCTCAAACGTACTCATATTTGCTTCTGAGTTGGAACCAAGTATTATCTCTTGACCTTTACTTAAGGTGTCAAAGTTACAATAAGCTTCCAAGATGACTAACAGATAGATGGACACTGAGCTGTGGGGATGATTTCTCTCTTAAGGAATGCAAGTGCTGGCAACAAAATACCAGCTGGTTAATATCACGAGAACAGAAAAGGTACAGAAAGAAAGAAACAAAATGAAGAGATTAGCAGAGCTTAAAAAAAACAAAAACAAAACAAAACAAAACAAAACAAAAACAAAATAACAGTAAATAAATCACAAAACTTGAGTTTCAAAATGAAGCAGAAATACATTTAACCCTTTAGGCTGTGTCAATATACACACATATATACAACATGTATATACAAGGGCTGCTTCAAAAGTGATGTCTCTTGCATTATTATACTGACCCATGACATCAGAGGCAAGTGTTGGTTTTACGGCAGAAAAGTCGAATCTTACAAAAAATATTCTGTTCTATTTTGTTGTTATGTGATAAATGCAGCAGAGTGGCAGTCTGACAAAATGGCATCTGACATGGAAGTGCATATGGAGGAAGGGTGTGACATTGAATTCCTCCATGAAGAAATAATTACACCTGTTGACAATTCACTGATGCTTGGTGAACATTTCTGGGCACCAAACTGTGGATGTGGGGATAGAGAGGTGACTGGTGGTGTGTTTCAGCAGCGGCAACAGGGACAGTGAGTCACCTCCATTGGTGCATATTTTTATGAAAATGGCAAGCAGACTCTTGTTCATCGCTGACAAAAATGCATGACAAATCTTGGTGACTGTGTTCAAAAATAGTGTTTTGTTACTGAAAAATTGGACTATAAAGGAGTGCTACTGTGCTCTTTTTATCTGTATGTAGTTTCCATGGAAATAATTAGGAGACATAACTTTTGGGCTGACCTGCCAATTTCAGTTTGAAGTAAGGATTTTCATCTGTGAGGTGGTGTTGATGCTGTTTGGTTCTGTTTTGTTTTGTGTTTCTAGAAGCTTGTGTTCTCTCTCACTCTTCCCCCCCCCCCCCCCCCCCTTTTTCTTTTCTTTTTTTTTTTTTTTTTTGAATCAAGTATTTATGCCCAATGCCAGTTTTAGCACAGCATGATCAACCATGTAATCTAGTCCCGTGACTTCAATTAACTTTTTCTATCTTTTCTACCTTTGGGACTACTTACATTGAGCTAATACGTTTTGTTCCTTTTAGCATCAGGAGTTAGGAAATATCTTAAGAGAAATTACTCCCTGAAGGTGCCTCGCTCTCTCATTTGCTGCTGAAGGAGATGAGACTTGCCTGCAAAGTAGCCATTTAATTTTGGTCAATGGTATTAGGACTACTGAATCACAACATCTGCCTCTGTTGTTGGCCTAATCCAGGTTAGGAAGGTGCTTTTTTTGAAATGTTAATTGTTATTTGGGTAGCAGGCAATAAAGAATTCATTGATCTGAAACAGTAAACTACACAGGAGGATACAAAAAGAACAAGAGATTGGCAAAAGGCCTGGAAACAGAAGCCAAATAGGCAGACAAAGGGGATTATTGATGACTAACTGGCAGCAGATTTAAAGACAGCGGGTATGAAACCTACAGTGAAAAATATTATTCGTGTTCAAAACCGTACTGTAATTTAAGAGAAAATTTGAACTGGATTAAAATGAGACAGACAAGAAATATTTTTCCAACTTCTTTAAAATGTTTTCCTATTTTATTCATAAGAGCTGAATAAAAAATGCAAATAGCACATTTCCAAATTTTGCCTGAACAAATAACAACAACAGCCAGCAAAAGAAATTGAGTTCTTTAACACGAAAGCTGAATTCTTTTTTAATGTGCACTAATACTTCAGAATCAACTCTTAGGTGGAGACCAAGGCTGAAGCTTGAGAAAAGGACACAAGACTTTTTGATCTTTATCATCAAATGGATAGTTCTGGAAGTTTCTAACAATACTGAAAATGGACTTTTAAGATTTAACCCAGCATGTGGCTCAGCACCACACTGTTTTCTTACTCTCCCCCTTCCCAGTGGGATGAAGGACAGAATAAATAATAATAATTAAAAAAACAAACAAAAAAACCCAAAAAACAAAACAAACCAAAGAAAAAAATCCCTCATGTACTCATGGATTGAGATGGAACTGTTTACTCCTATAGAGAAAAAGGGAAGAATAATAATTTTGACAAATATATACATTTATATGTGAATGTATGTAACAAGTGATGTGGAAACAATTGCTTGCCATCCCCAACCAATGCCTGGCCAACCTCCTAAGTAGCTGACAAGAACAGAATGAACTTGCACTCCCTTCAAATGGATGAGGAGCTATGAGATATGGTTTAGTATCTTGTGGTAGTAATGGTAACGGCTGGACTGTTGGACTAGTTGATCTTGTAGGTCCTTTCCAACCTTGTGATTCTATGATTCTGTGTCTTATGGTATGGACTATCCCTTTGGCCAGTTTAAGTCAGCTGCCCTAATACTGTTCCCTCCCAGCTCCTTGGGGCTCTCTGCTGAGAATGGCCTTGGCTCTGTACAACACTGCTTATCAGACACTATAAACATTGGTGTGTTATCATAGAATTAGAGAATCACTCAGGTTGAAAAAGACCTTCAAGCTCATCAAGTCCAACCACAATCAACATTGTTTTTCCTCCTAGAATCAAAACATGGTATCATACCAGACACTCTGAAGAAAATTCTACCTCAGATGTAAGACAGAATGAAAAAAAAAATAAAAATCCAAAGGGTTTGCAATGCTGTCTGCTAGCAGGCATGTACATGGATTGATATTCACAAATCTATGGATAAAACCAGGACAAGGCAGATGTTATCTCACCAATGGTAGTGTCGGGTATTATACCACAAAGCAATACATATAGCATTCAATTATTTTTTCTTTTTTCTTTGTATAGAGGACAAGTCTTTGTTATCTTTTCTTACAGTGTGATTTTTTTCAGATGGAATTTCCTCTTCCCCCCCTTACCGCCCCCCCCCCCCCCCCCCCCCCCCTTCATAATCTATGATTTGGATGTATTTTAAAGCACTATTTTCAAAAGCTCTTGGTGCATCCATAAAGATACGCCTACAGATATTGCACTCTGCTGGATACCAGCTGGGCTGTTCTAAAAAGGTGGGATGCTGGCATTTGAGGATTTACTCTAAATATCCATGGCTAGCTATATTAGGAGTCTAATCAGTAATGTCACATGGTCACAGGCTAGAGATTCAAACTGTATCTTTGTTCCTTAGACTTGCCAATGAGAACATGAATCCCCTGTCTATCCTTTTATAAGTTTGTCCTATGTAGAGTTAAGTCCAACTATACTCCCATTGTCCTTTCTGCACAATCTCATGAACAATGAGATCTGGTTTCCAATGTATCTCTGTCCCAAGCAACCTGATAGTTATTGTAAGTAGAATTACCCGTCACAAAAGTTAAATGTCTAGAATAAGATTTATCCCAATAAGCTTTTTGTACATAAAAGTCTGGTGTGTAGTCTAGTTTCTAATTGGCAAAGAGATGGAAGTACCTCCTAAAGTGATTTATCCCACCTTACATACCTGTCTTTAGATGGGTTTGAGTCACCCTCAGAAGTGCCAATTCCTTTCAATTTCTTTTAACAACATTGCTGTGGTTGAATATTACCATGACAGCACTTACAGGGAGGAAAAGTTTTCTACAGGAAAATTACCTGCCAGCTGGCAATTGCACTAAGATATAACAGATTGTCAGTGCAGCATTTTAGAGCAGTGTAATGCACTGGACTCCAACCGTTAGTACAGTACTCTATACTGTCATAAGTTGTTGGGGTTTTTTTCTTCTTTTTTTTTTTTTTTTTTTTTTCTTTTTCACAGAATCACACGGAATCACAGAATCATAGTGGTTAGAAGGGACCTCCAGAGATCATCGAGTCCAACCCCCCCGCCAAAAGAGGTTCCCTACACCAGGTCGCACAGGTAGGCATCCAGGTGGGTCTTGAATATCTCCAGAGGAGACTCCACAACCCCCCTGGGCAGCCTGTTCCAGTGCTCTGTCACCCTCACTGTAAAGAAGTTCTTGCACACATTTGTGCGAAACTTCCTAGGCTCCAGTTTCTGGCCATTTCCCTGTGTTCTGTCTCCACACAAGGCTGAAAAGAGTATGGCCTCGCCACTTTGCCCCCCACACCTTAGATATTTATTGACCTGGATCAGGTCCCCTCTCAGCCTTCTTTTCTCAAGGCTAAACAGACCCAGTTCACTTAGCCTTTTTTCACAGGGGAGAAGCTCCAGGCCCTTCACCATCTTTGTGGCCCTCCACTGGACTCCTTCCAGGAGATCCCTGTCTTTTTTTGTACTGGGGAGCCCAGAACTGGACACAGTACTCCAGATGAGGCCTTAGCAGGGCAGAGTAGAGGGGGAGGATTGTAGAACCATAGAATCATAGAATTACTCAGGTTGGAAAAGACCTTAAAAGACCATCAAGTCCAACCACAGCCTAACCAGAGTACCCTAACGACCCTCTTCTAAATCATATCTCCAAGCACCGCATCCAAACGGCTTAAACACATCCAGGGACAGTGACTCAACTACCTCGCTCGGGAGCCTATTCCAGTGTTTAACTACCCTTTCTGTAATGAAGTGTTTCCTAGCATCCAACCTAAACTTACCTTGGTGCAACTTGAGGCCATTTCCCCTCGTCCTGTCACCTGTCACCAGTGAGAAGAGACTTGCCCCGCTCTCACTGTAAGCACCTTTCAGATACTGGAAGAGAGCAACGAGGTCTCCCCTCAGCTTCCTTTTCCCCAGACTAAACAGCCCCAGCTCCCTCAGCCTCTCCTCATAGGGCTGATTTTCCAAGCCCTTCACAAGCCTTGTTGCCCTTGTCTGGACCTGCTCCAGTACCCCCATGTACTTTTTGTACTGAGGTGCCCAAAACTGAACACAGTACTCGAGGTGAGGCCTCACCAATGCCCAGTACAGGGGCAGGATGACTTCCCTAGTCCTGCTCACCACCCCATTCCTGATACAAGTCAGGATGCCATTGGCCTTCTTGGCTGCCAGGGCACACTGCTGACTCATATTCAGCCGACTGTCCATCAGCATACCAAAGTCCCTTTCCACCAGGCAGCTTTCCAGCCAGTCTTCCCCAAGCTTGTAAGGTTGCCTGGGGTTGTTGTGACCAAAATGCAGGACCCAACACTTGGCCCTATTGAAACTCATGCCATTAACCTTGGCCCATCGATCCAGTCTATCCAGGTTCCTCTGTAGTTCCCTTCTCCCCTCTGGCAGATCAACACTCCCTCCCAGCTTGGTGTCATCTGCAAACTTACTGAGGATGCACTCAATCCCCTCGTCAAGATCATCAATGAAGGTATTAAACAGAAGCGGTCCCAGCACTGAGCCCTGAGGGACACTGCTCGTGACCGGCCAGCAGCTGGATTCAACTCCATTCACCACAACTCTTTGGGCCCTGCCATCCAGCCAGTGCTTCACCCAGCGGAGTGTACACCCATCCAGACCATGGGCAGCCAGCTTCTTCACGAGAATGTTATGGTGGACAGTGTCAAAGGCCTTTCTGAAGTCCAGGTAGACCACAATGACAACCTTACCCTCATCCACTAAGCGGGTCACCTTGTCATAGAATGAAATCAGGTTTGTCAGACAGGATCTACTGTTCGTAAACCCATGCTGGCTGGGCCTTATCCCCTGGTTGACCTTTAATTGTTCCACGATGGTTCCCAAGATTGTTTGTTCCATAACTTTCCCGGACACCGAGGTGAGACTGATAGGCTTTTAGCTACCAGGATCATCTTTCCAGCCCTTTTTGAAGATGGGTGTCACATCTGCCAGCCTCCAATCCACTGGGACATCCCCGGTTAGCCAGGACTGCAGAAAAATGATGGACAGTGGTTTGGCAACCACATCCGCCAACTCCCTCAGCACGCTTAGAATGTGGGTTACTCTAGTGAATGTTAGGAATGTGGGTTACTTTACTGAAAATGTAATTTCTAACATCATAGTCAAATCTCTCTGTACATATAGATGAGTTAATTACAAATTGGGGATTTCACCTCTGACACTCAGGGATGCACAAAGCAACTAAATATCTGACAAAAATTGTTTACTGAAAACAAGAAACAAACAAAAATTAGGCAAATAGCAGTGATAAGGATAGTGTTAACGTCGGAGGTTGTGGATGCCCCATCCTTGGAGGCATTCAAGGCCAGGCTGCATGTGGCTCTGGGCAGCTTGGTCTGGTGGTTGGCAACCCTGCACATAGCAGGGGGGTTGAAACTCGATGATCACTGTGGTCCTTTTCAACCCAGGCCATTCTATGATTCTATGATTCTATGATTACTGCATCCCATTACTCAATGGAAAGAGATAGATATATAAATGTTACAGTTTATAGAAACAAAGACAATATATTTTGCACTTGTTCTATAATACAAATCATACAGCATTTTTCACAGATCTCTTGTACTATAACTCAAGCACAAAGGAAAATAAAATAACTTCCAAGAAGTTATTTTCCCATAATTGTCTGGTCTTAGTCCAATTCTCAATCAGATAAAACCCACTAAATTCTCCGTTGATCAAAGTCTCTCTAGGAGGTGCTATATTTAACATTGACCTTCCATTGATTTAGCGTTATTCAAACTAGATTTTATTTTAAACAGGTAATCAAGTACAGAATCAAGCTTAGTGGGTCTCCTGATGAATTACATTGAATTGAGTAACTCTATTGGCCACAGTCAGTTATATCATCATTAATAATAAGCCAAGAAGAAGAGTTAGAGTAAGTCAGAGTAACCACTACTGAAACCTTTCAAACATACTTGGAACAATGATCCACTTTTTAAAACATTGAAATCCTTTGTGAAGGTTTTTTGTTTTTTTTTGTTTTTTTTTTTTTGTTTTTGTTTTGGTTTTGGGTTTTTTTTTGTGGTTTTTTTTTTTTTTTTGTTTTTGTTTTTTGTTTTTTAAGACAGAGGTCACAATCCAGTAATAAAGAAGGAACTGCTTACCCCTTTCTGAGGATCAGGGCTCACCGAACACTCCAAAGGAGGTGATCTCCAAGGAGAGATTCTTCCCTTGTGGCTGCCAGACCTTAAATGAGCTTAGGGTGAGGTGTACCCAGGCAATCTATCTGTTCCTATTCAAGTACTATCTACACAGAAAAAACATGGAGTTAGACATCTCTTCTGTTTCACCTCCTCCATAAATATACAGGATCCGATAATAGAAACCAATTCATGTGATGTACTGTAAGTCAGGTGCTATTAGAGTCAAAGTGTTATCTGCCTTAGTAGATAGTTGCAATAATCTATAGCCTAATAAACTGTAAACCACAGTAACAGGTAAGAAGAAGCAACGAATGCCTCTTACGAATAGTCTCTACTTTTATTTGCTTATTTGAGTTTTCAGGGAGTAGCCTGGAAATGTTTTCCTAACCCATCACAAAATAAGGGCATATTTAGATTTCAACCTGTGCAAATTCATCAAAACAAATAAATCTTTAAAGAGGTGTCATGGTTTTGTAATTTTTGCTATTGGTATTCCACACATCACAACATCATGTGGAGCACAGAGAAGAAGAACCGCACGTCCCAGAGAACCTCACGGTCAAAGAGGAAAATACGTCACGGAAGTGACACTCTGTCTTGCTCTCTCAGTGCCTGGCAGTGGGTGTGGGTATGCTTCCAAGCCATGTACCTTCAATTTCAAAGTAGGCTTCTTGATTTTTGGAAAACTCTCTCTCTCTGATTTTACTTGATTTATTAGCCCCAATTTCAATTAGATTGTACTGTATTGCGTTATCTTGCATTCCAATATCATAGTTAGTAAAATAAGGTTTCTTCCTTAGGTCGCTGCCGCTGCTCTGTTTGTTTCCTTGAGTCCAGTTCCCATCTCCCTACCCCTTTCCCTTTTCCCTTCCCATTTATTTGGGATGGGGCGGGGGGGGGGGGGGGGGGGGGGGCACGGGCCTACTGCCCCAGTGTCACGGACATAGATTGATCTAGATAACTCTGTGACAAGAGGGAAGAAAAAAAAGAAAGAATCTAGAAATCTGGAGAAATAATTTTTTCTCAGAACAATTTAGCTAATAACTCATTCTTTATAAGTCAAAAGGGAAAATAAAGGAAAAGAATCACAAAGTAGGTTTTCTTTTCCACTCATTAAATTTGAGGGAAAAGTAACAATTCATTTAGGCTCTGTTTCTAAACCACATATCAAGAGAGGCTGATACAGGTAATGAATATTGGAAGCAGGACTAACTACTCCTGACATTTAATTGGTATCCCACGTATTTAACTTACATATCCAATATATTGATGAGGAAATAAAACTCAAGGAATGGCACAGCTGGCAGAAGTGTAAAGCTGTTAACGCAGCATGATCTATCTAAATGCCTAGAGAAGAGAGGCTACAGGGTGACCTAATTGCAGCCTTACGCTATCTAAAGGAAGCCTACAACTCCTTACAAGGGTAGATAATAGCTGTACAAGGGGAAATAGTTTTAAGTTGAAAGAGGGAAGATTTAGGTTGGATATCAGGGGGAAGTTCTTTACCAAGAGAGTGGTGAGGTGCTTGAACAGAGATGTTGTGGATGCCCCGTCCTGGAAGTGTTCGAGGCCGGGTTGGATGGGGCCCCGGCAGCCTGGTCTAGAATTAGATATGGAGATTGGGGCTGTGCCTGTGGCAGGGGGTTGGGGCTTAATGATTCTTAAGGTCCCTTCCAACTCAAGCCATTCTATGATTTTGTGAATTCTAGTTTTATAGCCAAAGCTTTCAGGTATCTGCAACCTGAACTGTTTCAATTTATGGATATACAGAGGTCTAATTTTCTAAGCATTTACAATATACACATCATTGCACAGAAACAACAGCTGTATCAGATATATAAAGTCTTCAAAAACAGTGCAGGCTAATAACACCAAAACGTTTGGGAGACTTTCATTCAGAAAAAAACAAATGCACAGGCCCAAATTCAAAGATTTCCTATACATTTTATTTATATAGTCTTTATCAAGCTGTTTCATTTAGTAAATTTCTGCATTTGTTTTTATAATCTTCTATGTGCAAATTTTGAAGTATGTATAAGTATGTATTGTCCTGAAATTTCACTAGTGGCTTCTCTCATAAAACATTTTGAAAGTGATTCTGTTGAGCAGTTCTAGTACATCTCTTAGATAAAATCCTTTTTTCTGTTTTGTTGTTGTTGTTGTTGTTTGTTATTTTTTTTCCCCCATTAGTCCATTTTCGTTGTCCCTTAATGTATTTCTATACGTTTTGCACTCTGTTCTCCTACTGGTAATTCTTATGTATTATATCTTTAATAATGTCTGAAGTTAGTCTCACAAGTTAGCTTTTTCCCGCAGACTCCATTATTCTCTTTTAAATGTGCCTCATTTGTTCTAAATATAATGTTACTGAGGATGCCTATCAGCAAAATAGAAAGTTTGATATGTTACAGTATGGTGGGACTTATTTGAGGTGAGCATAGACATGGGTAGAGAAAGGAAGGACTACGTTTGGATTAAATTCAGTGAAAAGACAAAAAATAGCAAATATATATATATATATTTTTTTTTTCTGAAAATCCAAGTGACAGAAAAAGGGTGTTCTCACTGTAATTCTGTTCTGTAATACTTTACAATAGGATTAATGCTCATGACTGAATACAGTAACTTTCATCCTACTTTTACCAAAGATGTAAACAGATTATTTTGTGTTTCATTCACCTCTCCCCCCTTTCCCTCCCTCTCCCCATCCCCCCCCCCTCCCACTCCAAAGCAGGAGCATGTTGCATGAAAAGCCAAAATATTACATAAAATGCCATTTAAGACACTCCCTGATTAGAATAGGCTATTTATACATGTTTGAATATATATATATACATATATATATATGT
Organism: Alectoris magna; assembly: GCA_030625065.1. Lineage (NCBI taxonomy): Eukaryota > Metazoa > Chordata > Aves > Galliformes > Phasianidae > Alectoris > Alectoris magna. Next base: position 73,429,627 of record CM060564.1, read on the forward strand.
ATGTATTTATGCAGTTTCCAATTCAACTTTGCAAATCTCCAAATTCCCTCCCCTCAGTAAAGAAAGGAAAAATCACAGAATCATAGAATCATAGAATCATCAAATCACCAAGGTTGGAAAAGACCTACAAGATCATCCAGTCCAACTGTTCACCTATCACCAATAGCTCCCACTAAACCACGCCCCTCAACACAACATCCAATCATTCCTTGAACACCCCTAGGGTCGGTGACTCCACCACCTCCCTGGGCAGCCCATTCCAGTGCCTGACCACCCTTTTTGAGAAGTAATATTTCCTAATGTCCAGCCTGAATCTCCCCTGCCACAGCTTGAAACCATTCCCTCTAGTCCTATCACTAATGACACGAGAGAAGAGGCCGACCTCCAGCTCACTACAACCTCCCTTCAGGAAGTTATAGAGAGCAATAAGGTCTCCCCCGAGCCTCCTTTTCTCCAAGGAGAAAGGAAGCAAGCAAGCAAGAGATAGAGTAAGAGACAGAGAGAGAGAGAGAAAGAAATAAATGGAAGGAAGGATTTGCTCCACATTTGTCTCAACACCTGACACGTTTGTCTCAACGTGCTCCCCGGTTCTCTCAACGTGCTTCTGTACATGTTGCTCTGCGTTTCTCTCAAGGCACCCACATTTCTCTCAATGTGCTCTACGTTTCTCTCGATGTGCTTCTGTACAGGTTGCTCTGCATTTCTCTTACTGCGCCCATGTTTCTCTCAACTTGATTCTGTACAGGTTGCTCCACGTTTATCTCAACGCCTGCCACATTTCTTTCAACGTGCTCCACATTTCTCTCAATGTGCTTCAGATCGGTCAGTCTTCAATTCAGGTTATGTTTCAGGTCCCCGTTCATTCGTGTTCTCTTTCTCAAGTCCCTGTTCATCCTCCTTCTCCTGTCCCAGTTCGTCCTCTTTCTCCTGTCCCTGTTCAATCTCTTTCTCCTGTCCCCTTTCGTTCTTTCTCCTGTCCCTGTTCACTCTCTTGTGTCCCTGTTCAGGTGCCAATTGTTGCAAGAAGGCATCCAGCTCCCTTGCGGGTGTGGCAAAAGAGGTGTGCACTCCTTCGCTGGTGCAGAACAAAAGACCTTTATTGTAGGCACTTAGAGCCTTTTATACCCGTGCAACACAACAGTTCCTCCCCAACCCCCCACCTCCCGCATCCAAGACTGGTTACAGGGCTAGGCGCCTCGTGGGTGTTTACTCTAGCTCAAGTTATTGTTGAGCTTTACCACTCATTAGCAATACAACGACCTTCTTTACCCCACAAGGAAGGAAGGAAGGGAGGGAGGGATGGAGGGACCGAGGAAGGCAGAAATGCAGTTGTGGATATGGAGATATCTTCTTCATTGGTCGGTGTTGTTATTGACCTTTCATACAGGTTTGTTGATTGTGGTCTTAACCTCTTTTAATGTGTCGTCTCAGGAAACTACTTTTGGCATAGTGTTGGTGCATGATGCAATTGAACTTCTCAACAACTGTGATTGTGTTTAATTTTCTATTAAAAAAAAAAAAAAAAAAAGGTGGAGGGAATACTTTCAGTGCCGTGTTATGATTTATGCATCACTGCTTCAGTGATTTTATGTTGGTAGATATTTATTTTCAATTACAAGTAAAGGCAGTTGTTTAAACTTTACTGTTGTTATGCAACAACAGAAATGATGTCTTAATACTCAAGATCACCAAACCTGTATGAAATGCTGTGATGCATGGCTTGAGCAGTATTCTCTGGTTGGACTCAGCTGTGAGAGGAGTCATTCAGTTCAGCAACCCAGGCCCAATCATATGCTTCACAGTTATACTATTCTCCTGTAGACAAACAACTACACTGAATTTCCCTACAATCAAAAATGAAAAAAAAAACAAACATTCATATCACAAAACTCATTAAAAAAAAATCTATCTCATTAAAGTCTTCAATATCTTCCTTTCCCTTTCCCTTTCCCCTTCCCTTTCCCCTTCCCTTCCCTTCCCTTCCCTTCCCTTCCCTTCCCTTCCCTTCCCTTCCCTTCCCTTCCCTTCCCTTCCCTTCCCTTCCCTTCCCTTCCCTTCCCTTCCCTTCCCTTCCCTTCCCTTCCCTTCCCTTCCCTTCCCTTCCCTTCCCTTCCCTTCCCTTCCCTTCCCTTCCCTTCCCTTCCCTTCCCTTCCCTTCCCTTCCCTTCCCTTCCCTTCCCTTCCCTTCCCTTTCCTTTCCTTTCCTTTCCTTTCCTTTCCTTTCCTTTCCTTTCCTTTCCTTTCCTTTCCTTTCCTTTTTTTCCTTCCCTTCCCTTCCCTCCCCTCCCCCCTCTCCCTTCCCCTCCCTTTCCTTCTTTTCTTTCCTTTTCTTTCTTTTTTTTCTTTCTTTCCTTTTTTTTTTTTTCTTTTTTTTCTTTCTTTCTTTCTTTCTTTTTTTTTTTTTTTCTTTGAAAGCCCAGTCCATTCATTTTGATTTATATTTGGCAATGGTTGCTAAACCTTTGGGGAAAAATCACTTTATATGGGAAGCAATCATGCAGCTTACCAGCATTTCATCTATCAGACAAGCTGAGACGTTGGGCAGGAATTGGAAAATGCAGTGGAGTTGAGCCAACAAACTAAGTGACCAATGAATACAATGAACAGATGGGATGGTGAATCTTCTGCACAGGTCATGTGTGGTAACTAATCTTGTCAAAAGCTTCTTTGCAATTATTAAGATGATTTCCTTATTTGACTGCTAATTTCACTAATAATATTCACCCTGTACTGCCAAAGTGGGAAGGCAAACACAAACACCAAACTCAAATCCGTATGTAATCCCCTAAATAATCACAATTTGCATTTCAATCATTTTAAGAGGCGTCAATTCACTGGTCTGAGTGGATTAAGTTTCTTTCCTGGGATGTAGGGTTTAGGATGCAGAAAGCCTTCTCTTTCTGGCTACTTCCATGGCGCTATGCAAGCAAAAATATTACAAGAATGCAAACAGGCTGTTTGCATATGTTTAATACAGTCTGATTCACTTATGATTTCTGACTGCCATTTACTAGCTTTGCCATTGAGATGAAAATGCAAGGCAAATTCATTCGAGCAGATGTACATGTTTTTAAAAGATACCATTCTACTTTTTTTTGGTCCCCTTTATTTCTCCAAAGTAATAGATTTATAGAAAAAATTTAGGCAGCACCAGGGAAATTAGAGTAAAATATTTATAACTAAGTTAGAATATTTGGTTGATTGAGAGACAGCTGGAAAACTATCCCTGCTATTTTTACACTATAACCTAAAATATGGTCACTGTGATAGCCATTTCATATTCAGAAAAAATGCAGTCTTAGGACAGGAAAGAATATGCAGACAGTGGCCAGATCTAGATATTTTTTTAAGGTGTCACTGGATGGCTTTTCGCTTCTCTCTAAAAGAGTTCAGACTTGGTTTTTCATGCAAATTATGTATATAAAAAAAGAATGAATCCACTCCTGTACAAATAAATTCATGTTGCTGTTATCGACCTTTTCCATTTTCCTATTTCTAACTTCATAACTGAAGATGAAAAGATGAATTTTCAATTGTTTTATTTTTGTCTTCATTATCACCTGCTATGCAGTAATACTACGTCAGCTGCTTTAGAGAGAAGCTTGGTGCATGTGGCCTTGCTTGGAAAACTTGTAAAGCTGATAGCCAAAATGAACAGCTGATGTGTGAACACACACACACAAAAAAATAACATCAGAGTTAAGGAAGGAGTCAGAGATAAGTAGTATTTTTCTATATTTAAGGAGAAAAAAAAAAACAAACCCAAACCCTACTTTTATATTTTCTAGGTATTTGTTTAAGGATAGAAACAAGAACATTGAAATTATTCACGATCAATGAGTAGAATGAAACCAAGCCAAAATAGCCTGAGCCATATAAGGTTAAGAGTTAATTTTTTTTGTTGAAGCTGAAGTCGTACCAGGTTCATACAGCAGACAAAGATGATTCCAGCATCCTGCTCACACTGCCACCATAGGTAATATACTTTCTACTCAGTAATATCTCTTGTATCTCAGAAAAAGACACAAAAAATAATAAAAATTTATACATATATATAAAAGGCTCTTTTAGACTCGGTGTAGAATAATTACTTATAGCTGATGTAAATAATCTGTCATGGTTTTGTAATTTGTAATCATAGATTATTGATTTGATACAGTAACTTCTGATTTACTTTGCATGACTGATGGGAGAATCAGGCCAATTGCACGTGCAATTTAAAAGGCCAGTGGTTTTATTTTAATAAGTAAAATAGAGAGATGCCTAAGAAGCATCTCTGTTTCTTGCACCTGAATCATGGCAACTCCCACTGTCAATACAAGCTGGGGGATTAAAGGATAGAGAAGTAAAAAAGTACATGAGAATACTGGTGGATGGCAAGCTGGTCATGAGCCAACAATGTGCCCTTGCAGACCAGAATGCAAACTGTATCCTGGGCTGCATCAAAAGAAGCATGGCCAGCAGGGTGACAGATGCGATCCTGCTCCTCTACTCTGCATTGTGAGGTCTCACCTGAAATATTTTGTCCAGATGTGGGGTCCTCAGTACAGGAGAGACATGGAACTGTTGGAATGCATTAAGAGAAGATCCACAAAATGATCTATGGAATGGAACACCTCTGCTATGAAGACAGGCTGAGAGAACTGGGGCTGATGAGCCTGGAGAAGAGAAGGCTCTTGGAAGGCCTGAGGGCAGCATTTCAGTATCTAAAGAGGGGCTAGAAGAAAGAAGGGAACAGACTAGTAGGGTCTGTTGTGGTAGAACAAGGAGAAATAGTTTAAAACTTAAGGAGGGTAAGTTTAGTTTGGGTATAAGGAATAAATATTTTACAGTGAGCATGGTGAGGCACTGGAACAGGTTGCCCAGTGGGGTGGTGGAGGATACATGCATGGAAAGATTCAAGGTCAGGTTGGATGGGGCATGGAACAACCTGATCTAGCTGTAGGTGTCCCTGTTTCTTTCAGGAAAGCTCAACTAAATGACCTTTAAGAGTCTCTTCCACCTCAAAACAATTCTATGATTCTGAGATTTTCTTATTTGTGAGCATTTGTAGGGAGGGACAAGAAACTGCAAATGTTGTAAAGGACTGGCTTGATAGATTGCTAATGCAAAGTGCCATTAATGTGAGATGTTCAGCTTTGCATCTACTGTGCTCATATGTTACCACTAACTTAGTTTTATGCTTCATTATTAATCTGTAAACTGTCTGCAGAACAACAGGAGATGAATATCCAGGCTGAAATGGGAGGGAGTAGTCATTGATCAAACCGCTCAAGACAGTTGCCATCGATTTCCTGAAACTATGCATCCCTGAATGCCTGCAATGATATGGAAAAGTGTTTTACAATGCAAACAAAAATTAAAAAAAAAAATTAAAAAAAATCTCATCTGTTCGGATATTGCTTAGAAACTAGAAGGTCTATTATATTTCAAGTGTATAGTATGTCTTCTTTTACTGGTTCCATTTACACCAGTAAGTTTTGTGGATTAGAATGCAAAGAGCTTTTCACTGTATATTAAAAACACCTAAGCAGAATGGTGACTATTGCTATTGGCACAAAAAGAATTAAAATTATCTCCTGCATACTTCTGAAAATAAACTATAATTTTATTTGAATATTGCAAATAGCTTGACTCTGTGATTTGGGCAGATAGAAACAGTAACACAAACAGACTCGTCAACTTGTGTACGTACATGCAGGTTGCACTGAAAATAATGCCTCCTCCCATGGAAATTACAACAGATGAAAAGAGCACCATAACACTGGTTATCTCCTTATGTATTTTCTTCATCACTGAAGGAAAATTTCCAGAACTTAGGAGTTTCTTCATGGGGATTCTCCAAATGTTATGCCATACTCAAAGAATAACAGAATATCCTGAGTGGGATAGGACCCATAAGGACCATCAAGACCAACTCTTGGTGACACACAGGACCACACAAAAGTCAGATTGAGAATATTGTCCAGATGAGTCTTGAGCTCTGGCAAAATCAGTGCCATGACAACTTCAAAAGAACCTTTTCCTGATATCCAACTTGAACCTCTACTGTTGAAGCTTCATGCTGTTCCCTCAGGTCCTATTGCTGGAGAGATCTGCACCTGACCCTCCACTACCCTGAGAGGAGCTATAGGCCACAATGGAGACTATCCTCAGCCTCATCTTCTCTAGGCTGAACAAATCAAGGGACTTCAGCCACTCCTAATTCATTTTTCCTTTTAGGACCTACACCATTATTGTAGTCCTCCTTTGGACACTCTTTAGGAATTTTATGTCTTTTTCTGTACTGTGATGTCCACAGCTGCACACAGCACTCAAGTAAAGCCTCACAGTGCAGTGTAGAGTGAGACAATCACTTCCCTCGATCAGCTGGCAGTTCTATATTTGAGGCACCCCAGGATTCTATTGGTCTCCCTGGCTGTCTGGGCACACTGTTGACTCATGTTTAACTTACTATCAACAAAGACCCCTAAATCTCATTCAACAAGGCTGTTTTCCAGCATCTCATCCCCCAGTCTGTACATATAACTAGGATTGCCCCTTCCGAGGTGCAGAATCCAACACTAACTCTCGTCAACCTCCATGTAGCTGGTGATTGCCCAGGTCTCTAATTTGTCTAGATCATTTTGCATGACCTCAGCAGAGTCAACAGCTCCTCCCAATTTATTATCATCAGCAAAAGTAGGTTCAAAACATCTTTTAGTCCTAAATCCAAGTTATTTATGAAAACATTAAAGAGAGCTGGCCCTTAAACAGAGCCCTGGGGAGTCCCATTAGTGCTCAGCCACCAGCCTGATGTGACTTTATAGCACTCTGGGCTCTACCCATCAGACAGTTGCACACCCACTGCATTTCTATTCATTTCTGTCTTTTGGCAATATCCAGTTGGATACTTGATATAAAGCTGGAATAGGAGAAATTAAATATCTTTTATCATATTTCTATGACTTGCATTGTTATATACTGCACATTCCCCTTCTGAGAAATGAAGAGTGTTAATATCTGGCAGAACTGATGCCTTTACAAAATTCTTACCATCTGTTCCAAAACAACATGAACTAATTGTACTTTCTTATATGGATTTAACTTTTAGTCTTTTTTATCATTTCCCTTCTCTAAACCAATGCTGATTTAGGTGGAAGAATATGGAAAGCTACGTAAGATCTTCCCCGTATGAGAAAAAATTCACTTCTTTTCTACAGAAGATCTAATTGCCACGAATCATATAAACAATAGCAAGGAAAATTGGATGCGTTGATACCAGGATGCCACTTCCATCTTCTATTTCTTTCTCTTCAGCTGCTCTATTAATTCAAATTTTACTGGGATTAAAAGATTTCAGCTTTGCCTTGCAGCATTGATCTGAAGAACATTTGAACCAGTTATTAAAACATAGTCTTCTGAGTCTAAGAAATAATCAAAATTCCAATTAATGCTGCTTCTGTGTTACACTATTGTCATAGTAACAGTGGCATGAAAGTTTACATCAAAAGCCTTGTTAGGAAGTGCCAGTCTAAAAGCAATCAAATCCCTGGGAAAGCATTCTTAAGTTCAAAAGAAACTAATGAAAGAGGCCTTTAGGATGTAATTTCATTGACAGTTATTCTTAGTTAATAGCGGCAACCAATCGACGTCTTCTTTTAGAAGGAAGCCCAGTGGTTAAAACAATTTTACTAGAGCAATAATGTTAAAATTAATGGGGGGGGGGGGGGGGGGATAGACACTGCAGAAACAAGAAAGCACAACTTAAGTACATGTAAAAGGTAAATCCACAAAACAGTATTAGCATCAAGTTTTCTTTGAAACAGAAGAAGCAGGAACGGGAAAATAGGAAAAAGAAAAAAAAGAAAGAAAAAAGAAAAAAAGAAAAAAAGAAAAAAAGAGGTTACTTCTACTATGGACTGAAAAAGATCCTAAAGCCTAAGACAGCTAAGACATCTAAGCCTCTACATCCCTGGAGACAATAGCATACATCTATCAAAGATGTTTATTTAGTGTCCATGCAAATGTCTCCTCACTGAATATTTTCAGAGAATTCACCAACTTTGCACTTAATGAAAGATTTTTTGTCTAGTTTTTCGTAAATGAGTTGTGTCTTGTCATTTTCCAAGAACAGATAAACAAGGAATGTTGATTAATTCTTTCTTTCTTTATGTTTCTATTTCCTAGGTTTTTTTCACCTTTGATTGTTTTAAACATCTTATTGGGATGGTCAAGGAAACAATATCATTTGCTTTTCACATCTTGCATCTGAGAAGCGTATTTCTCTTCTTCTTTGTCATTCTCATCTCAAGATTTTCTCAAATCAGTACTTCAATTTTGTTTGCTTTAATGTTCTGTCCTCTTCTCGGTTTATTGTAATGTGAATAACAGAGCAAATACAACATTTTAGTTAGAATTTAATCATGGATAAAATAAATATCTGATGAATTACTGCTTTGTAATAATTGGCTCTGTACTTTATGCAGAAGCATATTAAAAGGAATTTTTAAGTCCACATATGTCATAGCTGCCTTACTGTCTCTTACAGCTGACATGTCATTCAGTGTGATAGCCTGCATATATTATTAGTTCACATTTCGATCTAATATCAACAAGGTACATTTATTTTTCTCTGCTGTGTAAGGGGATTATAGTGATTGTAGGAGGTATTAGAGAAATCTATCAGATTCCTTTCAGAGGTTCAAGGTTACATAAATTTTCTTATTTGTTTCTATATTCAACCACACATTACCTTGTTTCCTGTACCATAAAATATTGCCATTACCTATTTTGGAATGATTTTCTTTATGATGAAGACCGAGTTTCATATACTGTTTGCTTGCAAACTCACATTCAGTGTCGAAAAATATCTTTACATGGAATGTATAACATTTAGGGACATAAAGGACAATTATGATTCACTTTATGTTTAAGGCATAAGTATGTAGACCAATCTCTTGGAGGCTGTTTTAAATAATTAGATGAACTTAGAGGAACAGATGACTTGTATACAACGTGCCGCCTGAAAGACCTCTCTGATCTCTTTTTGTGGAACAGAGAAGGGAAAAATAACAAAAAAGAAAGTGAACACATTCTGATGTTGATCAGTATTTTTCATGTGATTTTTATCACAAAGTTAAGGAACGTATACTTAATACATCTTCCTACTTTATGTTTTATGTGGAAACCAGACTGTTAGTAATTGCAGTACAAAAGCAGTTGAAACAAACAAACAAACAACAACAACAAAAACAGTGATTCTTTCACAATGTTTCAGGAAAAGATAGAGGAAAACAAATAAAAAAGAAAACAGCCAAAAACAAAAACAAACAAACAAAAAAACCCAAACACAACTCAGAAGATCAGTAAGTCATTCAAATATCTCATAAATTCACACTGCATATTCAAACTGAGATAAAAGTCTTATTTTGAGCTGTAACACAAAACTCAGTCCTGATTTTGAATAAAGTTTGGAACTGGTGGTCAAATTTTGCAAGTTTGAAGGGCTAAAATCAAGCAAATGTTAAATGCCATTATCATAATGTGATTATTGTAATAAATAATCACTGCTCACATTCTCAATATATACAATGCAGTCCTGTCAAATCAAAAGCTGACAACTCAAAAAAAAAAAAAAAAAAAAAAAAAGAATAACAGATGTGAAATGGCATCTAAAAGGAAAACAAAAAAAAAGGAGTGAAAAGACTCTAGGGAGAAAAGGGAGGGAGGTATAAGAAAGTCATGCGCACTCAGGTAATGTTCTTTTGATCTTATTTCACTCTGTATCTCATGCTCATCTTTAATGCCTGCACAGAGGGGAGGAAGGATGGAAAATCGGGTAATTAGTTACATGGGTACTTTGATCAGTACTGCATTTGTCTTTTTCAAGTTGTTTGGCAAAGTACTAACAGATGAGGAGAGTTTCATTTATGGCAATTTTTCAGCCAAATACATTCTTTAGAATGTTTCCTTAATCTTTAAATTTAAGCCTGTTCTTCTCTAATGATATCTTCAAGGTAATTCTGAATCTATGATTTGGATAAGACTTTATTTTCACATCACCAAATCTTTCTACCTGGCAGATTTTTTGTATAGCAGCTCTCTTTGTATGCCTTCAATGTCAAGCCACTGCACATAGGTACACATCCCAGTTTTGGCTGGGATAGAATTAATCTTCTTAGTGAAAGATTGTGCGATGTTGTGCTTTGGATCCTTCAGTTGTTACAGAGCAGTGCCTCCACAGAGCAAGGAATTTTCTGCATCTTGTGATGCTCTACCAGTATGGAGCTGGGGGTGCATAGGGAGATGGGAGGGGACCAAACAAGTACAGTAGACGTACACTGGTCAAAGGCATATTCCATACCATATAGTGTCATGCTCAGCAATAAAAGCTGGAGTAAAGAAGGTGGAGGGAGAGCAGTGGACGTGTGGAATGATGCTATTTGTCTTCCCAAGAAACATGTAAGAAGCCCTGCTCTCTTTGAAGTGTCTGAACAGCTCACTAGTGATAGGAAATAGAGAATTATTTTCTTGTCTGTGAAGCTTACGTCTCACCTAGTAGACACCATCTCTTTGCAGACAAAGTCTGCAGAGAGAACTAACATGTAAGTATCTCGAAAAGTTAAAATTACTTTCAGAAATCTCTGTTTTAGTGCTTAGCTGTTGACCTACCTTGAAGGAAATCTCTTCCCCCTCCTTCTCTTGGTAAAAAACAGTGCTACATATGAAGCAACGTGGTTCCAGTCATGAAGGTTGGGTCCCTAACACCACATTCAGCTTATTGTTACATCCTTTTATCATTCAACTTAAGCAAACAGAAAAAGAATGGTTCAGAAATAATACTTTTGTGAAGAAGACAACCTATCTCAGATGTCTTTTTTGGTTTTGTGTTAACACTGAAATGGGAATAAGATCAAAAAAGAGGAATTGGTTTTACCCATTCAGTTCCCAGCTGGAAGGGAGGGGGAAGATACATCAACAAATCCCACATCCACACGTAGCTGTTTTTGTTCTTCCTTAGTGTTGTGCACAGGGAGCTGATTGTCAGACATGGGTCATTTCTCTTAGTGTTCTGGCTGGGAGCAGTGTTTGAAAGTGGGGTTGTGTGTGTTAACTATGACAATTCTCTATAGGAAGTTTTACTGGAACTTTAAAAATGTGCCCTGTAATAGTCTCCGACAGCAGTCAGCCTGGGTCTGACTTTATGATCCCTTTCCTTTCCATCACAGAGTCCCAGGACTCTGTCCATAAAGCTCCCCACATCCACAATAACTAATGAGGTTTTGAAGCAAAAGAGAGCACCATAGGTCACTCACTACTAACAGTATGACAAGTGTTGGTTCTGTATAAATTACCTGGTAGGCACGTTTTGTAGAATATTTCATTATTTTGTGTGGCAGCTTCAATAGCAGCAGCATGGGACACATCTTCCATTAGTTGTGCACAATATATTTTCTTGTCAGTTAATCTTGAAAGCTGGCTACTGTTCCTCAAAAAGACCGAATCTTTCATTTCCTTCTAATAAACACTTCACACTAAAAGCATTATTGCTAGAGAGATGTCAGTAATCAACTTCTTATCGTCACATTTTCCTTGTGGCCTATGACAAAAATATTTTCTGTAGTGGATGCAGAAGGAGAATAAGAGAGATGATGGGAGTAAGTTAGGGAAAGGAGATCAAATTGAGCTTTAGATGAATAGCCCTTTGAACAGCCTGATCTGTTGTATGCAAGGCAAACTCTGGGTGGCTCTGAAAACTGAAAGAAAACAGTGAATACATTTCAGTGACAAGAGAAATTCTCCGAAGAACACAAGTCTGTAAAGCATTAATGTCTCCTTGAGTATTTTGTGAATATTCTACGGTGCTTACTGCAGTTTATGGTTTTTTTACAGCCCATCAGCATGTGTAATGTACAAGTAGTTAATACTGACACACTTACACACTTTAAAAGGCAGTTATTGGAGAACTGACTGCTAAAATTGCTGCTATGATTTTTTTATTTTATTTTATTTTTTTTGGTACCATAAACACGTAGGCCAGAGCAATGACCCTTTTGAATCATTATCTTCTATATCTCCTGACAAAGAATTAGCCATTTTAGATGTGTTGCATATATTTCAGCTTCATGCTGCAATCACCAAAAAAAGCACAGTAACATCTTGCAGTATATTTATTCCAAGAAATAATGATCCTGCTTCTGTAACAGCACAGTCTCTTCAAAAATTGAAAGAATTGAAACAAAACAGCGAATTCCTACAAAATGTATGTGAGGAGATGAATGGAGAAGTGAGAGAGGACAACACAAGCACAGGGTTTTTTGTTGTTATTGTCTGTTTTATTTTGTTTTGTTTATAAGGTTTTGACAATCAGACGTGAGTGCAGGTTTGTACATCAATTTGTCTGCAGATTTATGCTGCATTTATTCTAAATTTACTCTGCAAAGTAAGACTTCAGACTGATCTTTTTTTTTTTTTTTTTCCCCTCCCCCCCCATTAACCTTAAAAGAAGCAGGTTTATAATTCAGCTGCAAAATCTCAAAGATTCCAGACAGCCAGCTCTCCCCTAGTTACAGCAAGGTAACAAAAGCAACCAGCTTTAAGCTTCCACAAGTAAACTTGAGTCTTCTAGACCTCCAACATGTCCATCCATCTCATCACATACCTCCATCGCTTTCGCTTAAAGTATGTCCTGAACCTCCAGTGTTACACAGGCGCTTGAGACTCTTCCTCAAACTGGGAAAACCACTTAGCCTTACTGTGCCTCTTTGCCCTTGATGAAAAAGATAAAATCTGTCATTACTTCTATACCTTTTCTTGTCTGTATCATGTTTATATAGGTTCTTAGGATGAGCTTCTTATCAGTGACAAAATGGTATTTTGTAAATGGGGTCTGCTCCAGTGTCAGAGGTCCTTGGAGAACTGCCATACAGATACTAACAAGGGAGCAATTTGGACAGTGGTATTGGGCACACATCAGGGCTCAGAATTCCAGAAACTTCTTAGCTGTATAGTTTTCAGGAATTTTTGAGCCCTAAAAGCTACCCATCTATTCAAGGAAAATAAAAGCGAAAATTCAATCTGCGCAAACCTATCTGTCTGTATATCTATGTATTGGGTTTACACCATCATCTTATCACTGCATCTGACCTGTTTCCACAAAAAAAACCAACAACAACAAAAAAAAACACCTCAGTAATGGTAGTGTTATCTCACCTTGCCCATACTGACTTTTCTCCTTTTCACTCCTTCCCTTAGGCTGGCACTGCATTTGTCATCTTCATGCTGTGAACATCAGTGTTGCCCGTTAGCTAACTTTGCTAAAGGAAGTGATTTCATCTGAAATCAAGAGGGCCAGCGAGTACAATTTATCCTTTTTACTGCAACTACTGCAGACCCCACTGAGAAGCAAAAGTCTGATTTTCCAGCACGTGACATTTGTGGTGGCTAGGAAATATCTGCTGGAAGAAGAAGTTTGTATACTACTGGAATGTGTCTTCACCTCTTTAAGGAGGAGTTTATCTACTCAGCTTGACTTCAGTGACCTGGTGAGCCCTCCTTCCCTCCTTCCTTCCTCTTTCCTTCCCTCCTTCCCTCCTTCCCTCCTCTCCTCCTTTCTTCCCTCCTTCCCTCCTCTCCTCCTTCCTTCCTTCCTTCCTTCCTTCCTTCCTTCCTTCCTTCCTTCCTTCCTTCCTTCCTTCCTTCCTTCCTTCCGTCCATCTGTCAAGCCCTCCTGACCTTGTCATTCTCCCTGCATGCGATGATGGTGGTTGTGTGAGTAGCTCAGAGAAAAAAAATAAAAAAAAATGATTTGTGCTAAGACCCGAAGAGGCAATTCATCATGTCGTGCTAACAGTGGCTGCCCATAACACAAGGAAGCCTACATAACTGGGCACTGAAAATTAAACACAGAGCACAGTGAATTTCCCCCGTGAATATAGAATTTGGGGCCATTATCACACAATTTTGCTGAATACCAATGGACATATTTTGAGGCTAACAGATGTGTCACTTTGGCTTTATTTCCATCTGTCAGAAAAACAGGATTTATGGCTATTTCACACAGCCCGCCAAGTGATGCAATGAATAGTATCAAAAAGCTGTTTTGCTAAATTCTGCTTGCCTTGGGGGTATGTGTAATTATCTTTTCTGATATATGCTATATTGAATTGTATTTATTTTGATGTGCAATTTTACATTCCTGCTCTACTTATTGGCTTCTTAATGATGGCAATTTTGTGTAAATTTTTATTTGTTTCAGAAGAAGGCTGCCTTCTGTGAATGTCTGGATCTGGGCAGATATACATCATTTGCAGCTTTTTCAGAGAAGAATTTTCTCTCCAAAACACTGCCTCTGTAGTACTCCTTTCATACTTGGCATACAGCAGGAACACTAGTAACACGTCCACTCATGAATAGTTTTAGACCCTGAATTCACAGTCTGCTGAAATATGGGGGAAGATCTGCTAGAAGAAGAGACAGATTTGTCCAGGTCTGGGTCTGTATGTAACATAGGTTAAAATTAGTTCAGGATGTCTGATAGTGTTGGAATGAAGGCTAGCCTAGCAGACTCTGTCTGCTTCCAGAATCATCTGGGTGTATCATTCTTTAAAGGCTAAGTTACAACATAGATTAATTGCTCATGGAAGAGAGAAAAGATACTAAAGCACTCTCCTATTGCTCTCTGGAGTATAAATAAGAAAGCTTAGGTCTTGACTCCATCTCCTCTCCTTGTTCCCTCATACAGGACTGACCTGGCTACATTTAAATCAGAAAAAAAAAAAAAAAAAAACATCACAACAAAAACAACAACAAAAACAAAGCTGTGCCTTAGAGAGAGACTTACAAATTAGGGTTTTGCATTTTCACTTCACTTTAAGACTATACCTAACACTGTCAACAAATTCATTCCAGGGTTCTTTGCTGTTTTCACATATAAGTATTTTAAGGTCAAGATAACATTGTACCAGGGAGCAGATAGCGTTTCTGTTCTGTCTTGTTAATTATGGGAACCACCAAGGCTAAATTTCCAATGGTTGATCTGTAGATTCATGCAGTTTAACAGCTCCTTTACTTCTTGCTAAACTCAGAGGCTACTCTATCTGTTGGTCAGACCACATTTATCTAGACTTTACACTGATTTTCATCTTTTGTGTGATAATTTTATTCTGACACTTGGTAAGTTAAAGAGATTGGACTGCAAGTCTTCATAAAATAAGACCTGATCTTGTCAGATACTAGAATACAAGAATATTAATTCTTTGAAAAATTTAGAAAGAAAACAATAAATTAGATCAGACTTCTTTACCGAATGCTTATTGGAACACAGAATATGATGTATTCCTCATGAAATTTCACAGCTGTTACAATGTTAGACATTGTCTGGGGCTGGGTAAGCTTGAACAACACACTAGCAGCTGGAGAGCAGTAGAACCAGGTAGAGGACTAAAGAGAAATTAAGTTTTTTTCATAGATCTGCAAGCCCTTCTTTCCCCACTGAACAGCTGCTAATTTCCAGCCACCATGCAGTTTTCTGATGGGCAGATCAGGGCCAAACACAAGCCATCCAACTGCGGATACTGCTCCACAGAAAACAACAAATTAAACCAGACTTTTCTAAATTCTGACAAAATGATTCCTAATGTTGTAGACAACTCTTCTGTTCACGCAAAAGTGTTGTATTCAGAAACAGAAAACATAGGCAGTCAGATGTGGTAGGAAGTGTGGTGCCTATTGTGGAATGGACTGCCTTTTCTCGAAGTAGCTTATGTGGAACACAACATTTGGTCTCTCTCTCTTCTTCTTCTCCCTCTCTACTTTTTTTTTTTTTTTTTTTTTTTTAACAGAGAGAGAAGGAAGTGTCAAAATACATACAGCTTTATATTAACATGGAATGAAATTCTAAAAAGAAAGATGCATTTTTAAAATAAAATCAACTGCATGGCTTTAATATTTCAACACTACTTTCTGTGGCTTTTGAAATTGTCAGCGTGGTGTGAAAACGACGGTGATCTCTGTGATGATTCTACCTCGCTGTGATGCAGAAAATGCAGTTTTTATTTTTCTTTGCTGCTTTAAGATCAATGGTTTAGAGAAGTTAATGGTCTGTTGTAATTCTATTGTGAACTGACTTGAATTGCCAGACTTGTGAGATTCACATGTGTGGGTTACATTTTCATTTCTCACCCAAACAGATGGTCATTTTGGAAAATCAAGATGATGCCCAGTTAGATAGCAGAAACAGAGTTTAAGTTCTTGTTTCTAAATTCATGATCTGAAGTCCTCCAGAGTTAATGTTTACATGTTCTAGTCCTTATCGCTAATTAAGGTTGGTTTCACTGAGGCATGAGATATTTTATTGCAGTTAAGAATTTCTTAGCTTCAAAGGGAACCCCTCCCCTTTCCAGCCCAATGACTTAAAAGAATAACTCCCACATATATTTGCAAGCATAATGAGTTTTATGACTCAGTGTATCAAGGATCTGCTGCTAGACTGCCAGAATAATAGAGCTTAGCAAGATATATAATTTTGGGTATATTTTATTAATAAACTCACTTCAGTGATGATGACCCAAATTTTAGGATAAAAGAAACAAAACTCCCTTAAATAATATCTTCTACCTTTATGGCATAACTCAACTGTCTCTCACGGTCCAAAAGTTGATCTATAATACTGCGAAGTTATAAGAAGTTTCAAGCTCTGCTAAAATGAGAGTTCATTCATTACTGGAAATCTGGATGGTCAAGTGAAATTCTACATCAGTAAAGATTACAGACCTAAATCCTCACTTACCATGTAGGAACAAAAATCACTCAAGACTGTTCTGAGTGCAGTTGTCTTCTGTTCAATCTTTTTTTTTCACTTGAATGTCTCTGAAACAGTAAACACTGCCCTGTTTTTCAAAGTATGAGAGCAACAGCCCTCAGGAAAAGGGCTTGTCCCTGTCCACTGCCTACCACCCCTCCTTATGCCATCATTACATTCCTGTTTTACATATTGAAAATAATGCAGTAATTAATATTCACTCAAAAACAACACAGTAATAAATAAACAAATGAGGCATGATTATTCCTGCTTGGTAGCTTGGAGAAAGTGGGACAGTGCAAAGTTCAGGGTCTTATCTAAAGCTGCAGACCTTGTGGCAGAGAAGAGAGAAATGTCGGAATCACAAACCCAAGTTTCACAAGCCAAGCAGTCCTATCTCAAGATTGTAGGAGTCACATTTAATTGATGAGCTGATTTAGAATGAAGAATAATTTGCCATCAATTACAAAGCAACATTATTGTGTCTAACTCTGCTGAGCCCCTGAATGAACCAAAGGTCTAGCAGGGCCAACAGGGCTGCAGTCAATTCTGCTAACTGTGTAATTCTGAAGCAGAGCTGCATTCTCCTAAACAGTATTTATGCTAAATTTCATGGCACCTGATGACCTCAATTAAAACCTTTCAGAGGAAATCAGAAGTGCCAGCAAGGTCCTGCAAGATGAATGCCTAAGGCTTTCTCCTGCTAACTGCTGATATAAACTTGACGATTTTAAAGAAGATTTTATAGTGATGCTGCTGCTGTTTTTATCGAAGATGTCAGAATGGCAGTAGTGATAATGTCTTTCTGAATGAGCAACTTGCCTTTTCTGGTCTCTCGTATAAAGCACACTATTAACATCCAAATAACTCTTTATGGTATATTTGAACAGAATGAAGTTGTGATTTCCTAATATCCTTATCTTTCCTTATATATGTGATGATCATTAACAAAGGGCAACAATTTTTGCAATGTTACTGATCCTCATTGGCAAGACAGTAATGATCCAAAAGGAAATAATTTATTTTAAGAATGGACCAAAGACTAAGCTTGACAAACAAGATGAAAGCATGTATGTCACTGGGCTTTAAAGACTATGCATAACATAAACTGGAAGGTACAGAGAATTATACAGCCTAAAATCTGAGTGCAAAAGTGCACACTAAACCCCATACAGAATGCCACAGACCTTCTGTGATCTTGTACTGACTGGAAAACTTAACATTAGACAAATATGAGAGATTAATTAAAAAAAAAAAGAAAAAAAAAAGGGGGGGGGGGGATTGTGAGTATATGGAGATTTATGGGACATGGGAATATATATTCTAGCAGGTATTGTTTGCACAAGAGAGTACTGGAAGTGAGAGTATAGGTTAGAAAGCTGAGTGCACAGATAGCAAGAATGTGCTTTTTAAAAGCCCAACTATGTGTACACATTCAGTGCAGTTATGTTACCAATTGCCTTACTGAATTGTGAGCAGTTTTTGGAGGTATAAATATATAGTAACCTCTTCTTTTAAGGCAGAGTCCCATGCCAGTTCAAACTCTCTTATCACAGTTAGCTTGCACAGCTGAATAATTGTATGTACAATAATTCAAAACTAAAAGGTTAGATGCTAGTGTTCCTGAATATAGCTTTCCTGAAAAGATAACGCATCCATCCATCCCTTTTCCTTCTGAAGACTTATAAACTTAAACATTGCTAGTGAATATATACCCAGAGTCTTCCAAAGATTCAAAGTAAATATATGCATATATATTTTCATATAAATATGAAAGCACATTGTATGATGATCATGAGTACAGTCATTTCATTTGTTTTAAAGTCAATTCAAAACTTCTTGAAGGTTAAAAAAGGTTTTCATTCATTTAATAGCAAAGAATTAGGTTTGAATATATTTTCATCTTAGTGGCTAACTGCCCTCCAAGACAGAAATATTTTTTTTGCAATGATGGAATTAAACAAACAAACAAACAAACAAACAAAAAAAAAAAAAGAATTCTGAAGAAAGTATATTTTTAATTGCAAGTCAGTTCTATATTCTTTAGTTGGGAATTTATTGCATAATTGAGATAAAGTTAAGGCATATTTTTAACTGCTCTGACCCTCAACATAAATGTATTTTGGATGTACATAGGATTTACCCGAACAATTTTAAATCCCCACAATCACAAGTATGCAGCAACCAGAGTTTAAAATTGTTCATTTAATGTTAATCAGAGCCCTTGCAACGTGGAGCCAACTCGCTCTAAGGGACATGACTTTATCACAGTGGACAGATGGCAAAAAATTTTCAAGCCATGTTAAACCTTTTTCTTCAACACTTTTTTGTTCTTAACATATTTATTGCTGACACCATATATCAGTGTTATAGCTTCAGTTCAGGTGAATACAATCAGTTAGATTAATAGGTTCAGCTCTGAGAACCTTTCAGCCATTGCTTTTTGAGCTGCTTCTGTAAACTCACTGTCTGGAAGAAACAAGGAAGAAACACGGAGGGAGAGAGGTTTTTGGAAGCCCTTCAGTTTGGCTTAATTCCCATGCAGAAAGGAGAATAAATTAATGCAGACACCATGTTTTCCTGGCTTAGATGTTGTATTTTCTCCTGATTGGAATGATCAGTGGCAGTGCAGAATATGTGGAAGGGAAAAAAGGGAAGCAGAAGATGTGAGAGAAAAATATTTTAAAAAACATTATATTGTGATCTAGCAATATCCTTAAATGCCTCCTGCATTTGTAAGAGAACTATGTTTCCCTCATTAATGCTGATCCTTTGCTCCTCCACTGATGTCTGTCATCCAAGTGAATGAACTGTATATAGTTTGAAGGTGCAGCAGGAAACATGGTTTAATAGATGCCTTTCAATAGTATCATATGAATTTATGAATACTCTACATAACTATGCAAGTTATGAATATATTTTCTGTGTGTCAGATTTTTATTCCTCTTCCCATACTTTGTCTCTATTTCTTTGAAAATAACGTGATCATCTTTCTAATTATATTTTTGGGGAAAAAAAAATTATCCCTGCTGAACTCCAATTCAGCAAGCCCAGGAAGGGCTTACTAGCACTTTTCCATAGACAGAAACTCTCATGATATTGCAAAAGATTTTTTTGTTTGTTTGTTTAAAGAGACTTAATACTTCCTGTTCCAGAAACAAGCTTATCTGCAACTACTTTTATTTGCTATTTGGAAAATGTTTTGGCTGAGGTGACCTGATGTGCATTGTACACATGTTCAGCACAAGGAATATGAGTATCAGTAGGAAAAATAAAAACAACTCACTCCCAGAGTCATCACTCAAATAAAGATCCTGAAAGCAGATTTACTGGGACTGGGATGGAAGGATGTTTGAGAATTGCCTCTCTCAGTAGCAAGGAGCACTCATCCCTGATAAGTTGCAGTGAAGAGCCACAAAGTTGTGCAGTTATAGCTGCAGCAAACTGTGAGTACACATTCAAGTCAGGGAGGCTACAAATGATTCAGTTGCATGTGCAATTAAAACCTAATGCCCTAATAACTTTGAAAAAAATGCAAAGGGCCCAGAGATGTAGGAAGGTAAAAAAAACAACCAGCCAACCAACCAAAAAAAAACCTCAGGCCTTCTTTATTCACTAATAAACCTACTATAAATGCTAGTGACTGGAGGCTCAGGTCTTTATATATGGCATCAAAGTAGTATTTCAATTTGCTTGAGTGGTAACAATATAATTTCCTTTGGTTTACTATTAGATCAAGAAAAATCTTCTGCATGTTTCTGTGCCACATGGGAAAGAAGAGAGGAAACTGTTCTTTGTTAAATATTGGGAGTGAGAGATGACCCTTTAATCTTCGTTCTAAACATTTTTAGTTCCTTAAAGACTTTTGAAAATACAGAGGAAAACGTTGAAAAAAAAAATAGCTGAAACCAATGTCAGCCTACTCTGTTATTTACAAAGCACTGCTCAAGCTCTTCCAGAGTGGGCTACAGAGGGATTCAACACGGTGAGTGTAAAACAGTGAGACTCAATTTGAGTAAGTTTAGTACACTAAAAATTAACAAAATTGGCAGTGCAGTTGATTATAGAGGGGAAAAAAAAAACAAAACAAAACAAAAACAAATAAACAAAGAAAAAAACACTTTTTAGTGACCTGCGGAACAGCACTCGGACTCACAAGAGTCAGAATGTAAGGTAGTTTATTTTAGGTGTATACACCGGCACACTGGGGGGACTTGCACCACCCCAATTGCGCAACTAGTGTCTCTCAAGCAGCCATATTTATACCACACAAAATGCACACTCATGATTACGCAATAGCAGGTATTGCTAACTCACTCTAGACAATGGGTTGTCCTATGCTAACTAATTCCTTGAATGTTTTCTCGTTTTTCACTCCTTCTTGGTCATGCGCAGTGTATAGTCAAGTCAGTTTGAATGAGTTTTCCTTTATGGTGATTGGTCCATTTTCTTATCTGAAGGTCTCAGGCCTGGAATTCCAAGAGCTTCTTCCTTTGCAATATGCTATTGATAAGCGAAAGCCTTGCCCCCATTCTACCAAACTCCTCCCAAGTCCTGCCTATTCCTGGTAATCCCCTCCCAAAACTCCGCCTAAACTCCCCCAAGTCCTGCCTGTTCCTAGTAAGCCACACCCCAAACTCCGCCTCTGAAGTAAGGGTTCCTCCCTTCTTTAATTTCTATGGAATTGAAGCGAGGGGCCCCCTCCTGTACATGTACAGGGGGCCCCCCTGTACAACCCTCCTGTACAACCCCCCTGTACAGGGATCATCCTAGGGTTTCTACCTTTACTCATTAGAGTAAAAATTAGTGTTGGGCAAAAAAAACCACAAAAACATAGTGAGTATATACTAACTGTAAACAGCAACTCACACAAAGAACTGTCACACAGAAACAAAATGCTTATGTTTGGTACAATTGAACATAACCAAAGAATAGGCTAATGTTCTCTCTATCTTATCCTCTCCTATCCATTCTGCCACAATTCCTGAGCTTTTACAGCTCATTATAAACTGATCTACCAACCAAAGATAGCTCTGGTAATGTCTGGTAATGTGACAGTACCAAGAAAGACATTGTCTTTCTGCCCCCCCCCCTCCCCCCAAAAATGATCTACTCTTCCTTCTTTTTCCCTCTGTGTCCTCAGCACTATGTTTAGAAAGAAAAATTGTATGGAAGAGGGGCTATCCTTTTACTTTTCTTGTAAAGACTTCCCAGGAAATCGAAGCACACATTTGAACACAGATGTGGCTACCCTCCTCCCCCTACCCCTTCTTCTTGTTTCTTTGTTTGTTAGTTTGTTTTTCTAAAACGAGTCATCTTTGGGAATGCAAATTAGGAATCATTCATCATCAATAGTAAAGCACAGCAAGAGAGTGGAAACAACACTCAGGCTGCCAGCTCACCAAACCTAGAGCCTTTGCAGGCAGGTTTCTGTTCAGACAAGCAATCCATGACCTGGGAAATGGGGTTTCTTGTGGTAAGGGTTTAGGGCAAAGAGTGTTAGTCAGAAAGCACAGCTGAATATATAGTGGAAGAGCAAGATGATAGATTGAGGCATTGCTGTGACTTTGAACCAAAGCTGAAAGAAGTACCGGTGAACAAGCGCTGAATGATGAAATGTACTTTGCTGGAATAGATAATAATGGATTTGGTTTCACAGCAGAGACCAAGAGTTTATTAAAAACTTCCTACTTTGATGTAGCAGAAAGCAGTACAGTGTAATATGATTGCTGAGGAGACCATGCAAAACTGCATCAAAACTTTCTTACTGTAGTCTTGCAGGAGAAATTGATCCTCACTGGCCTTGCAGGAAAAGGAGAGACAAAGTCATTGGTTTATGCAGAGCAGTGCACATGGAAACCTGAGTTTTCAAATATATTTCTCTTCATTTTTATTTTTTTTTTAAAGCATTTCTGAAAGGTTAATGCAAATTACTCTGAAGAGAATCAACTGTCCAGTAGTTTTTATTTTTATTTTTTAAATTATTTTGCAATAAAACCAACAGAAGTTTATAGGAATTATAAAATGAATACTTTTATAGAAGTTTATATGAATTATAAAATGCATTAAGTTTTGCATTAAGTTTTAAGCTAAAAAATGATTTCAAAGATGTACATCCCCAGTTAGGACTTAATGGGTAAAAATGTAAGTGGATGAACATCGTGTTAACTTCTTTTAAATCAGCAATCTTAGAAACTACCTATTATAATTCAAAGGCCCTTGATGAAAGACTGGAGTCAGGTACTTCTGTATCTTTTCTTGAACTACAGTTAAGATCAGAAAGCAGATATTCTTCTCCCGAGTTCTTATAATTTTTCGTAAAATAATGTGAAATTGAAAATTTATTTTCTCCTTACTGAAACTTTGTCTTGTTAAGTTGTATAAAGCAGTTAAATTCCCGTGGATTTGGTAAACAGGGAGAAATGGCTGGCAAAAATCAGTACTGGAAATGATGAAAAGAATCGAGAATCAGAACCAAAGAAGAAATCTGATTTTTATTTATTTATTTGTTTGTTTGTTTATTTATTTATTTTGGCAGTCCATTTGCTGCACATTAATCTCAGTTGATCCTAGCCACAGATATTTAAACAGAGCTGTATATTAACATATAGGTGTATATGTCATGTAAGTAAATATGCACAGTTTATTCACTTAACCTGCAGCACCAAGAACTTCTTATTGTATGCACTGACCTACCAGTACAAAACAGCATGAATTATAACGTGACAATTGTACTTGATTTCATGCCATTATTAATGAGCATCATCTTCCCCCACACAATTACTGATTGAAACCACATCTTGTAACTTTGTATTTCAGCAACTAAACAAAAATACACATGAGATATGAGAATAACTTTTTGCATGTTCAGGTAAAAAAAAAAAAAAAAAAAAAAAAAAAAAGTGCTGTTTAACTCATATGCACGACATCAAAGTTGAATTGAAAAAAAGAGATTTCTTTCTTCTGTAGATGAAGCCAGACAGTTGGCAACCCAGACTCATGTCAGAGCTTAAACATACGGGTGATTAGTCCATGCATTTTTTGATTTCTAAGTAAAACTTCCAGTGGAGTAAAGGCCAGAGTGATATGATGAAATGAACAAAAATTTGCACGCACACACACACACACACACACACACACACACACATATAAATATATACATGAAGAATATATCATGGCAGATAGTTCAGCCCAGAGGAAGAAGTTCTTGTAAATTGTCAAGAAAAATATGCTAAAAATGGATATGTAGCTGATTCAAGGAAAAAAAAAAATAATAATCATACAGTGCTTCAAAAAGATAAAGAAACCATGCCAGTGAGATTTCTACAAGAGAGAAGCTGAGAAAGAGGTAGCAAAGAGATAAAAGATGCTGCATATCTTGTAAACAGTGAACTAGGTAGAAAGAGACAAAGGAAAGGCATTGGGGAATTGAAAGGGATAAAAAATGTAGGTGTAGAGAAAAGAAACACTAGGAAAAAATTGTGTTATGTGTGTCATTAAGAGTTTGATCAGCTCTCAGGAAATGAGTTCACTTTGATGTAGCCCACACTGCTACTTGTATAATGGGTAAAAGAAGTAAGGAAAAAAAAAAGGTAAATGTTCGATCAGCAAGAGCTATATAAAGTGTACTGCATTTGAAGTGATAGTAGAAGGAGGGAGGAGATATCTGAGCTAAAAAGAGAAGAATGTCTACAGCGACACTAAGTAGCCACATTTTTCTAGTTGACAAAGAGTTCTTGAAGGGCCAAAGGACACATTTTAGACTGGACAGATAGAATCCTTCTAATTATCTGGCAAGAGAAAAACACTGAGTAGTAGAAAAGTTGAGTAATGCAAATTGCTGTGTGCCCAGGAGGGATGTGATAGAATAAATAACAAGAACAACCGAATAGAGGGATAGCAGAACACAATGATGATGTTTATCACATTCTTGTAAAAGCCATGCCTGTGTAGCGCTGGGATGCCATAATGATGCAGAGCCATCACAAAGAGGGCAGGAAAATGGTCTTTTTATGGCAGCCACTATTTCTCACCAGGGAGATCCTAGCAGCTGAAAAGCTTGTGTCACTGGTTTCTGTGCAACCTCCCAGTAGGTGAATAGAATGCTGTGAAGAAAAAGAAAAAGAAAAAAAAGAAAAAAAAAGTTTCCAAAGCTAAACACTCCTCAGCTCTCTTCACCTGACATATAGCATTTTGGACTCTAGCAGAGGATCCAGAAGCATTAACCTGCTTATGATAGCTTTACCCTTTAAGTATGGAAGCAAATGATACATCCTGCTAGGCAGCGATAATATTTTCCTCTACCTATTGTATACAGTTTTGTTGTCAACTTGATAAAACTATTTTCTGCATTTAATACTGCACTAATATAATCTCCCCACCAAAAGATGACCATGTTTAATTATCTTATTTGCAATTCTAATAGTAAAAAACAAATATAAATTTTATATTCATAAATTAAAATGCTTCAGCTTAACAATTATACATAACACAAATTCTTAACTCATTAAACAACACAGATTTACTGAAGTCAGAAGTACAGTGGCAAATTCTTCTTACTTTATTCTTTCATTTAAAACATGCTTTTACATCTACAGTGTGTTAACAACTTCTCACTTATTTTCAATTTCAATCCCTCTTTCAAACCTCCAGAAGAAATCTGAAATTCTCCCAGCTGCTTCCCAGAGGGACATGAGAAGGTAACATCTTCATCAGTAACCTAGATGAATGTATTGAATTAAAGACCACAGTTATGACTACAGCTGAATTTTTGTCCACTTCTCTCTAGTATTCCTCCATCTGAGGATGATGCAACGAAACACTGCAGTGTTTCCTGCTCTGGCAAGCTACTCTCAACCCCACCTCCACTCCCCCACCCCTCCCACCAACAGAATAAAAAAAGAATTTGTACAGTCTCTTGCACTGATGAAAGAAGTTGTGACTTCTTGAGGGGTAAAACCACTTGAGGGGTAAAACCAAGAGACCTGGATAAGGTGGCAATGAAAGAAGGAATTTTCCCTGAGGGGGAGTAAGTGGAATTACAAATCCAGACATCATAAATTTCACTGCTATTGGCATTTTTTGTTTGTTTGTTTGTTTGTTTATTTTTGTTTCCATCACAAGCCCCATTATAAGCAAATGTTCCCTGCTACTCTTTTCAGGGGATAAGTACCACCAATGTGTTTCATGGAGAGAAAGACACCAAGCCATTTCAGTGAGACCCAGACAAAACCACAGCTGGCTAATAAAAGAGTTGCTGCTCAGACATTTTACCATGCAGACTTTTGACTGATTTGATGCAAATCAGATACTTCACTAGGCCACACTGTATTCACACATGCATGTAAGTGATAGATAAAAACTTCTATCATTACGGTATCTCAGACATATGCATATGTAGCAAAAGTTTGAGATCCAAAGTTTGTCCTCCACAAAAAATGTTTGGATATTTTCAACTGGAATTAATTTATATGAATTTGTTTCGAAATTTAGGATGGAAAATAAAAGGTAAAGGAAAAAAAAAACAATATATTGTTATACAACAATAAATGATGCTGTGATTCTTTGGCGAACCCCACACAGTATGCATGCTGCTGATACAGATTTTGACCTTTATGATTTTGTAGTGCTGAGAATAGTGTTCGGCAGTGTGCAACTAAACAATTTCAAACGTACAATCCATTAAATTTATCAGTAAGTTGATATAAAGAGAAAATAAAATGCAGTTTGAAAATTCAGTTTTCAGATGTCTAAATTGAAATGACATCAACAGCTACTTTTTTTTTTTTTTTTTTTTTTTTTTTTTTTTTTTTTTCCAAAAATTAGGTGTCCCACCTGCTTTCTGATGCAGGCAAAAGAATAATGGTTACAGAAAAAAACTAAAACCTCAGCATTACAAGTTATTGTCACAATTGTAATTAACAAGGACTACTGACTTTCCCTGGCTTCTATCTGAATTAGAAGTTAATTCTTAGGTATGAAAACGAAGCAATAAAAAACAAAACAAAACAAACAAACAAACATAAAACAACCAACCAACCAAACAAAAAACCACAACCAATCTCCATTAAAGTCATCAGTGATGGGATCTGTAGAGGAGAATGTCCGACCCTTTTAAGGGTGCCTGGTCAAGGGCTTTTTTCTCTGCCTTTGGCAGGTTGTCAGCTTTGGAAACAATGAGTGAAGGCAAAATATATACATATTTTATATATATATATATATATATATATATATATATATATATATATATACACATCTATAATATGTGTATACATGTATATATATATATAAGTTTATACAAGTTTAGAGAAGGTAAGCAAGCTTTGTTTTCAAGTCAAAATAGTTTTATTGCCTCTGAACACCTGTTTAACTATTTAAATGTTTGGCATAAACAAATCCCAACTTTAGGAATGGTCCTTATATATTTATCAGCACCAATGGTGCTGATACTTGATTACTTAACCAAGTTGGTTAAGTAATTGATTACTTAACCAAGTAATCCTTGTGGCTTCTTTGCAACAATAATTCAAATTACTATAGTCAAATTTGGTACAATAACTGTAACAAATTATGGATATAATTATTACAGCATGCATTTCAGAACACAGCTTTACTTACAAAGGACACAGCATTGATTCAAACAGCTTGGATTATTCTAAATACAGTATTGAACTGCCTTTATAAATCCATCTGAGAAGCACAGTAATTTGAGTTCAAGGAAGAGACAGTATTACATGAAGGCTAATGATAATCGTGTTTAAGGTCATTGGCAACTAAAGTACTCACTGTACAGGGGCCTTCTGTCAGAGACAATTATAGTGAGGGGCCTTTGAATGGGGTTGAAACACTCAGAGTGTGTTTCTGTGACAGCTTTGTTCTTACAATATTTATTCTGTTTCTAGTTTATCGGTAGCACAGTATTAAATTTAGAGCGTCACAATTCAAATGGTTCATGCAAAACTAAACTGACAGAATGCAATGATGGTGTAGTTACACTGCAGCCTTCCTAATAATGGCAATGCCTTGTTAGATTAAAAGCATCCCCCAGGACCTAGAAGACAGTGCCAGTAGTCCTGTTCATACAGATTATGGAACTACTGCTAGTTTCATAGGGCTGCCAGCAATAAAGAAAATTCTTCCTGAATTACATTCTTTTGTAGTTGATCTTCAGTCCACAATAGATACTTCAAAACTGTCTTGTTTTCATTTTGATGCACAACTATTTTAATGCATTCTGATACTCTACAGTTAAGGGCTTTCAGTCTTTATTTTATCTTACCATACAATGTATGGTACTGTGAACACTGCAGATAGAAAATATTGATTCAGACAGCAGATCAAGTAGTTAGGGTGTCCCTTTCTTAATATTAGCAGAAAATCCACCGCATGGCTCTGGAGCACCACAACTTGGGGACCTCATATCCTATCCCATATTGCACTGGCCACCACTGTGGTAGCCTCAGTGTTCTGACATGGAAGAGCAATTTAAATAACTCATGTGGATGTAGAAAAATCCTTCTTTCATCCAACAGCATATGTCACCAGACTAGAGTGACCCACACTGCACCATTATGTGGCATTGGTGGCAAGCCTGCAATTGCCTTCCCTCCCTACTTACTCATACGGGTTGAAGATGTACAGTCAAATTCTATCTTAAATCCTACGGGGGCATCTTTCATCTTTACTGAACTCTGAGTCTTGTGGGATTTTTTATTTTTTAATTTTTTTCCCCAAGATTATCTGTCTTTTAAACAATATCAATTGTCTATCACTGTATTATTCAAAGCAAAAGCACAGACAGAAAAGTGTATTGATAGGGACATTATTAGATGAGAGTTTGTCTTTTTCCACTTTTATAGAAGCTCTTTGGCAAACTCAATCCTTGCTATTTTTTTTGAGAAAAAATTAATTCACCTGGGTCCTATCTTCTCTGAGGAGTAGTTAGAATTGAAAAGAAAAAGAATTAATCACACATATATATGTACCATTTTGACAACCATTTTTTTTTTTAATTAACATCAGGATTAATTGATTAAAATCCCTTAGTATTTTAATGAAAAAAAACAAAACAAAACAAAAAAAAAAACAAACACGTAACTCATTTAATATTGATTCATCTCCATAAAGATTTAAGGTTTAATTTTAGACAAACAAAGGAATTGGTCAGGTTTTTGAAAATGCTTCTATCTTCATATGTTTTGTACTGTGTGTAACTTAATGTCATTTGAGTTCCATATGCTTATATCAAAATTATACGCCAGACTGCCTTATGAAATAATAAATTTATTTTTTTTACCCTTTTAGAGAAGTGAGGAGAAGAACAGTAGTGTCTTGGCCATGGTGTTTCCCCAAGCATTAATTCGCTCTCCACAATAACTGGAGAATGTGTGGAAACAGGAACCACCAAAACCACTATTTCCAGAAAGCAATATAAAATATTAGACATCTCCTTCAGTCTTCAGTCATATTAGAGTCTTCATTTGAAATGCAGTAAGAAGGGTTAACTGACTGTTTTTGTTTTTGTTTTGTAGTGGATATTTTCAATGAAATATTTGGAGCTTCATGAAAAAACAGTTTTCCATCAGAAAACATAGCAATAAAACAAAATGTAATGTGAACAGTTACTACTTTATGTCAAACATTGGTCTTCTAAAGCATACAGATAAGGTGACCTGTTCTGCTTATTTCATTTAATCAGCAGGCAAAAAAACACAGAATTTTAAGCACAGTCATTATCTTGCATATTAACAACAGATGTACCAAAAACCAGCCACTCCTACCTTAGCATATTCATACTGAATATCGAGCAAAATTGTGTATGTTTCTTATACACAAAGGAAAAATAAAACAGCCAGCTTTGTTGTTCCCTGTTGAATGAATATTATTTCCCTATGTTGAAAAGTCTCAATACTTTTTACATTTCCTTTGCATTAACCAGTGCTCATTTACACAGCTCAAACCAACGTCAGACTTATAAATAATACACACAGTGACTGCAGTGCTAGGGCCCCAGTCATAGATGCAGTACTCCAGATGCTCACAAGAGCAGAGTAGAGGGGACAATCACCTCCCTGGCACTGATAACCACACCTAATTTGATACAACCCAGGATGCAGTTTGTCTTCTGGGATGCAAGTACACACTGATGGCACATGTCCTGATTATTTGTCCACCAGGACTCCAAAGTTCTTTTCAGCAGGTCTGCTCTCAATGAGTTTTTCTTCCACGCATAATGGGAATATATGTGACCCAAGTAAAACACCTTGCACATAGCCTTGCTGAATCTCATTGGGGTCATGTCAGCCCACTTCTCTAGCCTGTCCACATCTCTCTTGATGGCATCACTTCTTCCTACTGTGTCGACTGCACCATTCGGTCTCATTAGCAAACTTGCTGAAGGTACAGCTAATCCCACAGTCTGTGTCATTGATAAAGACGTTAAAGAGCAGTAGTCCCAAGATGGGTACCTAGAAGGCACCACTCTTCACTGGCCTCTACCTGGATGTAGAATCATTGACTACAATCCACAAAGATGGTCAGGGGGCTGGAGCACCTCCCCTATGAGGACAGGCTGAGGGAGTTAGGCTTGTTCAGCCTGAAGAAGAGAAGGCTGCGGGGTGACCTCATTGCAGCCTTTCAATACCTGAAGGGAACCTACACCCAGGAGGGGAGTAAACTCTTTGAAAGGGCTGACAATAGCAGGACTAGGGGAAATGGATCCAAGTTGAAGGAGGGAAGATTTAGGTTGGATGTTAGGGGGAAGTTCTTTACTAGGAGAGTGGTTAGGCCCTGGAACAGGCTGCCCAGGGAGGTTGTGGATGCCCTGTCCTTGGAGGTGTTCAAAGCCAGGTTGGACGGGGCCCTGGGCAACCTGATCTAGTAAATGTGTATGTTTGGTGGCCCTGCTAGGCAGGGGGGTTGGAACTACATGATCCTTGAGGTTCCTTCCAACCTGGGTCATTCTGTGATTCTGTGATTCTGTGGATGTGAATTTACAAAATAAGTTTCTATCTGCAGAATAGACCAGATTTAAAAAGTATATTTCTCAAACTTAGAATTGGTTTGTGACTATATTGAAGGCCTTGAACAAGATTGGGTAGATAACATCAGTTGCCCATCATCTTTTGTTATCTGATGCTGCCGGTTCACCATATAAGGGCACCAGATTGGGCAGGCATGATCTGCCTCTGGTGAAGCTGTGCTGTCTGTTTCTGATCACCTACTCACAAGTACTTTAACATGTCTGATCTGTTGCACGATCTTCCCAGTCATGGAGTTGAGGCTCACAGACCTCTTGATCCCCAAGCCTTCTTTCTTGCTTCCTTAAAAACTGGATTGATGTTTCCCTTTCACCAGTCACCAAGTACTTCACCTGGCAGTCATGACTTTTCAGATATGATTTATACGTGTACATATATATATATAATATGAATTATTTTATCTGCATTGCTGGGCACCAGGTCCATCAGTGCTTCACCTCTAGCTGATCCGTCCAATACCTGGAGCAGGTTGTTATCTTCAACAGTCTCCTGGAATATTTTCAACCTGCCTTGCTGTTTTCCCAGCTTTCATCCATGGGGTTGAAATTCCCCATGAAGATGAAAGTCTGTGAGCATGATGCCTCTTGACGCTGAAGCAAGAAGGCCTTGTTAGCAGGTGATTCTCTTCATCAGGTGATCTGTAGTAGACCTCATGCACCAGAAGTTCTTTATTGCTCTTGTACCTAATTTTAACCATCATGCTCCCAGTCTGATCATATTCATTTCTGAGAAGCAGCTCTTTGCACTCTATCCACCTCTTGATTTAGAGAATAACTTCCCTGCCCCTCTTTCCCTGCCTATCCAAGCTAAAAAGCTTGTAGTCCTCAACTGCAGTGTTCCAGTTATGTGATTCATACTACTGTGTTTCCATGACTGCACATGAGACAAGGGTTCAATCTCCCTCATCTTGCATAATTTTGCCATTTATTTCTTTGGGTTTTGATGCTTGCTTAGCCTCTTCCCCTTTCAGTGACTTAAGAAAGGGCTTTTCATCTGCTCATGTCACTGCACAATACTGTGCATCTATCTCTCACTGACTGCTGCGCAGTCTGATGACTTCTTCGTGCAGCCTGGCCACTTGATCAAAAAGTTTGCCAAGCTGGACACATTTGGACCCATGACACTCTCCTCTGCCCTCAGACCCTTGAGGGTCTTCCAGATATAGAGTTTCCCACAACCAAAGTTCTGCACAGGTTCTGTCACATCTTGGGAGGTCTGTCTGGGTTCATGTGGCAGCCCAGTACGGATATGTCCTCTCCCTCTGGATTTCTGCCTCAGTCTGACCATTGCAGAGGGTAGTCGTCAAGCTTGTTTCAACAAAGTGCTGCCTCCTGGTGTTCCCAGAGAAGAAAGTGGCCTGCCTTGGGCCCCACCTTCTGTATCATCCTCTAACTAGCATGCCACACTCCATTTGCCCATTCTGTTCACAGTGCTCTGGATCACTGATGTTCCCAAGGCTCTTCCTATGTGTGAGTGGGGTGTTACAACACTGCTTCTGCCTCTTCACTTGCTCTCTTGAGAACCGGTTGCTCTAAGCAGCTCTCTTCTCACCCTGGCTTCTTGGTTTTTGGAGCCCTCTCTTGCACAGCAATCTCCCACTCTGCTGCAGAATGTAGCTGCAATGGTTTGTAGACTTTTGGAAAGAAAGTGCTAGAAAGAAGCATTAACAAGCTGATCTTTTTTTATTACCCTGTGTCAGTAAGGGGATATTAAATAATTAATTCCATTTACGCCATTTTTTGTACAGAAGGAGATTAAGTTCAGCAGACCCAGTGTGCTGGGAGATGCTGTCTTTTCCACTGACGGTGCTTTTAGGCCTAGGAAAACAACAACAGAATATAAAGGACGGGTTTGTTCCCAATAAAAAATGCACTGAAGCACAGTTTGTTCTATGTCACAGCCCGTGTTAGATTAGAAGCACTTTTTACAGCTCCAGATGGAAACGTGAACTCGTAAAAGCCTCTTAGTACACAATATGTTCTCTAACCTCTGTTTGTGGAGAGGCAAATATTAAATAATTATGTGCAGATTACTTAGTTTGTCTCTGAAAATACAGATTTTTGAAGGCATGTCCTATTGATTGCTGCCTCCCTATATTGTGTTTTCCTTTTTGTCCTGGAGTTGGAGAGAATCGAGGTGAATGCACTCACTATATGAACATTATCAAAGCTCTTAGTCCAGGAGGCGCTTCACCTTGAGGCATTTGAATCAGCACAATAAAGGTAATTGTAACTAAACAAAATGGGAAGAACATATGTGTTTAAGTTGTGACAACTCAGTTTGGGTAGATTTACTCATAAATGCACACACAAACACTAATACAGAAAAAGTCAGAAATGTGGGTTGAAAACCACCAGTCATGTTTGGAAAAGCATGTATTCCCATTTGAAATGTTGGGTACAGAATGGAAATGAGTCAAAAATGCTGAAGATTTCTGCAGAATAAGTTATTTTCAAAACTTATCTCACACAGAGATCTAAGTTTAATTTTCATCTCTACTTAGTATTTCACTGTTTGTACAAGCTAGGAACATTTCAGCTTGGAAACGGAAACATCTTTCTTCTCCAGCACATATTTGGGAGTTCATACAACACATCCTTAGGTTCAAGGCTTTGATCTCTAGAAGCCAGAATGGAAAGGTAAAGTAGCTCCCTGATATGGCAGGTGATGGTTGTGCTATTAGCTGGCATGGGTAGATTTAGGTCATTCACCCTCATTTTCCACTGCACATTTGACAGCTCTTGAAACTGTCCTGAGACAGACTAGTGGCAAGAAAAAAAAAAAACAAAAAAACACATTGGATGGAAAATTAATTTCCACACACAACTCTTCCAAATAGTGCTCATTATTGAGTATTACAGAACAGAAATCATTTTGAGTCAAATAAAACATTTTTCTCAAATACATTTTTAATACATGACTTATTTTTATCCGTCTCATTAACTTCCACATATGGAACCCTGAACATAACAGAAAGCTTTACCCACAGGGACTGACTTTGTCTTGGTTTATGTCAGAGTAAAGACAAAACAAAACAAAATGCTGTATACTAAATGTAATGTAAACTATAAGAAATTAAAAACAAAAAACAAAAACAAACAAACAAAAAAAAGAAAAAACACTTGTAAGTCAGATCAAGGCCAAGCAACACCAAGTTTGTGATGTAGCTTCAGAATTAGTCTTTCTGACTGCTTGCTGCTTGCTGAAGAGATTATTTCTTTGGATGCTGTATTAACATATACTGAATGTGAGGTTATGTCCACAGCAGCCACAGGAGTACACATGCACATTAATAAAGAGACTCTTTTTACATGGCACTTGATTTTTATGCAGTGTCGTTTCCTTCAGCTTTCCTTTTCATTAATATTTAAGGAGAAAGTCACTTACTATGATATTCAGATTTCAGTGAGGTCATTTCTAAAATATTTAAAGTAGATAATACAATTTTTCCAGAAAATTGTGATAAATGCAACCTTGGTCTCCTGACCCCTTAATACCTGCAGGTGGGGAAATATACTGGAGGCATTTTAAAGATCCACATGCCAGACTGACCCCATTTTTTATACCAAGAAGGAGAGACAAACAAGGACAAAGCTATCAGAAGGTTTTCTGATGTATTCTCTTGGCCACAGTGAAGGTCTTTACAATCCTTCTCCGAGAGAGCATATACTAAGAATGAAATTCTTGCCATGACAAAGGGCTAGAAAAGCTGTGCTTTGGTTTTGCATCAGAAGTTGGTGATAATTACAAGATCGTTATGGGAAGAAAAATGATTTTTTATTTATTTATTTTACTTAGAATGAGTAGAAAATATACTTTCTTTCAGAGGGTAATTATTTTGGATTACCTTCAAAGAAATTCTGATATACCTTTCATTTCTTTTTTTCTTTTTTTTTTTTTTTTCTTTTTTCTTTTTTGCCTTTCCCCACTGCTTCTTTGTCCTAAGAAGGAGAAAAGGAAAGAAAGGGAAGGGAGGGGAGGGGAAGGGAGAGAAGGAAAGGTTTTATTTGTCAGTAATGTGTTTTTGCTGCTGTCTGATTTTCTGTTCTTATGTTTGTTTTTACTGTCCTGCACCGTTTTTTATCTCATTGTTGCTGATTCCTGGGTAGCTGAGACTGAAATTTGAGGCTAAGAGATGAGTCACCATTTATTCAAGAGAGGCTAAGGTCATGGAATTTGGCTTATCCTTTGTGAAGCATGTAGATTCTCAAATGCCATCTTGGAATCTGAGCCTTGGAAATTCTTCTCATTCATAGTGTCCTCTCTATGGCATATAAGAGGGAGAAATTATATCTGACTTTGGAAATTGTATAGACAGTAAACAAATAATCTGCTTTAAATAAAACTACCTTCACAAACAAAAAAAACTTAATGATATATCCAGAGCTTTTTTCTTCCTCTGTGCTACCCAAATAGCAAACAACGTTGATTGAAAGCTTCTTTGTGTTACAGTGTGTTCAGAGAGCCAAATCGTTAAGGTTGAAAGATGTATTTCCTCCCTCTCCTTATCACTGCTTCCCCCTTTTACTATTTCTGTGATCCTAGATTTTTTTTTTTTTTTTTTTTTTACTATTTCTGTGATCCTAAACCAGATCCCTGGGCTCTGGTTTATCTTTACCAACTACATGTGTGTGATGCTGTGAATATATCATTGGCTTGTGAGTATATGGAGTACTTTGCAATGAACAACATCTCATTTGGATGAATAAATAAGAATCTCAAAACAAACATACTGTTCCAAAAGCAAAGTGCTGCTTGCGTTTTAGACTCAGCACTCACTACACTTGTAAATATGCATCAGCATAGCTTGTGGTATATGTTATTAGGTACTACATGGGGAGATTTACTGTTTTATTGTTACTATAGCAGCAGCAGCAGAAGCAAAACACAGAGTGTGTGAAATCTACATAATTGTGGATGGGAACAAAACACTTTCAGTTACAGCTATTGTCTTATCCATAAAGGAATCTATGTCATCCTCTTGTTCTGCTTGCAACAGTAGCTTCAAGAAGGGCAAAGCTGGGACTCCATGCTAGTTTCCCTTCTCATCTCAACATGCAAGTGTCTCCTGCTGGTACAAAAATATGGGTCATTCTTGTCATGAAATATGAAGTTGACATGCAACCAGATACATATATAAGTCCTTTAAATGAGTAAGGATAGCTCATTTTAAATCCTCACCTGTCATCCTCATTACTGCTGTTCAATAACACAAGGCTATTCATGCAATCTAACTCCGATACAATTGTTTGACAACTATCAAAATCACAGTCGGTTGAATGCTTAGATGCAGTAAATGTCAGCTCTATAGTGCATATTTTCCTGAATTATTTAATTCTGGGACAGTGAACGTGACAAAGAAGGTATGATCAAAAAGGCTGTGCTCTTCATTGCAGCCATCCTATTGAGATTTGAAAACTGCAACCTAGTAGCAGGAAATGACAAAGCAGTGACCCACTGAGATAGAAACTACCTAAGAGAAAGGAAAGAAATGGTTAAGTTGGAATTTTTATTTATTTATTTTTAATCCATACATGCCATACATGACACCACATGTCAATGAAATCAACTTCCTGCAAGCAAGACTGAAGGAAAATCTTTTAAGTTTCAACCCTTAAATCAATTCAAAAAAGAAGAGGGAGGGCAGCCGAAAAAATACCAGTTATTGTCACAAGTCACCTGAGGTGCTTTGGTCAGGATTTTGTGAACCATTTCAATGACTGTTAGTCAATGAGAGCTGATGTTACTGGATGTTATGAGTGTATTTACCTTGCTTTGAGCGCAGTTTTGCCTCTTTTTTTTTTTTTTTTTTTTTTCAGGACACATTAATTATTAGTCCCAGAATAACTCAGTTCACAGTACATCTGGGTTAAAGGAGAGACTGAAATTCATTACATTCCTCTTCTTTTAAGGCTACCATTTTAGTAACATAACCATGGAAAAATTGAAAAATGCAGCATTTGTTTATTTAGTTTGTGCAAAATTTTGCACTAGAGGAAGGAGAACAAAAGCATCCTTTTCTAAACAACACTGTTAACCAGATGGGCTCCAAAAGCATTTAGGGCCTCTGGAAGAGGACAGGAGCAGGGATGGGAATTTTTTCAGCAGCACTACCTTAAGGACAGGTTTCTTTAGTCCTGTCTCTACCTGGAAATCCTGACTGAATGTAACTTGAGATTCTGACATTCGACTAAATTTTGCCAAAGAAGAAAAAATTTCTTCAATAACTCTCCCAGATATTCAGGAATATGGGACAGACATAGAATGTGTGAAAAGTAGCTCTGCACATTCACAGTTACCTTGACACATCTGGGAAATGTCAGACTTGTAGAACAAACAGGATTCCTGGGTTGACTGAACACAAAGAGAAAATGTAGGCAGTAAGTGCCCCACAGCTGCCAACCACTGAAATCACTGAGCATCCTATGAATGAACACATGTTGCTTTTGGCCTTTAAAAATGGTATTTGTGAATCAGGATAAAAAATAAAATAAAATAAAATAAAATAAAATAAAATAAAATAAAATAAAATAAAATAAAATAAAATAAAATAAAATAAAATAAAATAAAATAAAATAAAATTTGAGACATTATGCATGGTCCTTATCTGGGACATACTTGATCAAGATCCTGATTCAGATGAAATAACACTTCATCCTGTCCTTCCCAGTTTTCCCTCTCATTTAGTTTTGTCTTCTTGTCTGACAGTAGAAGCAGAATCTGCCTTCTCCATCAGCATTCTGTCTCAAAAAGTTGCTACGTCAAAGACTGTTTACCTACTGTAGCAGTAAAGTAACTGGCCCAGGTTATCTCTAAGACTCATATTGTACACATACACATAGGTATGAAACTGAAAATTGAAGTGACTATTACTATAAACCAAAAAACAACTGAACAATTAGGAAAAAAAATCCTTTTAGTAGATAGATAGTAGTTAGATATTGTTTTTTTTCAATAACAAAATGTAATAACCTTTCCCTGAAAGTTAGTAGGTAAATGGAAACAGTAAGATGTTTTTTTTTTTTTTTAATTCATTTTTAATTTAATTTAATTTTATTTTCCTGGTTTACTAATCTAGACAGAAATAGGTCAGAGGAATCATCATGAGAAACTGCTTGGTTTCTCACGCTTTTAAAACTGAGCACCTTCTAAATGCACCTCAAAATTATGAACTCCATTAACCATCACAGTAACACTGCTAAACTTTATTTTCCAAATAAGAATTATGTTAACCTTGGATGTTAATTAATTGTATTATTTGCTTTCATTTTCCTTTGTATTATGTTCTTCCTACCTTAAAATGACCACATGCACAAAGTGTTTGAAACTGTCTCTTACAACATTCTAGTTGTGAAGTTGGAAGAAAGAGGTTTTGATGAATGGACCACTCGCTGCATAAGGAAATGGCTGGATGGTCACACTCAGAGAGTTTCAGTCAATGGCTTATGTCCCAGGTGAAGACTGGTGATGAATGGCTTTCCACCTGGATCAATGCTGGGACCAGTGCTATTTAATATGTTTGTTGGCAACATGGACAGAGGGATTGAGCGCAAATTTGCAGAAGACACCAAATTGAGTGGTGCACTTGACATGCTCGAGGGAAGGGATGCCATCCAGAAGGACCTGGACAGGCTTGCGAGGTGGGCCCGTGCCAACCTCATGAAGTTCAACAAGAATCATAGAATCATAGAATGGCCTGGGTTGAAAAGGACCAAAATTATAATCTAGTTTCAACCCCTCTACT
This sequence comes from Alectoris magna, assembly GCA_030625065.1. Lineage (NCBI taxonomy): Eukaryota > Metazoa > Chordata > Aves > Galliformes > Phasianidae > Alectoris > Alectoris magna. The sequence goes on from CM060564.1 coordinate 73,468,193, forward strand.
ATGTGCTAACCACTAGGCCAGGCTGCCCAGAGCCACATCCAACCTGGCCTTGAATGCCTCCAAGGATGGTGCATCCATAACCTCCTTGGGCAACCTGTTCCAGTGTGTCACCACCATCTGTGTGAAAAACTTCTTCCTAATATCTAACCCAAAACTCCCCCTGTCTCAGTTTAAGACCATTTCCCCTTGTCCTATCACTATCCACACTCATAAACAGTTGTTCCCCCTTCAAATATTGGAAGGCCACAATGATGTCTCCCCGTCTCACAATGACTTCTCTTCTCCAAGCTAAACAATTCCAGTTTCCTCAATCTTTCCTCATAGGAGAGGTGCTCCAGACCTCTGATCATCTTAGTGGCCCTCCTATGAACCCGCTCCAAGAGCTCCACATCCTTCCTGTACTGGGGGCCCCAGGCCTGGATGCAGTACTCCAGATGGGGCCTCACAAAAGCTGAGTAGATGGGGACAATCAGCTCCCTCTCCCTGCTGGCAGCCCCTTTTTTAATGCAGCCCAGAACACAGTTGGCCTTCCAGGCTGCAGGCGCACACTGATGGCTCATGTCCAGCTTCTTGTCCACCAGGATCCACACGTCCTTCTCCACAGGGCTGCTCCCAAAAAGATCTTCCCCCAGTTTGTATAAATACCTGGGATTGCCCCGACTCAAGTGCAGCACCCTGCACTTGTCCTTATTGAATCTCATTAAGTTCTCATGGGCCCGCTTCTCCAGCCTGTCCAGGTCCCTCTGGATGGCTTCCCTTCCTTCCAGTGTATCGACTGCACCACTCAGCTTGGTGTCATCTGCAAACTTGCTGAGGGTGCACTCCATGCCATCATCTGTCATTGATGAAGATGCTGAAGAGCACCGGTCCCAAGACTGACCCCTGAGGGACACCACTTGTGACCGGCCTCCACCTTGACACAGAACCATCAATCAGAACCCTGTAGCTGCATCCAGCCAGTCAACTCCTTATCCACTGAACAGTCCATCCTTCAAATCCACACCTCCCAAATTTAGAGAGAAGGATGTGGTGAAGGACCATGTCAAAGGCTTTGCAGAAGTCCAGGTAGATGACATCCATCACCCTTCCCCCATCCACTGAAGCTGTCACTCCATCATACAAGGCTACCAGATTGGTCAGGCAAGATCTGCCGTTGGTAAAGCTGTGCTGGCTGTCTCGAATCACCTCTTTGTCTTGTATGTACCTTAACATAGCTTCTATGAGGATCTGCTCCATGATCTTCCCAGGCACAGAGGTGAGGCTCACGAGCCTGTAGTTCCCCAGTTCTTCCTTTCTCCCTTTCTTAAAAATAGGAGTAATGTTTCCTTTTTCCAGTCACCGGGGGCTTCACCAGACAGCCATGATTTTTCAAATATGATGGAGTGCAGCTTGACAACCACATCAGTCGTCTCTTTCAGAACCCTAGGATTGATATCATCCAGCCCCATGGACTTACACACATTCAATTTCATGAGGAGGACTTGGACTTGTTCCACTGTTACAGTGGGATAGAAACCACTCTCCACACCCTCACCTAGAGGCTCATGGTCCTGGCAGTCATGGGAAGTTTGACCACTGGTGAAGAGTGAGGCAAAGCACTCAGTGAGTACCTCAGCTTTTTCTACATCTGAGGAAGCCAGCTCCCCATTACCTTTCATCAGAGGGGGAACAGTCTCCTTGGCCTGTCTCCACCTGCCTACATACCTATAGAACCCCTTCTACAGCCTTCTAGTACCCAAAGGGATCCCACAGGAAAGCTGAAGAGGGACTTTTTATACTGGCATGTAGTGTCAGGATAAGGATAAATGGCTTTAAATGACTGGAAGAGGGAAGATTTATACTAGATATTAGGAAGAAGTTCTTTACTATGAGGGTGGTGAGACAGCCAGAAGAAGTTACCCATAAAGGTTGTGGATGCCCCCTCTCTGGAGGTGTTCAGGGCCGAACTGGATGAGGTTCTGTCTCACTCCAATTATCAGAGCAAGAGGAGGGTCTTCTAATATATGTATACCTGACATGAGATTAAGAAATAATGGTTCAAATGTTGGTCCAACCAGTTTATTACAAATCCTAATCAATCAGGGAGATGGGCAAGGGGAGGCTGGTGATTATGACGAATTAGGGTGGCGGGGAAGGGAAAGCGGGCAATAGGAAAGGTAGGAAAGAAGCAAGAATTGCATAAAGCAGGGATAGTCACCAAGATCCATCAGTGTCCAATTGCATGCCATTCCGATGGTCCAAGGCTGATACAGGAGGAGCAAAACTGCAGGGGAGAGCAGCAGCAGAGTGGCAGGCCTTAGGCAGCAAGCAGGTACATCAACAGAGCAGGCCCAGGAGAGTCCATCAGCAGGCAGGCATCATATCATGAGGCATCTGATGTCAGACACAGATTCTTGGTTGTAGTTCCCTTTTTTTATCCTTCTTTTTCTGTCAACGTGGCATTCCTGGACACTTTGGTAAAAGTCATGTGCAGCACCCCCGAGATAGCTATCTATCTCACTTGAGCCCACACAAAATACTGCTTCCCAGCCATTAAGCTGTTGATTACCTCTATCTGTGTACCCTGGCCTACAAATCTTCAGACAAAAGACTTCGCCAACTTTGACCAGGTCTTGCCTGGACGTGTCCATGTGGGTTCTTTAGACAAAGGACTTCTCAAACTTTGACCAGGACTTGCCTGGATTTCTATGTCTGTGTTATTCGGCAAGCTTTGAGACAAAGGTGCAAAAAGAATAATCTCTTACAGATCTGCCTGTAGCTGGAAAGTTGGAATTAGATGATCTTAAAGATCCCTTCCAGCCCAAACCATTCTATGATTCTATGGTTCTGTGAGCCAGATAATTCAAAATATAGTGGAAAACAGATATACTTCTATAGGGAAGAAGATTAAAGTGCATGCTCACCCATATGTAAACCTAAGGTTAATAATTTCTGTTTGCTCCATGGAATGGCTGAAGCAAGATGTGATTAATTAGTGTTTGTAATACACTTTACAATTCTTGCGTTGCCAGATCCATACTGTATATAAATCCATGTGATGACAAGATTACTCTGACTAATTTACTACTGCTTTTTATTTATGATCTCAAGAAACTTCCAAAATCCTAATCTCAAATTGTAAGTGTTAGTGCATCATCCAATATTGGCATCTTTACATTTGATTCCATCACAGTTAGGAGAGCACAGGAAAAATAAATGCAATTCCACAAAGCTGAAATGACCCATATTAATGCTGCAGTTCCAAACCATGACAAATTTCTGCATAGACTTGTGATAGGATGTTAATAGTATGACAGTATAATGTATTAGTATGTTAACTCCACTATATTATACATCATTGTACTATACATCATTAAATTTCTCAATTGATGTTAGCTGGGATCAGGAGTCAGGAATGTTTGTTAGCTTAATTTGGATTCATTTCTGTTTTTTCTTTTTTCTTTTTCTTTTTTCTTTTTTTTTTTTTTTTAAGGTGCTGTTTTGTTGTTGTTTTCTGTTTATTTGCTTGTTGTATTTTGCTTTATTTATCATAGACTAAAAAAGGAGCTCAATTCAACATGACCATGCAGTTAATATGTATCATTTTTTCTTTTCTTAGTTAATGAGATTCATAATGCTTTCCTCTTCCTTGAGAGAAAAAATTCTGAATACTTTAGATGATGAAAATACAAATCCTTCCTCTTACTGGCTAGAATTCTGAAGAATAACAAGGCTTGAGTGATACATCTCTGTACGAGTGCACACATCTATGTGCTTACTGGTCTACCTGCTGTTGTCTTAACTTATACATCAGTTTGTCAAATTTTAACAATATTTGACAAAATACATAGTACCTAGGTATATTAACTTCTGCAAAGATATATCAGAAGAGGAAAACAGGGAGAAAGGAACCTAGCAACAATCTAGATGAAGTTCAGGCTGCAATATGAACTTTACTCCTTGTAGACTCCAGAAACTCCACAATAAGAACAGTCCTGAAAATGTCTATATATGATAAATTTTTAAATTCCTTTGTTCATTTTTTTTTTCTTATGAAAGAAATTAAGTAATTATTTATCAAAGTAAAATAATTCCAGAAATTAAAATTATTGGAAAGTAAGATTTCTTGTTCTTCCTCATAGATAATATTTTCTCCTTGGCTTTGTAAGTTGAAATGGTTTTGTTTCCTTAGAAGAGAAGACATTCGTTTTCAATGAGAGAAAATGTAGATACTGGTGGAAAAAGAATCCAAGTAACAAAGGATCTAGCAAATAGGAATTTCAGGAGAATTCTGTACTAATAAATTGCATGTCTGGAACAGACTAAAGTACTGGCTGCAGTAAGCTAAGTTTATGCTGGGAAATGTTTGGTCAGATTAACTGCATAGCAAATCATGTTCCAGTGCCTATGAATACCAGATAAACTAAGTATGCCATTATAGGGAAAGACAAATTATATAAAATATTTCAAACTCAAACTAACAGTCATCTTGATATCAGTTTGGTTGTTTTTGCCTGTTTTTATAAGTTTTAATGAAGGAAATAGCAAAATGGGTGGAAAAAATATGCAAGCAGGTATTAGGAATTCATGAAACATTTTGGCGCTCCTGCCACTATGACAGTCCTTCATGGAAACTCTGTTTCCTTCCTCTCTTTGAAGTCTGTGTTTGGTGACAGGGAAAAAAAAACAAACCAAACCAAACCAAACCAAAAAACTGTTCAGAGTAGAGAAAAGAAGACTGAGAAGGGATCTTGTAAATGTTTGCAAATATCTAAAGGGAAGTAGGAGGCAAATGGATGAGGCCAGGGTCTTGGTGGTGGTGCATGGAGATAGGACAAGCCTAAAACTGGAAGTTCCACATTAATATGCAGAAGAACTTCTTTGCAGTAAGGGTGACAGATCACTGGAACAGGTTGCCCAGAGAGGTTGTAGAGTCTCCTTCTATGGAGATATTCAGGATCCATCCGGACATCTACCTGTGTGATCTATTGTAGGGTAGCTGCATTAGCAGGGCAATTTGACTTGATGACCTCTTCAGTTCCCTTCCAAACACTGCAATACTGGAATTCTATGTGATTAAAACCAGACATACTCAGAATATATACTTGTTTGACAGCCCACCTCAAAAAATCCATGTGAATCAGGGATCTTGGCATTTCCTCCACAATCCAGTGAATCCAGTGTTGGAATGTGCTATGAGACTGCTTCTAGCAATGCTGTTACAATCACCAGGTAATAATAGCTGAAAGTATTCCCAAGGGTGGTATAAAGTGAGATAGGATTGTGCAAAAGTAATATTTGATTCAGCTTTATTATGTGATGTCTTAGACACAGATCCCTTGCTGGCATTTAATCAAATATATTGAACACTTTGGAACCAATAAAAAAAAAAAAAAAAAGCCAAAATTTGAGAATTCTAAGAGATTTTATTCCTTGTAATTATTTCTGTTACCACTGAGGAGAATAAAATATGTAGTAGAATATTTTTAGTTTATAAAACCATAGGCTACTGGATAAGGTGAAGAGAAAACAGAATTTTCTCTGCATTTTTCAATTTATTGTTAATTTTTATGATGTTTTGCTAAAACAAATTGTATTCATACTCAGAATTTTCAAATTGATGCCAGTTTTCTACATGGAATGAAATGATAAAACCATTTAGAAAAGATTTATTGCATCACTTGTGGTGTAACTTGTGTGCCTTAAGATCGTTAGCAGTTTGCCTTCCTGTTCTCAGATCTGACAATGCGTGAGAGAAGATTTAGCAGTGAATACTAAACAACTAAGGATTCTAAACCACATGGATCATTTGTGAAAGGCTGTTTTCCACATTTAAAAATGAATTCATTAAAAGAAAACAAGCTCTTCTCAAAATTTCTTTGTGTGTTCCACATGTGAGTGCTTGCCACGACAGAGGGTGCACAGAGAGACATATGGATGCACAGATGAACACTGTAACATAAAAAAGCATCCTGAAACAGTCACTAACACAGCTTATATGTTTGCCCCTTTTCACTCCCCAGACAAATACAAATAATAATGACCACATTAAAAAGTTAAGGAAATAATGATGTCAGGATAAAAATGAAATGCTACCTCTTGTGCTCAGTATTGATTCACGTTTTACTCAGAAAAGAAAAAATAACAAGAAAAACTCAAAGACAGAGCTCCTCCAGATGTTTCCAACTTCGGAATGTGTAAATTTAAAATAGGTGAACTTAACTTAAAAATTTTAGGCTGAAGTACAGAAAATTTAATGGATTTTTTTTTATGTGGCAGACACTGCACATCTACCTGACCTTTACAGGCACAAAGCTTAAATGAGACACAGCTAAACATGACTGTCTTATATTGCAGAGTGATGAGAAGACTGTCCAACTGTTAGTCTTCCTCTCTTTGTATGTTTCATTAATATCTTCCCTATTTTCTCACAGAAAAGAACAAATAAATATTTCAAGTCTCTCAAAGCTATGTTACACTCCATCCTCTGTCTATCTGTGGCCAATTTCTGTTTCTTCAAAGACATATAATAAATAGAAAATAACCCTAAAATACAGCCAGTCAGAGAAAAACACTATGAACTATGGTTGCATAAAGCACAAGCTTTGATTCCCTTCATAGTGATGTCAGTGGCAAATTACCTATTTAGCTTACTGAAGACAGAGTTAAACCACTTATCATACCCATTTTTATGGGAGCACAAAATATTTATCCAACATAATCTACTAGCAAGTGCTTGGTTTAGCATGTTGGCTGAGCTGCAAGAAGTATACTAATGAAATTATTGTTATTTGGGAAACAACCCACTCTCTGGAAGCTTGCCTGGATGTTTTGATCTGAATCCAACAAAACTTGGATTTATTTATTTATTTATTTATTTTTTAAACATGAAACTCAGAGTTATGCAAATATGTTAACTAAGAATATCTTCATAAAAACCTGCTGCTATGCTAAGATATTCCAGGCTGTGCAAGAATTTTTATTTTCAAGTCGGTAGGAAAAGCAACCAGTTTGGCCCTTTTACCTTAACGTATCACAGTAGTTGAAAGTCCTAGTTTCTCAGCTGAGATTTGAAGTGCAGCTTCTGTGCTTTTGTATTACAATGTTTTCATCGCACAATATATTTAGAATGTCAAAAAAAACATGATCACCTTGGCAACATTATTTCTACTGTTCCATTGAGATAATGGTTTTATATATGTAACTGCATGTACTGGTCATTCTTTTAATTACAGTATGGATCTCATAGAAATGCAACACATTTATGTAACAAGAAGCAGCATGCTTAGAAGAAACTTCTAATCTTCATCAGCAGATCTACTTGCTTACACTGTTTTTTTAGGAGGATGCTCATCTAGAAAATGTATTTGAATCTTTGAATGTGATAGAAGTAAAACGCTCCAAAGCAAGACTTGAAAGTGGAGTTTAGCAGGAAATTTAAGAGATACCTAAATTCATGCACCAAAATCACTGTCCTACTCCTTCACTGCTTGAGAGCCCCAAACCAGCTGTATCTTAAGAACTTTCTTTTTTTCTTGACATATGCCCAGACTTCAAATATTCCGAAAGTCTGAGGCCTTTTTAAATACTGTATTTCCCTCTGCAGTTTAGCAGTGCTTCCAGAGGTGAGATGGTGAAGAATGAAGTTCTGCCCAGCGGGCTGCATCAAGAAGGAAGGACAAGCGTCGCAAACTGCATGCAGCTTGCTGACTTGACTAAAGATTATACTTTTACCTAATTAACAATTGCACTAATTGCTATTCATAAGGTGCTCTGAAATTAATGCTGCCTAATTATTTCCAAGGAAATTACAACACATACAAATAGTATGATAACAGTATTTGCCAGATTAAATTTGCAGCTAAAAAACACTGTTTTTTCAATATCAATATGTATGTATTATTTATTTTTATCTGCAATGAACAAGAGCCCAAATGCTATTCTCATAAAAATCTTCATGGCCACCCAGAAACATAACTTGTCTTTCACACTGTTATTGCCGCTCCTGAAACACACTACCTGTCACTTCACAGGCTTGACATCCATTGTTTGGAGCCCATAAATTTTCAACAAGTGTCTATGAATGTCAATGGATGAAGTTTTTTCATCATGGAGGAATTCAACAATACACCTTTGATCCATATGCACTGCATGTCAGACATCATTTTGTCAGATTGCCTCTTTGCTGCCATCTATCACACAGCAACAGAATGTAGTGGAGTATTGGAGAGAAGGTTCCACTTCCACTGCCATACCACCAAAATCTGTCTCTGACACTGCAGGCCAACACAGTAAAATAAGAGGCATTATTTTCAGAGCGTCCATCATAGTATTAATAACTGATAATCTTCATTTACTACTCCAGTCTGCTTTTCCCAGTACTTTAGAAGAATAAATACTTTCAGGTGCATAAGTACAGAAGACAACCCCATCTGAGTGCAATTGCTCAACTCAGAGTTTTAAATAGGCCACTAAATCATGAAACAAGCAGGATCTCATGCACTCTCCTGGAACATTGTTTTCTGCTGACTATCTCAATCATTCATCAGCACTGCCCATTAAATCCCACTGTTCATCTCTCAGCACTGTGTATAGTTAGACTGAAAAATTAGAAATTCTCTTTAGGAACCTGATTTAGGACACTAGGAGTAAAATCTTCACAAATGAGACCTGGTTTGTTCTTTGGTTGCTGTTTATAGGTTTGGAGAGCAAGTCTGTCAGGAGGAGTGCATAGATTTTCTAAGCTACAACCCCTCAATACCTGTCAGGACTTCTAGAAATTGTTTGCACAATCTTTTACAGGTTTTATTTATTTATTTTGAGTGAAGATCCATGAAGTATTGTGGTAAGTAACCAGAAATAAAGAACTGAAGCACATATTCTGTAACCATTTTTGGGGGGCTGATGACAAGATATTTCCTAAAATAATATCAAGTCTAGTTTTAAAAGTTTAATCCCAAACTCATTTTGTAATGTATGTTCTCATATTCTTTAATACTACAGATACAGGCAATTAAAGAAGAATTAAAGTAGTGTGTTGTTTGGAAAGGACAAAACCACAATCACCTGCTGTAAACAGTTGTCTCCTAAAGAAATTTTCAAGCAAAAATGGACAAAAATTATATGGATGCACTCTTTCTCACAACACTGAACAGAATGTCTTTTGGTCTTTGAGGCAACATCATGAGACAGGGGAGCCATTGTCTGACCAGCTGCAGAAGTGTCTTTCTACAATAGTAGGAAGTTTAATGACTTTTATGTTCTTACTGCAGCTGAGTGTACGCATCTCATTAAAGGTTTTTCCAGGTATCCAGGTCACTTGAATCAGAATCACAGAATCACAGAATTGTAGGGGTTGGAAGGGACGTCCAGAGATCATCGAGTCCAACCCCCCTGCCAAAGCAGGTTCCCTACACCAGGTTGCACAAGTAGGCATCCAGGCGGGTCTTGAATATCTCCAGAGAAGGAGACTCCACAGCCTCCCTGGGCAGCCTGTTCCAGTGCTCCGTCACCCTTACTGTAAAGAAGTTCTTGTGCACATTCGTGCAGAACTTCCTATGCCCTAGCTTCATCCCATTTCCCCTTGTCCTGTCCCCACGAACTACTGAAAAGAGTCTGGCCTCACCACTATGGCCCCCGCACCTCAGGTATTTATAAACCTGGATCAAAATCCCCTCTCAGCCTTCTTTTCTCAAGGCTAAACAGACCCAGTTCACTTAGTCGTTCCTCATAGGGGAGATGCTCCAGGCCCTTTACCATCTTTGTGGCCCTCCGCTGGACTCTTTCCAAGAGATCCCTGTCTTTTTTATACTGGGGAGCCCAGAACTGGACACAGGATACCCCCAGAAAATAACAAAAGACTTTGAACAAATTCTCTGTAATGATAAACACATTCTGGACAACTCCAGCATTATGATTTCTTTTTGCCTTTAATGCATGAAGCTGAAAATGCACCTTCTGCAATGGAAGACCCATTATAAATGCATTTATATCCCAAAATTGATAGTTGAAGGATGCTAGATAATAATAGTGATGATGTTGTCCTGGACAAGGGCATAGAACCTGAAATATAACAGATCAAAAATGGAAAAAAGATATTCAGAAGTAAGCTTCCACCATATAATTGTATTTTAAGCCAAATTTAAAATAGCTTTAATTAAAAGAGATAATTATTTGCTAAAAAAAAAATAAATCTTTTAATTCCTTTATTTTCTGTAATGTGTAAACACATTTGACAAACACAGAATTAGGTGGGACTTGAGGCTGCTTTTCTAAGGCAGTTGAAAGGCAATCAACTTAAAAATGCTGCAGCCCTACCCTCCTCCATGTGCTGCTGGATTTTGAGTACTAAACTGGCAGAAAATTTGTCATTTCACTGCTGTTGTTTTGCTCCTTGCTCCTTGACATTTCTGCTCCACAGGTTTAGCTAACATGGGCTAGTTCATGAAGGGGGTCACTGAGGATTAGTTCTGGCACAAAACAGAAGGCAATGCCATTGCTTTAAGCCTATCATATTATGTAGGAACATGGGGAATGTCACTGCCATAAGAAAAAAAAGACTGCCCAGACAAAGTCCTTATAAATATGAGGATTGAACCCACTTCTATTTCCAGTCAACTGCCAATCATGTTAAAAGAAATAATATAAGGAATATATATATATATATAAACTTGTACATATTTTTTATGATTTAAAAAAAAAACACCCTTTGAAGGAATGAAAAAAACAATTCTTGAACCAGATCAAGTTAAGCATGAAAACCATTATTTTAACAAACAAAATTTTCTGCCAAGAATTTACAGATTTCTGATTCCTGTTTTGACTTAATACATAAGTAGCCATAAAGGTACAATATTTATACACGATCTGCAAAAATTAATTATAGTTTCAAATCCACATACTTTTTATGGCTGAAATGATGCACTTTGTGACTATGTTTAAACTGAGGAAAAGCCACACTGGTGTAGCCAAGGGTGATGTCCCAGAAACTGATTTACTGCTCTTAATCATGATTTTAAAATCTTTTCCTACAAAGAATTTCCTAACTGAAATAGCTTTAAATAATCAAGAGTTGATTAAATCTGAATATTCTAGCTTAGTTCTTGTTTTGTCAAAGAATTGTAGAATTAAACAAAAACAAAAGCAAACAAAAAAAAGTTGTTGCTCCATTATGGTATATAAGTATGCTTATGACATATGGGTGGGATGCAAACTGAGGGAGAATAACACAGAGAATCTGTATGAGAATTACTTGGGACAGTTGTTAGTTCTCTAAGAAAAGGAATACTTGAATTTCTTGTTAATTTGTTAACAAGACTTTGATACAGCTCTAGAGAATGCCTATCAGGGAGCAAATCATATTCCTCCCCCATGCCAGAAAACAAACAAACAAACAAATAAACAATATGGATTCCTATTCCTTTGTACATATAATTTTCTAAAGCACATAACATTTTATTTATATAACATTTATTTATTGTATTTACATAAATAATATTCATACTCCTTTAAAATCCACTTTTTTGTAGTATTATTATTATTTAATAGAGTCAGCAATGATGCAAGACCCTGTAGAAATATGAAATCTGGAGAAAGAAATGTATTAAGCTCAGATAGTTCTTAGTAGAACATGACATAGTGCTTTATCTTGCCTAAATATAGGTGACCTAAATTTAAAGGCCTTTACCCATTCCCTTGGATACCATGTCTCACTGGTTGGAAATTGGTTGCATATTGAACCTCTATTTACTTTTGATTTCTTTCTATCACTATAGATTAATGCATATACCCTAAGTCTTCCCAGAGAGCTCCTCTTGGGCCGCTTTTATTATATACATTGGAAAGTGCCAATATTCTATTCATCTTTACCATAAATTATTACAAGATAAAGTTGACACACATATATATTTAATACCTATTTGATGTAAAAACAGGCATATAAAAATTATGCATTTTTTTTTTTCTGGCTTTCTCTGTATTGCAAGTAAGTGTGCATAGCTTGTATTCTCTAGAAAATAATAACTGAGAGATACTAAGTGAGGCAGACAGAAAATATATGCTGTGACTATGTGACTATTAGCATTAATTATATCAATACCATGGTCTCTGTTGTTCTCTTTCTTTTCCTTCCCACTTCCTTGTTTTAGTTCAGATAGTGGCTATAAAATGGAGACAGGTGAAATTCTGGGATTGAAAACAGTGTGTTCATATGACTACACAAGTGTCTCCAGTATTATTTAGTATGTACAGGGAGGGCGTATGAAAACAATTACACTTCCAAAAAGGAAAGGAGAGGCAAAAAACAAAAAAAGAAAAAAGAAAAAAAGAACCCTTTTATATAACTTCAGCATTTTGACATTTTGACATTTTTTATGTAGGAAAAAAAACACTGTCAAGAAGAGCTATCATTCCCTTGATGTTTGATGAGCACTCCCAAGAGACGGCTGGGGAAACACAAATGCCTTGAGATGCCTTTCCAGACGTAATGGTGCTCTTGTTCCTCTTCACAGCTACCCCAGCGAGAAAGAACCAGCCAAAGCATCAGGTTAGTAACCTGCCTCCTGTGATTGATAGATGAAAATGGGCAATTCCTCCTGCATTCTACAGCTGGCCTCTGTCCCATGCGTGACCCATCTGTCCCCCTGAGTACCTGACAGCAAGTTTGTAAGGCAGAGACAGAGACTTTGTTCTTCAGCAGTAACACAGTTCTGCTGGTGAACAATATGGCAGCAAAAGGGGACCTGGAGTTTCAGTTTATATAAGGGGTCTGGAAGGTGTTGTCCAGTAAAGACATTTTGCTTCAACAAACAAACTTCAACACAGGATGTTCCATACAAACATGAGGAAAAAAATATGGTGAGGATAACCACTCTACTGCCCAGAATAATTGTGGAGTCTCTTTCTATGGAGATACTTGAGATATGCCTGGACACTTTCCTGTGCAACCCACTCTAGGGAACCTGCTTTAGCCGGGGTTGCAATAGATGACCTCTAGAAGTCCTTTCCAACCCCATGATTCAGTGATCTTAAGAAATTATTGACATTAATATAATTCCAGTTTACACTGAGGATATTTAATAGTGGTCTTCAGACCTGTTCTTGATTCACAAAATCTGTCACAGGGTGGTCAGTCTGCAAAGCAGTTGGATCTCCTTATCCATTAAGTGAAGGCCATTTTGTGACACAGTATGGCTTTTCCTCTCCTATCTCTTTGAATTACTGTGATTCTTGATGATTTTCATCATTGTGGCAAGTGGATTGAAAAGTCTCTGCCAGGTGAAATAGCTGATATGATACTGACTGTTCTCAAATTTCTCAGCACTCCCTGGAGGTCCATCCCAGTTCAGAAGTTTTATCACAGCAATATTTTACAGCTTCTATAACTTAAGTCTTTCTGAAGTTTATTGTTGGCAGGTATAGCATATTCTCCCAGGCTTTGTGGTTTCATCTATTTTTCTTCTCTTCTTTCATCCACATCATGATAATCAACTCCACACAGGTCGAAGAACTCTTCAAAGTACTTCTTTGAACTTCTCCCTCCTTAAAGACATCCCTTCTGTATTCTCTGATAACTTGGATCTCATCCAGTTTTGCTAGATAAAGACTTAGGAGTATTTGGTAAGCACCTTATAGCTAAACAGGAGAGCAGAAACAGGTTCCTACATTTTTCATTAACATCTGGTCTGAGAACAGTGGGAGGGAAGAAGCCAGCAGTGAATGATCTGCATGCACTGGTTGCAAACTGGTATCTGCTTTCCCAGATGAAACCAGATATTTGAAGCACCATTTTAAATCTTCAGCAGGGAGCTATCATTTTATCATTTATGTTAGTTATGAGGCATATAAATGAGTTCTTTTGCTACTATCCTTCCAAAATACGGATCCGAGCATCACACTTTTTTCCCCAAATGTTCAGATGAAACCAGCTGTTTTCAGTTTCTCAAGCATGCATAGTACAGGGAGCCAGCAGAAACCGGAGAGATTTGTTGTCTTAAGTATCGAAAGAAGGAGCAGTTTATTGCACAGGTGCCTGTAGTCAGCTTTTCATTAGAAATCTTAGGCATATTCCACCAAAGAAAATCCAAACTTCCCATAGACTTCACAGAGTATTGCTTCTTCCTGATTTATTTTCCTTATGTACCTTGTTCTTTGCTTTTTTGTTGTTCTTTTTTTTGTTTGTTTGTTTTTCTTCCCCCCTCCTCCTACTTCCCCCCCCCCCCCCTCTCTTTTTGTATTTTATTTTATGAAAGTGTGTTTTCCAACTGTCTTGCATTTGTACAACAGTAATTTCTCTAACCTCTCCCTTTCACATGCTGGGACAACAAAGCTGCAACATCAGTTTCTATTATTCTTAATACAAGCCATCTCCTTGTAGTATCCTTATGAAAATTCTATGATGCGCACTTGAATAAGACATCTTGAGCTTTTGTTCTATCTTTTTTTGTCATCATATCTACTGTTGTTCCCTTTCTAGAAGGTGTTAAGACTCATCTGGAGTGGAGAATGTTGAGAGACCTTCTCAGTTCTCTTGATTTTCATATGTTTACTCATATTGAGTTTTCCCCTACCACTCCTGCCTGTTCTTCCCATCACTAATACTCTGTTTCTTTCATCTTCTGTAAATTGTTTTGCACTCTGGGTTATGGCTTTTAAAAGTTTTCAGGGACAGAAACCTCATCTTTTCCTGTGTTACTGAAATATATTCATCATCATGAGAGAATGTGTAATTCTCTGCAAGAGTTTGATGTGAATCAAATGTAAGTTTTTTTTTTTTTTTTTTTTTTTTTTCTATTGCCTTCAGAAGAGCTGCCACTTAAGGTGATGGAGTACCTTAAGTGTTCAAGTATATTCATTCAGTGCCCTACATAAAGAGACACTTGTGATTATTCAGCAGTGTCTAGCAATAGAGGCAAAGTTAGTTTGCAGAAACTGTCTCAACTTCTTACTCAGTAAGCTGTGTGGCTTTGAAAGAGTTTATCTTGAAAAATATTACTCATGCTGCTTAGTATAAACACTGAAAATATGGGAAGTTTATAAAGGAGGAAAAAAGATACAGTGTTTTCAGTATGTTAGAAGTACCATAGACCATCTTTTACATTACTTTGAGTAATCCAACACAGCAACTGAAATAAATGTGAAAAACTGAATTTATCTGAATGCAGCTGAAAATGGAGAAGTCAGCCCTCATGATTTTCTGTTGCTGAGAAACTAATGGAAGGAACTGCCCAGAAGATTTTGAGAGGGTAGGGTACTGGAGGGGACTGAATAAAGTCAAAAACATCATTTAAAAATATATATGCATCATGAATCTACTACCTCTGTAATAATTTATTCTTTCCAGAACAAAGAATTGCAGTTTATCTTGCTTGTAGAATGCAGCAAAAACAGGGAAATATTAAACTTTTGCCTGCCAAATTTTACAGATATGAGTAGACTGCCTTCCTCTTCTATTAATTCTACATAAAACATAAGGGTAAAGTGATACTGTTTTCTTTAACACACACACACACACACACACACACACACAAAAGAAAAAAAATGAAAAATAAAGAAAAATAATTAGAACAATATATGTATAAAAAGCTTACTTTGTACCTTCCTAATATTGTTCTTTACTTGGAATTCTGTTCAAACTGCAATCATGAAAAATAATGTTCCTTTTGGTCTTGGTCTAGTTGTTGAAACAGTTGTAAAGATAAAAGCTTTGCAAAAAATATGATGCATGACAAAGTACAAGAATGGAAAATCTCATTGTCACATTAATTATCTATTGACAGAAGATATACAGTAGGTGATGCAATGGCTTTGGATGTTCTTGTCTTTATTACCTCTTGGGGGAAAAGTTCAGATCATGAAATGAGTTTGGTGCTCTTCAGTGGACATTTGTCCTCATCGTAAAATAACCTCATAATTCAGCACGATGTAACAAAATTGGAGAGCTCAAATTGAGGAGGCTTAGAAACAGGAGCATCAGGGAGCTATAAATCAGGCTAGAGGTGCAGGACAATGCCGCTTGGGGTGACTTTCACAGCATCTGTAAGACAATGCCATCCCCATTACAAATCATTTTGCCAGTCAGACACTCCTAAGAAAGGAGCAGATCAGAAGGGACAGATCAGACTAGAAATAGTTCTAAAAAAAGATGTCAGAAGTGGAAGATTAAGATTAGTCTAAGACACTACTCTGTCCAAATGCCATTTTAGAGAACAGAGATTTTAATTCTGTATAAATGTCATATTCTGTAATTTGGCTTTTCCATTTATTTATTTTTAGGGATTTTTCAGAGGTGTAAACAAAAAGCAATGTGTATGATACTCACCTATATATATAAGATAACCTGGAGGTGTGTTTAAATATGTCTGCCACTGTAGGTGTTATATTTAAGTATTATGTTAACATAACTGTCTACTCTAGACATTCATGTTTCCATTGCTAGTACAAATTCAGGCAAATTCTCATGTACTCCTACAGCTTATTAAACTTAGTTTAATATGAAATTAATTTCTGGTTTTTAGTTTAATTTTAACATCCAATGTCATCGTCTCAATTTTACCTTCTGAGATGGCTGTAGTAGGTATCTTTGCTATCTCTGCAGAGCCAAGGAGACCCACACACAGCTATTTTGCTTATCACAAATGTCACTGTCTGGCCCACAGAGAGCATTACGTTCAATCAGGGAGAAGACATTGACATAGTTCTAGAATGTAAATCATCACAGTGAGATGCTAAACTCCACTGAGGGCCATCATTCACTTGTTTTCCTGTCATTTGTCATGATACAGGGAGGAATCAAATTTCAAAGAAGGTATTAGAATGGAGACATGTAGAAATATGAATTATATAGTGGACAGAGGAAGAAAATTACTTTTTGTTCTAGTTACACGTTCTTATAAAAGACTTAAAATATTCTTTGTATTTTTTATGTAAAAAGTTATCTTTAATAATTTGTAAAAATATCTTAATGTAATAAATGAGTTGATGATATGAGGAAATACAGGAGGGAACTCTGTTTAAGTCCTAAGACCTGACCTATAGGTAGAACACATGGAAAAGGAAACTTAAAGCACTGAAGCAGTCCACCTTGACTTACAGCCTTCTCCAGAAGTAATTACTCCACAATGAGATACAACATGTGTTATGTCAAAAGTGGGAAAAAATGCTAATTAACTAGCATATATTATGTATTTCCAAGAGACGTTATGAATACATCTGCAATTTTTTTTTTTTTTTTAAATTTATTATCTGTCTTTAATTACAAAGAAAGGAAGCTGAATTATTGTCCAGCTACAGCACAGTCTGACAGTGGGGTAAATTATAACTGCCACCTTCATGGGGCTGTAGGCAATGTAGTAAAATAAAATAGTTTCCTTCTTCAGATTTTCCAGAAGTATTTAGATGAGAGACTGATCAGAGCTATAAAAGTCTCTAGATGTAGAGCAACTGTTTTTTAACTTTGTCATCTAGCTCTGCTACCTAAATACAATCTTCTGTGATGGAATGATAATGATTAATTAGGTAAAGCAGCTGTATCCAACATCTTGCGCAGTTATGTCTTATGTTAGCCTCACTGACCATAACTTCCACCAGCTTTGCTCAATTAACTGAGGTTAAGTATTGTAGATTATTGAAGAATTGGGTGGTGATAAATCAAAATGGCATTCCTATTTAAACAATAAAAGATGGTCAGGCATTTCAGAGACAGTATTCAACACTAAGCATTTACAGCACCATTCTTTACCATAGGTCAAGCGTGGAGAAATTGTTAACGATGGCATTTTTTTACACCTGTTTCAAGCCACCAGAGAACTAGGCTTGGAAGCAAGCTGCACTTTATGGAAGGTGCTGTAAAGAGGCAGCCATTCTAGTCAGTGATTCATGTCGTGCTAACCGTCAAAGCTAGACAGGACAAATCAGAAGAAGAAGCTCTCTGTCACTTAATGACTAAATATCATACTCAAGTTTTATATGACTAAAAAAGAGTGAGATTAACTCAGAACTCTCTGCCCAGTACACATTCTGATGACTGAAATTGCTCATGGAAGGTATAGCAGAAGATCCTCAGAGGGTCTCATTCTTTTTGGAGTGACTAACTTAGGATAAAATATCTTTGATAATCTGGCATGTATGGGTTAATGGTGGAGATACTGGGAACCTGAACATTTCATGGGCTTTGTAGACCTAAAAGTATGACAGTGTAAGTAACATTAGTGCTAGTATTTTGAAAATATCAAGGGTACTCAAACTGTACTGTTAAAATCTCAAAATGATACTTGTCATGGTTTCAGACAACTACAGCTAGTACTTTCCTAACCACTTACAGCACATAGGGCAGAATCTGGCATGGTCCAGGCAGCATTTCCAACAGCAGTTTGCATGTGGTAACCTTGATGTGAAGATTGACAGTTTATTAGTATGGAAAGATATTTTTTTCATGCCACGTGCGCTTAATGATGGAAAAATAGTGTGTTTAATTTATAAATTCCTTTAAAGCTTAGTCTTAAGCTGCATCCATGCCTTCTTTATGCAACTCCTTTGTATTCTGAACTGACCAGAGGGAAGCTACTCCTAAGACTATAAAGCAGAGCCAGCATTGATATAATACGTCTCTCATTAGTGCAGTTGAAACAATAACCAATACTAAATGTTTTTCAGGTGATTCAAAGCTTAGGCATCTGCCTGAGAAATGCTAGTGAGCACCCCTCACAGTTTCTCAGGACAGTAATTTCCATGGTCTCTTACATGTGGAACAACCGCTTCATTCCTCCCTTTGCAGTGTGCAGTACTGGAACAGTTGCAGATGTTTCCTCTTGTTATTTATAGTCTCATAGCCACCATCTGTTCAGTGTAGCCTCCTGTTGTCTCTCTACCAATACTTAGCTCAGAAACACTTAGAACAAGCACACCTCTCTTCCTCTAGGAAGCTTTACCTAAAATTTTTATAGTGGTACAGGTAAAATAATAACAGTAATTACAGTAATGTAAATGCAGGCTTGTGCTTTTGAAGTTAGGAACACACCTTGAATGTGTGTGTTTGTATTGCTATAAAAGAATATGTCAGAGAGAATATAGCCACATATGATCTGACTGTACACACTGAAGTGATGCTTTTGATGGAAAATTTCTGACGAGATAGATAAAATAAATCACTGGATTTTCTTGAATGGAATGGAAAGTAGAGAATAGAATGCTAGATTTGAATGAACTGAAATTTTTAATAAAACCATAACTTTTTCATACTTAACACAGCAAAACAAATAAGCTGTGCCCAGTTCCAAAATATAGTTGTTTTTTTTTTCCTCCAAAATATTATTAATTTGTCCAAATGATGAAAAAGTCAAAGAAGAAAAAGAAAAAAAAAAATACAAATTACTAAGGAATACTCATATTTTTTCTAATGATATCAGTTATCAGAGAACAGACACAAATGACACTGAATACTAACATAGCTTAATGGAATTCAAGATCTTTATTCTTCAACAAAATGTATGCGTGATGAAATTGTAAAAATTATAAATGAATTCAATATTTAAAGAAGTCTTGGAAAAAAAAAATCAATGAGACTATATTCTATTTCATACCAGCTTTTAAAAGGAACATTTAAAAGACTCTCCCATCTGATCAATGAAATGACTCACTTCGATGGTCAAGGAATAGTAAGTTGAGGACTGAATGCTATATTGCAGATGTTACAGTGGAACATGCCTGCACTGCTCTAGGGGAGGCTCTGGGAAGTATCTGACTGGGCTTTTTTTGGTACTCCTTTGTATGCTGCAGGATGGTCAATTTACTACATGTCTGCAGGAAGATGTACCTTTGCTTGCTTGCCAGTTGTGATTAGTAATAAGTAGAGGAGACAGAGCTGTAGTCCTGCAGCCTTCTGGTTGTCTGATGTGGGAGTTATGCTGCACTGATGGGGCTCTAAAAGAGGCAAAATTGAGAGTCTCCAGAATTTTAGTCCCATTTCTTATGCACACATGGGCTGAGAACAGTCTAATCCTAAAACTACAAGTGAATGAAAAGCTGGAGGTCAAATCCTAAACTCTTTCAACAGTCAAAATGTCTGCTAAAATAGGTGTTATTCATTCCTGGGATGGTGAAATGATTCATGCACACAAAGAGAAGAGGTGATAGACACATCCCTTGTTCTAGAGTTGGTGGTAGCTGGATCTGCACTGGCTGCTGGCTTAAGTCCTAACCAGGAACCACAGAGAAAGAAGACCATCCAGGGACCACAGAGAAAACAGTATTTTCTCCGCTCAGATTTGGAGAGAAGGGTTGAGAGGGTATGCTAAGCGACTTGATGTATAATACAGAGGAGCCACAGGGTGACACGAGTTGGGCCTTCAAGGAGCTACTACTTCTGCATAAATGCTGAAGGGACGGAACTCCAGGATCTGCTCTGGAAGATGCTGTGTTAATGTTGCCTTTTTTGAACAGCTGTAGGTTGCTGTGGACAGCTCCTGAGGAGTGGCTAATGAGGAATTTCCATCAAGTTGTACTTTCCTTTTTTTTTCTCAGTGAACCTTTCAGCTTCCGCCACAGACTGTCCTTCCTCTTCATCTTCTTTTCTGCCACGGTCAGTGAGGACTCTTTCCTTCGAATTTCCCTCACTAGTCCATGAAACACATCATCAATATAGAAGCGAAGGGCTGCTGAAGTCTCAAAAAAGGAGCAAGAATATTCTCTGGCTAAGTTCATTCCTTCTTCAGTTGAAACCTATAAGGGGGGGGGGGGGGGTGGGAACCAAAAACAAAACAGGTCCATAAATATTCTCTAATTCAGACACTATGAACCAGCATGTGCTCATAACTCTGTCTTGTCCAACTTTTTGGGTACAACTGGAATGTCACTCTTGAGGAAAATCACCAATAAGTATTTTAATGGGAATATATTCTAATAGAATCATATAGGCAAGATGAATGTGTGAAATGATCAGACTGAATCTGTGAAAAGCCTGAGCAGAGCCTACTGACAATGTTCATATTGTTTCATATGCACCCTTTTTTTCCCATGTATTTCCTTATTTTGTGCAGAATCTTGTATGATTTGGTAACTCTTTTTTCTATAGACTAGACCTGATGGCAAAAAAAAAGACTCTAGTGGAACTGTGATCCAAGAAAATCCCTTTTCAGCACTCATCTAATCCTGGAGGCAACTTGGCTTGAAGCTGAAAACATATCATCTGCTTTAATCCTTTTTTTTTTTTTTTCAGTCACATATATTTCAGAGCATGCTTTTAAATATTTTGGTCCTGACAGGTTTGTAATCCTATCATTTAGCTCATGCCTGAGATGAGCAAAGATCTGAAATCCATTTTGTTTTTAGATGATTGTCTTCCCTAAGTGACTTTGTTTTTTGAGGAACTGGAAGTGAAGAGTCACTGTGAATTTAGAAGGAGCCAAGACAGCTCTTTTCAGTCAGAAAATTTCCAGTCAGAGATTTAACTTCTAAAATTTAATTATTGGCTAGTTATTGGATCATCTGCCTGCTAGTTCTCTAATAAAAGTGCTCTTCATGCTGATTACTCTGTGGTTTAGGTAGTGTTTAAATGTTTATCACAAGGGTAATTATTGCCTACCACTAACGGTATTTTTTCACTTTTAGGGACTTATATAATATCATGCTACAAGTCTGCAGCAGAACAAGGAATAAATGCTATTAGCTAGCTAAATTTTAGACTAGCTTAACAACCAGTATAATAACCTTCATTTTCAGCATTTGAACATTAAACTATATGGATGAAAAGTACAGTGTATTAAATTTCCAGATGAGAAATTCCAGAATTTGTTTTTACTTGTACTGAGATATCATGATTCTTTCTAGTAACTTTCCAACTGTCTGGATAAAAATGTAAAACAAGTTTTGTGAAAGGCTACATCCCAGTTTATGAAAAGTATAAATTGCTACTCTCTACCAGGACTGGACCAGCTTTATTTCTTTTTTCTAACTTCACACACACAAAATGCTATTTATATTTATTATGAAAATGAACTCTGATGTTTCAAGGTATAAATGATGTCCTTCATACCTACCATGAGGAGAATGATCTTTTATGATTGGCTTCTGACACTACCTTACTGTATTTTTTGTATCTATTTGTTAAGCTGCACATGGTTAGAAATAAGATTCTGGATGAAAAACAACATTGGTTGACTGGTTTCTGAAAGTAAATCTGCACCTAACACATACTTATGTAACATGGCCACAAAATTTCTGCTCATCACTTTTCCACTGAGTCACAAAATCTGTAATATCAGTAGGACCATACTTCTATATTACAGTTTTAATCTTAATTTAATTAAGAATATTTTAAGGGTAAGCAGGGAGGTTGTATGCCAACCTGAATAATACTCGCTGACACAAGGAAAGATTGTTATTGCTTTCCAACTGCTGTAATTGCCAACCTTTAGCAAAAGGAGATGGGTAGCAATATGGTCTTTTTTTTCTCTGGGCAGCTGTGTAAGCAAAATGTGTGATTCAATATGTCTATTGGGCACCATTGAGAAATTGATTGTCTGGATAGAAGACTATTCTGGACTATTTTGGACTTTTTAATCATTTTTTTTTCTCTTGCTATGCCTTGTTTGAGCTGAAGGAAGATTTACTTTTATCTTTATCTTTTTTTTTTTTTTTCTTTTTTTTTTTTCCCCTTAAAGATTCTGAAGTTCTGGGCAAATCAGTACAAAGAGATGTAGTTTCAGTGAATATTTTATGCATTCAATACCTAAAATGAAAAACAAAAAACACACAACAAAACCTCAGAAATATGTTAAAAGAGTAAGTCAGGTTGTAAATATAATTAGAGTGCAAGTAAGACACTACTCAAATACTTAAATAAATAAATAAATAAATAAATAAAAATCAGGACATTAGGCTAAGTTTTTCAGCTCCAAGGCTGAAAATAAGCTTCTCAGAAATCTAATGTTGTCATAATTACAGCTACTGCTTCCAGCACCCATAAAAATACAGTAGTTTCATTAATCCGTTTGCTGAGGAAACTATACAGAAGGATATCTAGAGGAAAAGAACACATTCTTTCAATTCATAACTCTGTCTAGAGGGTAGGTATCCCTGGAATGAGAAACAAGGGATAAAGCCCTTGGTGAAGTCACTGGCGTCCGCATAATTACAGGGATTTTCCTTGTTACCATGTTATTGTCATGAGAGAAGCTGTATAGTCAAAATCCAGCCTAGATCTGCACAGCTCGGGGTCTTGTTGACAAATTGCAGCTTCTGTGGGTCTGTATCAAGAGATGATATGATCTGTCAGTGTGACACAGACGGGTCAGGGAGCGAGGTTGTACTATTGAACATATATCTGGGAAGCAGAGCTTTATATCTCATTTTCAGAGCAACATTCTGTGATTGAATCTGGCGTTGTTTCCCAGAGAATAATTCTGGTTATATTGATTCCACTTTTGCTCATTCCTTTGCAAGTAAACCTAAGAGAGGAATGAAGGATGCTGTAGTGAAGATAATGAAAGATTAAGATTTAAGAGTTGACACAGGCGTACTGCATCCAAACTTCATTTAAAAGCTGCGAGTGTGGGGAAGTTGGGTCATGATTCATAGAAGAAGGGCATGAAGCTCACCATGTAACTGAAGTGAAAGGTACTCCAAAAGGACAAATTCACAAAGTGGGTAGTGGAGCCTCATGGATACTTAGGATCCCTGGGAAAACAGACTTTCCATGTCTTCTTTATTCTAAGCATCCAGTTAGATTTATATAATTTTACAGAGAAGATGCACCAGTCATAGCAGAATTTTATCTGTGCGCATGAGACTGTAAGCTGAATTTGGGAGATTTTTATCTCTGGATAGCTCAGCGCAGCTTGAAAGGAGCACAGCTTCATCCAGACAGAAAACATTTACTGGCTACAAGCAGCATTTTATAGCATTAAGATTCTGTTTGTGGCTTTTGCAAGCCTCCCTGGAAAATTACAAGTGAGATTAAATGCAACGCTGACAGATTGTGAAAGCCATGATGGATGAGCTGCCATCTTCAAGACAGCCAGTTCCCCACTAAGATTTGCTCCTGCACAACCAAAAGGAGAGCACGAATCTGCTGGAGATGGACAGTGGGTGGGGAGGCACTGGCAATCACTAGACTCCATATACAGAATATAATATCTGGTTCTAAGAAGGTAAGTGCAAATAAATCATATGATCCACTTCTGCCCTTCAACTGTCATTATCTGGAAAATCCACGCCAGGATCAGCCAGTTTTCTGTTTAGCTTTGCCTCTGGTCTGCCTTTGGTCAAAGCAGGAAAAGGCACATCTTAAAGTAGACTCTTTGACAAATATTTTATTATTAGCAGAATTAATGATTAATTAACAATACATTTCCACTTGAGCATCTATTCTGTACAATAGCATAATCTACTTTAGATAGTTTTTGTTGTGTTCTCTTTGCGATTAGGAGATCCCAACTCTCATGGAGAAACATGCACATGGAATACAAAAGGTTACAAGGATTCTGCAAACCTTTATTACTGAGATTTCACTCTGGAATCCCTCATTAAGTTTGCAATTGGAAACAGTTTCATTGTATAACCAAAAAACTTGGTTCTGAGAAGATTCTTTCTTGGAGATAAGTGATCTTGGTCATTAATCAGAGACGGAAGAAGACACACATTTCTGAACACAGTATTCATCCAAGTCCCACTGAGGCTAAGGAGCCTCAACAGTGGCTGTTGATCAAGCTCTACAAGGACAATATTTTTGACAGGCAGTAATTTATGTGAACTTTAAACAAAAGATATCCTTTTTGGAACATGGTTAGGGAAGCAGCATCTTGAGCAAACTTGTTTATTCCCATACCAGGTAATGAGAGGAGTAGGAAGTCACAAGTGTTCTAAATAATGTCTAGGAAAGATCAGTATTCCTTCCTGTTATACTTAGGTGTCTTAATCATATTCAATTTTTTTTTTTGTTTTGCCTTGTTTTCTAAGAAGCCCTGTTCCGGAAAACAGGAAACCAGATGCCAGATTTTGTATCAGCATCCAGATATCATTTTGGAGACAGGAAGACAATCTGGAAGAATCCATTCAAATCCCTTACCATAACTATCCATTCCATAAATATGTTAGAAAAAGCAGAATAAATGTTTGTTGTGGATATAAACCTACAGTATGTCATGGGGAAAAGGAGATGGAAAAACAAAATTCTTGCCTAAGACCTGGGTCTGCACTAAGCATATTTGCCAGGAGAAAAAAAATAAATAAATAAAATATAGGAAAGTAATGTAATAAAAAAAAATAAATGTAATAAAAAAAATAAAAGTAATGTAATGGGTCTATAAAGTGACTGCCATTCCAGAAAACAAAAAGTTTATATGTATATATATATATATACACATGCGCACACACCTGTCTGACATGAATGATAATTTTATTGATCCCAGCTCTGACAACTGAGCTTGTGCCTAAGGCACTCCCACAAAACAGCTGTGAGATGTCTTCTTAATGATGAGCAACAACTACAACTACTCTGTTTTTGCTAGACCAAGTTCATCAATGTGTCTAAGGCACAAGGAAAAAAATAGTTAGTCCCTGGCCACCCACCACAGATGAACATCAGGGACCTACTCTGGAATCTGAACAGGGACAAACTCTGCATTTTGATAGATGGAACAGAGTCCAATTAAGGTTGGAATCCCTATGTTACCTGTTTCCTTTTGTAAAGATAAATGCTTTCGCTGTAAAGCATTTATTTCCTATTTTAAGCAGTTTGCAGGCCAAACAACTAACCCAAAAGCAGATCTACTATATCTAGCTTTTATTCTTCCACAGGCAAGAATTGTATTAATATCCATGGTGGCAGTGTCTGTTTTAAGGATCTTTCCAAGTGTGAAATGCTATTGTTCAAGTCAAAGATCAAGTACTCACACCTTTCAGCAGTGGGTTGGGTATGAAAACCTCAGCAGTAACAGACAGAGCAGAAAATTCAATTTTTTTTTTGTCTTTTTTTAGCACAAGTGGCACTGCTGTATTGCTTAAAAGCAGAAGTGCTGTTCTAAGATGTTTTGCCCTTCTTCTCTTTCTTCATATATTTACAATTATAAACTTTTATCGTATTTTTTGCCACAAAAAGTACACCTGTGAATGGCAGGAAAAACAACAAGATCAAATGGAAATAAATTCAGGATGAAAGAAATGTTGAAGACTGAGCTGTGTAACAAGTTATTTTTTTCCTCTGCGTGATGAGGTATTTAATACGACTGTTTTTCAGTTCTGAACAAATGTACAAAAAATGAGAAAGTAAAAGAATATATGTATTTGGTGTTAAATACCCCGATTTCCATTTCCCTCAATCCAAACACTCTGTTTTGTTTCAGAATCTTTAACTGAATTTGAGTGTGAGTTATTGCTTAAAAATATCACTTGGAAACTTTTTGTTTTGGAAATATAAGAATAAAATATAAAATTAAAAGTTGCAATTATGTTTTAACATTCATACCAGATCATTCACTGCAGTTACCAGTTAGATTTACTGAAGATTCAACCAAAATCCACGCTAGCTTCAGCTGATATAAACCAGCATTTTTCACTAAACCAAAAATGTACACCTAAGTTTTTCCTTAGTCCTTGGGGCAACAATCACCTCTTTTCAGCAAACTGAACAGTAAACGAGTAACACACTGCAGAAGCCTGACAGGAGAATTTACATCAAGACTATTGTTCCTAAATCCACTTAGAATTCTTCAGAAATTATTAGTTGAACAAACATCATTCCTACATCATGGCAGTGAATTCTGCAGGCTTGGCTTTGTTGGTTTTCTAGACTACAAGCTTAGATGAGACAAAAGTTATGGTACAATTAATTGTAATGGTGAAGGTGTTGAAACACATTCAGTTTGGTCTCATGTATCTCTAGTTTCTGTCACGGAGTTATCTAGATAAATCTGTGTCCGTGACAGGTGAGGGGGCAGTAGGCCCGTAGGCCCCTGGCCCCCCCGACAAATGGGAAGGAAAAAAAAAGGGAAAGGGGTAGGGAGATGGGAGCTGGGCTCAAGGAAATAAATGGAGCAGTGGCAACGATCTGAGGAGTAAAACTTATTTTACTAACTATGATATCAGAAGGCAAGGTAACACACTATAATACAATCTAATTAAAAACTAAGGCTAATAAATCAAGTGAAATAAGAGAGAGAGAAGTTTCCAAAGACCAAGAAGCCTACTTTGAAGTTGAAGGCACCGCGGCTTGGAAGCACACCCACACCTGCTGCCAGGCAGTGAGAGAGAGAGAGCCAGTGTCGCTTCCGTGACGTATTTTCCCTCTCTGACTGCGAGGTCCCCTGGGACGTGTAGTTCTTCTTCTCTGTGCTCCACATGATGTTATGATGTGGAATACCAATAGCAAAATTTACAAAACCATGACAGTTTCCCATGTCTTAATTCCTACTTCACCATTCTTCACCCCTGGATCTTGAGGATCCGGGGAACTACGGGCCTGTTAGCCTGACATTGGTGCCAGGGGAGGTTATGGAGCAGATTGTCTTGAGGGAGATCACGCGGCATGTGCGGGATGACCTGGGGATCAGGCCTAGCCAGCATGGGTTCACAAAGGGCAGGTCCTGTTTGAGCAACCTGATCTCCTTCTATGATCTAGTGACCCATCTGGTGAATGAGGGGAAGGCTGTTGATGTAGTCTACCTAGACTTCAGCAAAGCCTTTGACGCTGTCTCCCACAGTATTCTCCTGCAGAAGCTGGCAGCCTGTGGCTTGGACAGGTACACTCTTGTCTGGGTAAGGAGCTGGCTGGAGCGCTGGACTCAGAGAGTGCTGGTGAATGGAGTTAAATCCAGCTGGCAACTTGGTCACGAATGGTGTTCCCCAGAGGTCGGTGCTGGGGCCTGTCCTCTTCAATATCTTTGTTGATGACTTGGATGAGGGCATTGAGTGCGCCCTCAGTAAGTTCGTGGATGACACCAAATTGGCAGGGAGTGTGGATCTGCCTGGGGGTAGCGAGACACTACAGAGGGATCTGGATAGGCTGGACTGCTGGGCTGAAGCTAATGGGATGAGGTTCAAGAAGACCAAATGCTGGGTCCTGCACTTTGGCTATAACAACCCCAGGCAGCGCTACAGGCTTGGGGCGGAGTGGCTGGAAGACTGTGTAGAGGAGATGGACCTGGGGGTATTGATTGATGCTCAGCTGAACATGAGCTGACAGTGTGCCCAGCTGGCCAAGAAGGCCAATGGCATCCTGGCTTGCATCAGAAACAGTGTTACCAGCAGGAGCAGAGAGGTGATTGTCCCCCTGTACTCAGCACTGGTGAGGCTGCACCTCGAGTACTGAGTCCAGTTTTGGCCCCCTCTCTGCAAGAAAGACATTGAGGCCCTGGAACATGTTCAAAGAAGGGCAACAAAGCTGGTGAGGGGTCTGCAGCGCAGGCCATATAAGGAGAGGCTGAAGGAACTGGGAATGTTCAGCCTGGAGAAGTGGAGGCTCAGGGGAGACCTTACTGCTGTCTGTAACTTCCTGAAGGGAGGTTGTGGTGTGCTGGGGGTTGGCCTCCTCTCTCGTTTAACTGGTGATAGGACTAGAGGGAATGGTTTCAAGCTGTGGCAGGGGAGATTCAGGCTGGACATTAGGAAATATTACTTCTGAGAAAGGGTGGTCAGGCACTGGAATGGGCTGCCCAGGGAGGTGGTGGAGTCACTGACCCTGAGGGTGTTAAGGAACGATTGGATGTTGTGTTGAGGGACAGGGTTTAGTGGGAGCTATTGGTGGTAGGTGAACGGTTGGACTGGTTGATCTTGTAGGTCTTTTCCAACCCTGGTGATTCGATGATTCTATGATTCTATGATTCCGTGATTCTGTGACACTTTCTACTGTTTTCACATTTCAGAATTATTGGTGATCAAATGGCCAAAACTGACCTCATTAGTAGATGTGACCGAGGAAAAGATTACATTTTGCTGAGTCTCCCTGATGGACTGAATGGCACAAAATACCACGCAGTGCATTACTGAGATAGCTGATGCCCTCAGTTGTTCCCAGCTGTTCTGAAAGCACTTGCATTACAGAGGCTGAGATATACTTTCCTTTTCACTCTTAGCCTGATTTTTGCATTCTGGGAGGAAGGAAAACACAGCTTTAGCAGTCCAGAAAATAATAGATTTTCTATGGTTTCTGTGCTACAATTTGGAGTTTGCTTCCAGAAGATGGAGGATGGACAGTGTAGGGATACAGATTTTGTACACTTACACAGAAAACTTTATCATAGTCTCAAGGAAAATAAAATTTCTAGGCAGAATAGGAGATTCTAATCTGTCTCAAATTATCCATTTCATGTCTGCTTAATCACTGAGATGGAATGTGAAGTACACTCTTTATTCCCTTTCCTAAAGCAGAAGAATCATATTTTTATTTCATCCCAGTGAAATGCAAATTGTTGAGGGCTGGGAAAGTAATCTGAAGAGCCATCACTGAATGCTTGTTCTTATGTTCATTGCTATTGACTGCTCTTAGATTAGACTAACATTTCCTTTGACCTGTTATGGCCATTGCTATGCCCTTATACAAAATCTATATTCTATTACTAGCTATTTCATTAAATTCATCTATCTCAGACTTCTGCACATGAAAAAATAAAAATGAAAAAAAAAAAAAAAATCAGTACCAGTCTTAATGTGTAATTATCACAATTTCCTGAGATTTTTTTCACATGTTATGTGAGGGAGATTATGACTCATCACTAGCTTCTGCTGATGCTTTCTTTCCCTTTGGGGAGTGTATTTTTTGTTTGGTTGGTTGGTTTTTTGTGTGTGGGGTTTTTTTTTTCGTTATTCTTTTTTTCCCCTCCAGTTGGACACACAGTATTCTTGCAAAGTAGGATTTATATCTTTAAGCAATTTAACCTCCTTTTTTTGGTCATTTTTATTTATTTATTTATTTGTCTGTTTATTTTAATAAAGTGAAACATTCCTCATACGGCTGTCTCGGCTGTCTAATCACGAAGCAAGCACAGCACATGAGGTTTCTAGGTATATTTTTCATAACTTCTGCCAGTCTTACCACATTATTTGACAGATTAATGCCGAATAATTAACTCAGCCTCTTATTTGACATAAAAATTGCTGCGAAACTAGGGTGCTGTCTACAGGTTTGACTATGAAGTTGTTCTTCTCCAGTACAGACTACAATCTTTTGCCTTTATCTTGTCAAAAGCAAGACTGATGAATGAGTTAAGGCATCTTTATACCAGGAAATGTTCCCAGAGAGTTGGCCTCAGGATCTGACTGAATTGGATACTCAAAGCCATATGATCCCTTGCATCAGTCAGCAATAGCTCTGGGTCTAATTTGAAGTGAATCTGGAAGTGTTAAATCCTTAGCATCAGTCTTCAAGATGAACAAGTTCAGGTCAATTGCTCAAAGCATTTTTCAGAGATCTGACAATTTTCTAAATTGTCCATCATCTAGAAAGGTACTCTGATTGCAATACTTAGTTGAAGGTATAGATGATCATAAGATGCAAAAAGAGAATGTTTCTATGTTATTTCATAAGAAGAGATCTGTTCTTGATATTTTTATGTGAGGTTTTTCTGTTTTGGCTTTTGGTTTTGGTTTGGTTTGGTTTGGTTCTGGTTGTTGGTTTTTGTGTGTTTTTTTGTTTTTTTTTTGGTTGGTTGGTTGGTTGGTTTTTTTGTTGTTGTTTATTGTTTTTTTTTCATGGAAAAAAATCAGGGAATTAATTGCATTTTCCAATTCATAAGAAAGGAAAATTATTTCATATTCTTTTAAGCAACAACAAAAATTTTCAATTATCATCTCTTAGCAACAGATGGTTAACAAAAACACAGTCAAAGCATCTGTGAATGTTGCTTATTTGCACTTTCTAGACATTTTTCAAAAATAATTAAAAGCCAGATAGTAGTGCTGAGTTCTTATTTCAAGACTGAAGGCAATTTCTATTGCTCTGAGAGCACAAGTTAGTTACGAATCCAGTGCATCTAACCCATACATTATTTATCTATCTATATACTGATGTAGGCCATTGTCATTTATGTGTTCGATATTCAAATTCCTCTAGTCATTTTATTTCAGCTTTTTATTATGTCTCAGGCACTAAGTAGATGAGTATTGAAAAATCTACATAAAAACTGGTAAACCATGCAAACATCTTTGTCATTATAATATGAAAATGATTGCAGACAGACAATGAACATCATGCTAAGTTCCTGGCTACAAAAGGAAAAACACGTCAAATCTCTCCATTTCCAAGCAATTGTCATCTTCTGTCATTCGCAGGCCAGTTTCTATAATGGGTATTTGACTATATATATATAGGCCAGTTTCTATAATGGGTATTTGACTGAAAAGAAGCAGAGACAACTTTTAATGTTTTTGCAGAGATTTGGACAACGATGGAAAAAAACAAACAAATAAATGTGTATATGTATGCATATACACATGTATATACAAACACAAGTATATATATTTATTTTCTTAGGCATCACAAATGTGTGAGTCATTCGTGTGCCTTAACAACAACTGATAGAAAATGTTTATTTTCCAACCTCTACTTGGCTTGCTTTTCAAAGTGAAAGACATTTTACACAAGAAGGGGGGGGATATTATACCAGGAAATGGGGATGATGTTTTGCTGTTAATTTTTTCTGGAACTTAAAATTAATTTTGAAAGTTTAACAATTTTGGAGTTTTCTGGGAAGATTTGTCAGACCATCTCATTAATGCATTATGATGGTGCACAATATCTTTGTTAAATGAGTGACACTGAACTTTCCAATCTAAATATTGATTCAGGCAAAGTATTACACTTTTGCAGAATGTGAATTGACTGAAAGAAAAACCGTTGATGCTTTACTGGAGTGTTCCTATTTAGCTTCCTTCTTATATGATGAAAGACAGCTCCTGGATAAGCAAAGTGTCTTTTCTTGGTCATAGAAATATTGAAAGTCCCATGACATAGGAACCTTAAAATGGAAATGACAGCTGCATAAAGACCAGCCGCTTTGCTCCATCATGTGACATGGTATGCCAGCATGGACAATGCAGAATAAAATACTGAGTCTGGAGAACTGTGTATAAAAGGTGTAACAGCGAGAAGGGGGTAAGCTGAGGGAGGAAAAGGAAAAAAAAAAAAACTCTTAAATGGCCAGTGGGAAGGAAGAGCAACAAGAATGCATTTAGCTAATTAGACATAACAAGCTCTCTTACTGTCTGCTAACTTAATTCGAATTACCTCACTTTTACTGAGGGCTAAGAGCATACACTTCTAGTTTCTGTGGTAACATGTTTGCATATCTTGTGCAGTTGGCAATCTCCTCATTTGTCAGGTGATTTCCTTTGGATAACCCTTTTGTGTTTGTTGCCTCTGAGTTTTGATTTTTACTCAGAAAACCAAGCACCTTAAAGGAGATTAGCAGCTAACAGCTGGCGGAGTCTTAACTTCGCTGAATATAGCTGTTTGATTATAGCTTTCTTGAATAAACCCCCAAGACATCTCAGAGACTTTAAAAACTTTAGAAACTTGGAGATTGCTTAGAAATTTAAGGAACAGCGATTCTCTGTGATTAATCAGTATTTTTATTTTATTTTATTTTTTTCCCCTCCCTAGTATATTAATTTTTGTCTGAGAAGAAAATTAAGTTATCTGGATTGCTAACTCAAGTGGTTTATTGTTTACTATATGTCTATTACCTCATTGGAAAGGAAATAAAGAAGAGAGAAACAGAAGGGTTGAAGTAGAATGAAAGAGGAGAGGAGGAAGACAGATTACATTCTTATTGTTCTAGCTTAGGGGTAGAATAAGAAATCAGACTCCCAACAGGATGGCTGAAACTCCTTGCTATAAGCATCATTTTAACCTCTTCTATCCGTACTATATTCATCCAATTCCACTCTTTCGATGTTTGAAGTTCCTGTGTTAACTTTAGAATCACAGAATGTTTTGAGTTGGAAGGGACCTTTAAATATCATGCAGTCCAATTCCTGTGCTATGAACAAGGACATCTATAGCTTGATCAGGTTGCTCAAAGTCCGTTCCAGCCTGATCTTGTATGTTTCCAAGGACAAGGCTTCCACTATCTCCTTCAGCAATCTGTTCCAGCATCTCACCACTCTGATTGTAAAAAAAAATTCCTTATGTCCAATCTTAATCTACCTTTTTTTAGTTTGAAATCATTCCTCTCCCAGGTCTCCCTGGAGCCTTCTTTTCTCCAGGCTGAACAGCCACAGCTCTCAGAGTTTGTGCTCCCATGGGAGATGTTCCATTCCTTGGATCATTTTTCTGGTTCTCTTTTGGACACATTCCAACAGGTCCACATCTCCCCTGTACTGAGGACTCTACATCTGGAGAGTATACTCTAGCTGAGGTCTCACCAATGCAGAGTAGAGGGGCAGGATCACCTCCCTTGACCTTCTGACCACTTCTTTTGATGCAGCCCAGGATATGGTTGGCTTTCTGGGTTACAAGATTACATAACTGGCTCATGCCCATCTTGCCATCCACCATTACCCCCAGATCCTTTTTGTCAGGGCTGTGCTACATCCTTGCAGTCCTCAGCCTGTACTGATAGCAGGGGCTGACAAAAATCAGGTGCAAGATCTCACATTTGGATTTACTGAATCTCATGATGCTCACCTGAGTCCACTGCTCAAGCCTGTCTAGTTCTCTCTAGATTGTGTCCCATCCCTTGGGCATGTTGACCTATGTACAAACATTGGTGTTATCCACAAACTTGCTGAAGTTCACTCAATCCCACCATTGATGTAATTGATGAAGATGTTAAAAAGCACAGTCCCAGTTCTGACCCTTGAGGGATACCAGTTGTTACTATTTCCATCCAGACATGGAGCCATTGATCATCACTCTCTGGATACAATCTTGCAACTAGCTCCTTGTCTACTGAACAGTCTGCCCATCAAATTCATATCTTTCCAATTTGGAGAGAAGGATTTTATGGGAGAACATGTCAAAGGCCACATTAAAGTTGAGATAGGTGGTGTCAGTGTCTCTTCCCTTGTTCAGTGATCCAGTTATGCCACCACAGAAGGCCACTAGCTTGGTCAGGTAGGTTTTGTCCGTGGTGAAGCCCTGCTGATTATCCCATGTCACTTCCCTCTCTTCCATATGCCTTACTGTAGATTCCAGGAGGATTTGCTCCACGATCTTCTTCCCCACAGAGGTAAGGCTGACAGGTAGGTAGTTTCCTGGGAAATCCTTTCTACCCGTCTTAAAAATGAATGTGGCATTGCCTCTTTTTCAGTCATGAGGGACTTCACCGCACTGCCATGACTTTCCAAATATCATCAAGAGTGGCTTAGCAACTGCATGAACAAATTCCCTCGGGACTCTGAGATGCACCTCATCATCCTGGACTTATGGACATGCAGGTTCCTCAGATGGTTGTAAACCTGATCTTCACTTATAGTGGGAAGGACATCGCTTCCCCAGGTTCTACCCTCTGAACCATCTGCTGAGGTATGTGTGAAGAGCAGTCACTAGTGAAAACTGAGGCAAAAAAAGTTATTGAATACATCAGCCTTCTCCTTTTCCATTATTTCTAGCCTGCCTGTTTTGCTCACTAGAGTGGGTATGCTCTCTTGGACTTTCCTCTTCTGGGCAGTGTCCTTATAGAAGCCTTTCTTATTCTTCCTCGCTCCCCTTGCTAAGTCCAGTTCTAGTTGAGCCTTGGCCTTCCTGATGCCATCCCTACACAGTTAACTAACTCCCTGAGGAGCTGGAAGTTGGCTTTTTTAATATTAAGCCTCCTGATTTTATTCTTTGTCTGAAATCCCTCAAGAGTTCAAACTCCATCACTGCAGTCTATCTAGGGGCACATATGATCCTGCATCTATATGTAAACACACACACATTAATTCACATGAAAAATACGGCCGAGGTCGTATCAAATCTCTCTAATATAGCTGTCAGCTGACAAAAAAAAAACAAAAAAACTGGCCTTACAGCAATGCTTGGATGTGGACGCTAACAAAACAATGCTCTGAAAAGTCCTTTTGGTACAAGGAGGCTTTCAGCACTAGGCACTCTATTGAGTATTCCTGTTTCTGAGATTTATTTATTTCACATCAGGTAGCTAACTCAAACCTGCAGTCTGGCCAGAGTCTGGAAAAGGCAATGAAAGGCTGAAGAGACAATGTATGTAGTATGGATGCCACAAACTAGGCTGCCCTTCTGCCTTTTCTAAAGGTTGTTCAGAAAATGTGGGAGATAAAGTGGTGGGTCATAACCTAGAGTAAAACAAACCAGGTGAACCACTGCTTCTGTGTTCTTCTGTGCAGAGGAGATGGAAAATGAAGTGCGGAAATCAGATAACAGATAATTTAATATAACTATATCAAAAATTTTATGGGGAAAATAGTTTTAAAGGTTGTGGGGAAGAAATATAAAGCTTTTCAGAAGTAGCCTATTCTGGCTGATTAAATGTTGGCTGTATTTCATCACTGATAATCACGGTGGCTAGTAGGTAAATCTGGAACTGGAGCAGATTGCCATGCATGCCTGAATGAGCAACACTGTAGTTCAGACCACAAGATGAACAGGCAAAATTTTCCCCAACCACCTAGGCATAGCAGTGGCAAATATATGCAGTATTCCATTTCATTTCTCTCTGTTCACATTTTTATAATCACTCTCCTTTTTCTTTTTTTTTTTTTTTTTTTTTTTTTTTTAATAATTGTTTTTACAACCATAAATAAGGCTGGGTCTGGGGAAATAAAATTGCTGGTACTAAAAATTACAGCTGGTGAAAAACAATAAGTGCTTGAAGCCTTAACAGTTGCTGTCACTAGCAATTCAGGACATGTTATCACCCCATTATTTTTTTACCCTTAGAAATAAAATGAGCGTTACTAAATGATTTAGAAAATGACAACTGCCTGTGGTAAAGTTTTGTTACACTCAATGGAAGGAATATTAATAAGAGGTTAGTATGGTACCTGTGAGCCAAGTTGGGGTTGAAAAAGAACATGGATCTTATTTAGAAGTGTAGTTTCATAGAAAATCTTGAGTTGGAGAGGAGTCACAAGCCTCACTTCATCCAATGCCTGGCTGTATGAAGGACCATCCAGGATTCAAACTACGAACACTGCCCAAATATTTCTTGAATTGCATTAGGATTGTTCCTAATATCCAATGTGATCTTTCCCTGACATAGATCCATGCCATTCCTTGACTTTCTTCAGAAAGAAGAGACATTTACTGTGACTGACCAACAATTCAAGCTGGTATTAAATATATTCTGTGTAATGGTGAATAGAAATCAGGTCATTATTAAAGTTAGAAGCGATCTTTTATAGGTCGTCTAGATCAAACTCCTGCTCCAAGTGCTGTACTGCTCTACTGAGCAATCATGTTGAGTCACTGTTATCCAGGGTTTCTAAATTGTTATGTAAAAAGCTGTTTTCTCCTCAGTACTGCTCACTTGGTACTGCTGTATGATGTTGTCCATTCTAGGTACAGCTTAGTGTGTATTTTCTTGAACTTCATGACTGCTGGATCTTCCTGATGTTGAATCATATTCATGAACTTCATGATTGACCTCTGAGGAGTTAAACTAATAATTTGCTGTCAACTAGACTTCATCTGGCTCATCATAATCCCTTGATCGTGGTTGTCCAATTTTTTCTTCATCACCTTCCACCTATCTGAACCATATTTCACCTGTTTGACAACATTATGAGAGACTACACTGAAATTCTTGATAGAGTTAATTTAAATATAATTCAGTTCACTCATCCGCAGTCAGTCATCTGAAGGTGACCACATCCTTTCAAGAATGATTTGCCCTTGATAAATCCACACGAGCTGTTCCCAAGCACTTTCTTGTTTTTCATGTGCCTGTACTTGCCTTTTGTGAGGATTTGCTTCAGAAAAGTAACACTCATTTTCTTTCCAAGGCAACTGAGAGTTTAAAAATATTTTTAAAAAATATTAAAAAATATTAAAAAAATATTTTTAAATACTTGATTGAACCTTAAGCTATCTCAGTTACTGATATCTGAAAATCATCATCATCATCAGAACAACCTATTAATCATCTAGGAACCCAAGTGTGCACTCACAAACTGAGCTCCTGGCCACTTCAGCCTCACTGAATCATCTCCAAAGTCTGTCCAAGGAATGTACAGAAAGCTGAAATTGTGAAGTGGACATAAATATAATGAGGTAGCCTTGCCCCATGATTTTGGGTTACAGCATGAATTTTTCTACCTGGTGGGCTTCTACTTTTTTATTTTATTTTTATTTATTTACTTGTATTTATGTTATTGCAGCCTGATTAGAGCCTTCTGATTGTTTTGTTGTTGTTGTTGTTTGTTTGTTTGTTTGTTTGTTCGTTTGTTTTCCCCGGTACTTTATTTAATAACCCCAAACAAAGACTGGATATGGCTTAAAATGATCCAAAAGCATATTTGATTTTGCATTAAAAGAATGCATGCATCCTTTTATATAATGCTCTGGGCACTGGGATGTATCCATGAAAAAAGTAGTTTGCTATTGCTTTCCAGTGTTGATTTGGCATTTTGCAACAATCATTTCATTTCTGAAATATCTCTTGTGGAAAAATAAACTGTCTTGATCTATACCCACTGTACAATATTTCTTTTATTCTGTAGTATATGTTTAACTTTGTATTCCATAGTCTGAGGGTGGGATACACTGTAGGCTGCAGAAAATCTTCACCTGGGGAATAAGTAAATATATTAAATAAAAAATTATGCTAGAGCTTTTCTGAGATAGGATTTAACAATTTTAAATTTCTTTGGTCTTCTCGGCATTAAGCATTTGGTGTTGTTCACTTTCATTTCTTTTACTGATGTTTTGAGTGTTTATAAAACACATAACCCTGTGACATCAACATGGACACTTTTAGAAAATGAAAATCTTTAACTCTTCTCATCAGTTGTAATAGTCTCATTTGTCCTGGGTAAGGATCTCTGCCCTTTCAGATTTCTTGGGTACGATAAGAACAACAACAAAATTCTGAGCTGGGTATCAGCAGATTGAATGTTGACTAACAAATATATCACAGAGCCATGACTGAAACATTAACACTAGAGACGGTATAGCTATTTTTGATTCCAAGTGCAAAGAATTAAGTAAAATATGTCATATATTTCATATATATTCATATTTCATTTCACTGTGATATATAGTAATATCTTCCTAATTTCCTCTTCCTCAATTAAAAGTTTGTAACTTCCTAGCTCTATATATGCTTTTTTGTATTTTTTGCATTCATAGAATCATAGAATCATTGAATGGCCTGTGTTTAAAAGGACATAGAAGACAAAGAATAAAACAAATAAAGAATAAAACATCTATATTTATTGAAAAGAATAAAGCAACTGTTTAAGGTAATCTTATTATAGATATGTATATATATTTTTACATACTGGGACTGGTGGTCATGGGTGTATGAAAAGCTTTGTTTAGAATACTATTTTCAAATTCAGTGGTACAAATAGAGTTGCCATAGTTTATCTGTCAAAATATCTGATATTGCTGGGAAAAGAATGCACAGACAAGCTTGTGCAAAACAATACATTTTTTAGGTCTGAATCAAGAGCTGCAAACTTCAATTTAAAGATGACTAGGAAAAATTGGTCGGATTTAAAATTAATTAAATTATTATTCACATGTTATAGAGATATTAGAACCCTTGTACCTGGGGAGGACACTCAGAAAAATTATATAGTTTCTTGTGATTATTTCAGTACTTCGGTGTTTCTGACAAGGCCAATACATAGCACCAGCTAAAAACAGAAGAGAAGCATACACCCCATCTCTTTCCTACTGAATGGCTCCAATGAGATGATTAACCATCACCTAGCTTTTAGAGAAAAAAAAATTCCTCTCCAGAAAATACTCATTTCAAGTTATCCAGTCTTTTTTTCTTTGTTAAAATAGTTCTTCCTCACAATTCTGTACATCACTATTTAGCAGTGTATGTGCAGTTTAGCACCTCTCTACTTTCACTTATCTAGGATAAAGAAATTAAACTCTATTAAATTTCTTCAGACAGGACCAGTCTGATGCACACCATCTGAACCTGTTCCAATTTGAGTTTACCACCATCATCCATAAATAAATACAGCTAATCTTAGTGGATATTTCACTTGTATATTCTTTAATACATTTGATATTTCCATGTCTGCATTGCCTGTATCACTCCAAATATCTCTTGAAGTGAGATCTATTTTATGCACAATTGCTTCAGGTTTGTGATTTATATCATCCTGTAAATGGCTGATACATAGAACACTTTCCCTGCTGCCTTTCAGCTGGTATGTTATAACAAAGGCTGTTTCTTTTAGTTCTTAAGGGCTTTAGTTCTTAATTATATTTAATTCCACTTCTATCAATCGTCTGGGTCACACAGCTTTTCCTCTAAAATAACCCTGTCTCTACCAGAGAGAAAGTGTTCCTACGTTGTGTTATCAGCAAATTGTGTTAGCATACTCCTGCATTTTTATGCCTGTGATAAGTGAAAATATTAAAGTTCATCAAATTTCATAGTAATACCTAATATTCTTAGAAGGTAGATCCATTTCCAACTGTCAGGGTCAGAACTAAACTCATTTCATAAGTCTTATTTAAATTTAAGCATGTATGTATGGATAAGACTGCAATCCAACTGTCATTATTATTATTATTATTATTATTTGCCAGTAAATCAAACATCTACGTTGGCCCATCTAGACTAACCCATCTGTTGCAGTTATGCAGAATATAATGCAGAAAAGGATAATTTTTGAAATGCTGGATGGTTGTCCCTATTTTTATTAAAGGGGATGAGTTCCTAGATACATCACTTCACATTTGAAAATGCTAAGTTGACAAACTCTAAATGCTCCATGGAAAGGAGCCATGGAGTTGTGCTGTTCCAAAACCTCACTCTGCGAATCACCTTTCCTACAGCTCCCAGCACACAAGGGCTCTGGTTCACAACCTATGCTGGTTGGCAGTAGGGTTATAAGTCCAACAATCCAGTGGCTTGGGGTTTCTATAGGAATTAACTGCACATGATTGCTTCTAAGCGTCTTTTTGGAGACAAGCATAGAGCAGATGGGGATTTGTACAGGCCGAACTGTTGGAAGTTTGAGATAAGGAGGGGGGAAAAAAAAAAAAAAAAAGAGAGAGGGAGAGAGGGAAAAAAAACCAAACAAACTGTGAAAGACAACCCTTTAGTTTGTGTATTTTGCTTTGCCACCTGCCAACCTCAGGCCTTATGATCTCTCAGTGAACCATAGAGGCAGCAGTTGGAAAGATCAGATATACGCTCTGGGCAATCTGTCAGAAACTACTTTGTCACATTCCCAAGCACTAAAACCTGTGGAAATATCTGTGTTTAAAACTGTAACTGACCCTTATATGAGAGAACTTTTCTCACACACACGCACACGCACACACACAACACTGAATGCGGCTTCTGCTCGGTTTCTTTATACATCACCAAAATATTAGTATTTATTTTTTTATCTCCCTTAAGCATCTGCACCTTGTTTGTTTGCCTGTGACAACACAGTTGTAATGCAATTCTCAAGAGAATATTCTGAATTCCATTAAACAACATATGAAATAAAAGATGGCTGAATGAAAAAACAGATAAAGCAAATAGCTACTCTTTAAGTGATTTAAACATACAATTAATCTATGTTTTTGTCACAGCATCAGCTGTAATTGGACCACAACATTTTTCTAAGAGATAATAAATATAAATGCTGGTGCTGTTTAATTTGGTTTTGGTTTCTTTTTAAATTAAGTGTTTTAATTAAAAGTTAATACATTAAGAAATAAATGCATGTTTAGATATTTCACTGTTTTGTTCTATATTATATCTATCTCCATACTATATAGGATATACAGAATATCTATCTTCTATTAAGCTCAAAGCTCTCTGCAGTTATTCAATTACAGTTTTATATCATCCTGTTTTGCAGTCTGATCTTATAGATCCTTCAAATCCATAGCTATACAAAGCATACAGGCTTAATGAGGAATAGGTATATTTTTCATCTGTACTGTCAACATAGTTAATAAAATTATTATATTTTATATTATTAAATTTAATATTCCAGCCATAGTTATAAACACAGAAGAAAACAGGATATTGTCACACCTGTCTTCCTATGCAGTTAAGAACGAGTTCCTCATTTATTTATTCCCTATTTATTTATTCAGCTGATGGGGTGAATATTGTACCTGCCCTACCACTCACTAAGTGGTCTTTATTTTGCACAGGTCACAGACAAAAATAATCCTGGCATCTCCTGTCTATTTGCACCATCTGCACCAATCATCCTCTTCTGGCAGAATTTGGTAGACATGGGTAAATTCTAGAACAAATGTAGGAAGGGTGTAGTAAGTATTATTGTACGCTCTAGACTGAACTGCACTGGCAAAATATGCTAGAAAGTTTTCACAGTATTTCTCCAAACTGCTTGATTACTGACATTTCAGTGAATTTTGTTACTTTCATGAAACATAAATGTACTCACACCTTTAGAAAGATAAGTTTAAAAAAGACAGTCATTATTCGGACAATATAATCTTTTTGTCAGTGCACACTCTATGGAACTTTTCTATATGGTTTAGAGATTCAAAACTGTCCTGGCTGACCAATCTGCCTACTATTGCCTCACTAATAAAATTTATTTAATTTCGTGCTAAGAACTAGCAGACTGATAAAATTAATAAAATTAAAATCCTTCAGAATACTACAGCTTCTGAATAACATCGCTCAAAATTGTGCAATGTGAATTCAGCTGTGCGAAAGTATCATCATAATGCTCGTTAATTACTGACGTAGAAGTTAGCATGCATCTTGAGTATGTTATTTTCCTTTCAGTT